>CAJNDS010001413.1:281770-696770 GCA_905221605.1 Symbiodinium natans
CATCGATTAATTTGAACAAAATTCTAATTAATCTGATTTTTGAAGCTCTTGCCAAATCACTCTCGACTAAACGCTTGATTTCCAAGACATCATTTCGATACTTACTCCTAGGGAGTAACGTCCGGCCCGATTGACAATCGAAAAAATTTCTTGAGGGAATTCTTGGACCAGAATCCTAATGAGGAACCCATGGACGAGATATTTCGTATTATCATCTATCAAATAGTTAACGCCGAGATCCTTGTTTTTCTTCGTGCCTATATCGGTGACCATTTGATAGGGAAGAGAGAGTTCCATATGTGAGCCATGGTGCCTGTTCCCCCGCGTGCGGGCTGACGTGCAGTCTGTCGCTGGGCGTGCTGCTGATGCTGCTAGCCGCCGGTTGGTCTTGCTGGCTGCTAATTCTGGGGATATGGCGTATAGTAAGTATAGTGTTGCTGTTGTAGCCTCATCCAGCAGCCCCATTTGTTTGAGGGATGTCGTGGACCGCTTCTTGTAGGACGGGCCCCGAAACTACCACGCCAGGATTGGACACGTAAGAATAGTTTGTTCTATTTGCACCACTTATGCAGCTGGATTTCGGGCTTATCAAGATTGAAGGTGGCCTTGAAAACGATCTTTCTCCAAGTGAGCCCAAGAACAATAGGCCGAGCATCAGCTTCAAGACCAATGGGAACCCCTGAGGCATCCTTTTTTCCAACTCCCACCAAGCGACCTCCCCGAAAAAAGGTTGAAGGTAAGTTGGGGCCTCACCATTGGCCAACAGCTGAACAAACTCCCGACTTTGCCAATGACCTCTTCTTCACGACCATGAGCGGCCAGCTACAAAACCGCCAAACACCGGGACCCAGCAAGGCAAATGTGAGGATACGGCACCATGGGAGTGCCCCAATGCTGCTGACACACTCGCAAGCCTGTCGCAATTAACCCCAAAGCGTGATTCCATAGATCGCCATGGGCAAGATTCCATATGGTGGCTAACAGGAGGCTGGGCCCAGATTCCCTGCGGCAAGGATAGCTTTGAGGACAGGCGAACAAGACCCCCAAAAACCCCACTCACTAGACACGCACGAGCCCGTCGTGTCAGAACCTCTCTGCACGCCGACAGCCGATGCCGCGCAGCGTAGAATGGGAGATCAGCAGCTTGCTCGTACTCGTAATGGGGCTGATATTCTTGTTCACGCCGCGCGCATGGGTGACTGCTCATGGTGCAGTGCCTAACGCTGTCATTCTGCAAAAAGATATTCGTAACGCGTTTAACGAAGTCCAACCTCGTCAGTTCTTAGCTGATTGTCGCAACCATGCTCCAGCATTTGCCAGATTTGCTCATTTCTGCTATGGCACCAGCACTAATTTGATGTACGAGGGGGGTCATAGAGGACAGCAGGGGTGTCCGCTCATGGGCCCAATGTTTGGATTGACGAGTCGTCGTATGTTCGAGGAAGCCAGGGTTGCGTCTGCTCGACCGCCGCCCGAGTTTGAAGTCGCCTTTGCCGATGACGCTTATTCAGGTGGTGATGTTGCTGACGTTCTGGCAGCTTTCAGAACTGAAACCGCGCTTTCCTGCACATATGGTCTCCATTTCGACTTGGGCAAATGTAAGTTGCACCTGTTAGCAGGTGAGCAGTTCAGAGGAGACGTTTCTAAGTTTCAGGCCTTGGGGGTTTAGGGTTTAGGGTTTCCCAAATAAGGGAACATATAAAGGGCCTACCTAGGGACGATTGGGTAAGTGGGTCCTCACCGCCTTGGGCCTGCAGCGCTTTCAGCTGGGCTTCCAGCTCCTTCTCCTGAGCTCAATTCCATTCCTGTATGTGCTTAACATTGACAAACCCTAAACCCTAAACCCCTAAACCCCTACAATGAATCTGCAGAAAAACAAAGCCTGCAGTACCCCGGTCCAAGCTTTTCTTGTTGATGCCAGAAGACGTCGAATTTCTGTTGGTTAGTAGGGAATGCTGGAATAAGGTACTGTATATCATCCCTTAATTAAAGGGTACATATAGGGGATATATGGTATCTTATTCCCGTCCCAGCAGTAAGTCAAGGAATGTTGCTCACTGGCCCAGCCCCTGTGTCTCAATTGCATACATCTCGCAGGTCCGCGCGACAAAGAGGACCACAATGTTGTCCTTCACAACCAAGGCATAGACACGGGTGTCCTGCGAGGGTAAAAACATCGTGCCCAACAGTCGTGGCATCAATGGATTGGCAACATCAACAACAGCGAAACCACCGGCGGGGTCTTGTTCAAGGGGCACTACTGCCTTGCCATAGTGTATGTGGATGCGGTTGGCTCTGCTCATCTTCTTGTGCAGGAGAAGCCCAACTTGCTTGGGGAAAGCAGGCTGGCTGACGTTGAAAACGGCCACGCCCCCTGGGTGCCCCCACAAAGCAGCTACCCAAAGTGCAGGCGTGTCTCCGTGAGCAGCATTGAAAGAGCCGTCGGAACCAGTGTGTAAGTAGTCCCCAACCATCTGGTTGTAGTAGCTGGCTGTCATTGTAGCGCACTCGTTGGCATGGCAAACCACGTGCATGCGAGATGCATCTGTTATATTTACTACGGCAAATGTCTGAGACTCAATGCCACCGACATAAAGAAAGTTCCCATTGACTGTGATGGACTCTGGTGCATGCACCCCTGTGTGTACTGTGCCCACGGGCATAGGCATAGCTGGGTCAGTAACATCTACAGAATGAACCCTGCTGAAGCCATAGCGGTCGCACCCCATCAGCTGCGGATCGTCGCACCAACCTTGGCTGAGAAACGCATAGATCTTGCCCTTGGCCTTCTGCAACTTCACATGCAGCGTTGAGGGAGCATCTGGGATATCCGCGAAAGCCAGCAGGCGTGGATGTGAGGATTGCTGCACATCGAATGTATACACACCTCCTTTAGCAAGAGAAGCAACGACGAGAAGATCCCCGAGACGGTCTTGGCCTTCCACTGCCTCGCTCGAATGCCAAAGGTGAACAATGGCTGGGGCTCGTGGATCGGAGACGTTCACTACAGCCAGTCCAGCTGCAACTGAAGACCCCTGCTCGCCACCCTGTGGGCAAAGCTGCGGCGTGCAACCCACCCAACCACGCTTGGTGACGTAGACCAGGTCGGGTGCTTCTGGGTAGATGCGTGCTTCGGTCGGATGGTTCATGGCATTGCAGTCTTTGAGGTGGGAGACAACCTTTGTCTGGAGCACATCCTCCGAGAGTTCCACCGCCTTTCTCTGAAGTGCGCTGGTAGAACACTCTTGCCGTCCCTTGTCTCCGCATTCGCTGTCCACTCCCAGCCCATACTTCAAAGCTGCATCTTCCATCGGCGCAATCTGCGAGAATGCGGCCGCGGCTACACCCAGGCCGGGCAGAAGGCGCGAAAACAACAAAAGCGACATAGTGCTGGCAACACTGTTTGTTGCGGGCAGCCTGCAATAACTCTGACAGCCAATTCTTGCGGGCGATGCCGCGTGCCATGATCTATATCAAGGATGTGTTGGGGGCATTTTGATAGCGCATTTGCAGAATCTCTCAGCTTAGAGGAAGCTTGGAAAGATGTCAAGAGCAATGCGCCGTGATAAAGGCAAGAGAGAGAATCTCTGAACAACAAACCTCTTGGCCTCTTCATCGAGCTCGTCCAGGTCTCCGGGCTCGGTCTAATCTATGGGAGTTGCGTGGTCTGCAGCTTCCACCATGTTCAAAAACCAGCTTCTATATAGCTGAGGCTTACTTGCAGCGCCTTGGGCATTCATTGCACATGCGTTACACAATGTCACACATGGTTTAGGGTTTAGGGTTTGGGCGCCCTCAAGCTGGGCTCCAAGCATCCTCCTCTTCCTCATCGCCCTCATCCTCCAGAGCATCTGGAGCCTCTGACAGCGACGCGAGGACAATTCTAGCGCTGAGGGGAGTGCTGGCGCCGGGCATCGGCACCATTACCACAGGAGTTTGCTTGGACGCAAGTCGCACCAAGCTCCCTAAATCCCAAACCCCTAAACCCTTAACCCCCAAACCCCAAAACCCGAAAAAACCCTAAACCCTAAAACCCAAACTCAAAACCCTAAGCCCTAAACCTTAAACCCTAGCCGACCCAACTCTCGCCTCGAGCTCCTCGAGCTGCTCTTCGAGCTGCTCCGCTGCCTTTCCTCTCTGACTGGCATGGGGACGCCTCGGGGCCCTTTTTGCTTTCTGGTACACACGAGAGACCACGATTGTTCCCTGCGGAGTGATCTCGGAGGGTTTAGGGTTGAGGGCTTAGGGTTTAGGCCTGACTGGGTTCGACGGATCTTGCCCCCTTTTTGGGAAGGTTGAGGTGCTGCATTGAAGAGAGTTTGCCCTGGAAGTCCGGCATAGCTCGGAGCACAATGCCATTCAATGCACTGCCATCTGGTCCAGGGTTTAGTGGTTTAGGGTTTAAGGAATAGACGGGAAGAAAGTTCACTTGGGCTTCTGGGGGGCGGTCATATGGGGCATAACCCCCCCGAAGCACAAGAGGGTGAGGCCTCCGAAGCACGAGAGATTAGAGGCCCTTCACTGCTCTCTGAGGCCTCCGAAGCACGAGAGATTAGAGGTCCTTCACTGCTCAGTTTGGGGGTCGCCTGGCAGTTGGGGGTTTCACCTGGGCTCGTGTCGGGCTCCCGGCACGCAGTTGGGGGTTTCACCTGGGCTCCTGTCGGGTGCTCCTGGCGGCTTTTTCGGGGTTTCACCTGCGTGAATGGATGTTAACGTGGGGGTTTCACTCCTGCACCGTTTTCATTCGGATTGTTTTTGGGTTCGTGGCTTGACCTTGTTTTGATTTTTGCCCTACCCCTGCAGGCAAGGATGAGGAGGAACTCTGGGATGGCACCTCCAACCCACAGACGCTTGGCTTTCTTCTGGCTGGCTCTTAGGCCTTAAACCCTAAATCTAAGCCCTCAACCCGAGACAACCCTAAACCCTAAACCCTACAAAAAGAGCATAGAAGTTAAACTGTTAGGAGGGGTTCAGCAGTCAGCCAAGGATGTGGCTTGGAGGCTACGGGAACTCGCCCACAGACCGCGCGAACCTGCCGAACAGTTTCAGTTCAGGGCTTACTCCCACCATACTTGTAGGGCTTGCGGTTTAGGGTTTCGGGTTTTAGGATTTTAGGGTTTTTGGGGTTTAGGGTGTTGGGGCTTTAGGGTTTTAGGGGTTTAGGGCTTTGGGGTTTTAGGATATTAGGGTGTTAGGGTTTTAGGGGTTTTAGGGGTTTTAGGGGTTTAGGGTTTTAGGGTTTCAGGAGTTTAGAGTTTTTGGGTTTGGGGCGGGGCTTAGCAATGTTTAGGGTTGCATGATCATGAGTAGAGGCTGTGTCGTTGTCAGCGTTCAGGGGCGATATCCGCATTGTTGAGTATATCATCGCAAATGGAAGTTTCTCGTCAGGGGGGATATGGATATTCCCTAATTGAGCCGATATTTTCATTGGAGCCGATGCTAGATATTCGAGATGGATCGTGATCGAGTCGGCAACCCTGACCCTTGAATTCGAAGCAGAATATGGAGGCGAGATTGAACTTGTTTGGACGATTTTTCAAGAAGAGGCCATTTTGGCCGATAAATCCGGATTTCGATTCGATATCTCTCAATACATCTTTCATTTATTGGCGGAAGAATAATGTCCGAATTTCAACGATTGGGGGGCTGGAAGATCCCTGATTCGAATGTCGATATCCTCAAGATAGCTATCTCTGGCTCTCGGGATTTTCGTAGACGAATTCCTTCGTGATGCGCGCTCCACGATTGAAGACTTCGGATCGATTATCCAATTTTTCCTATGATATTTCATCTATTCCAATAATTCCTATCATATGAAAGAATAAAATATTGGCGTATAACATTCCATACGAATATATCAATTCTTCGGTGATGATCTATCAACGCATCCAAAGAGAATATTTCGAAATTATCTTGGGACGTTCCTTGAATGATATTCAATGGATCCAAATTAGATTCCCATTGACATGGGGGAATTCGACCTATTCAATTCATGATGCGAAAAAACACAAAAAAAAGTCAGATTGATCGAATGGACCAAATACAAATCAGTCCAATTAGTCATCTATATCGTTTTTTCCGATTAACGTGATGGATTCCATCAGATGAATTCTCTTTTGGATCAGATCCATTTCATGGAAATCCCATATCAATCTAATTTCCAAGATTCATTAGAAGGAGTTTCATTGATTTTCCACATGAAATTATGGAATATATTTGCGTCCGACCTATTATTCGAATATAACAATCATCATCTCCTACGAAAGATATATAATTCTAGCATATTATATTTTTTGATCTCATTGAAATATAATTCGGATTACCATTGATTGGACTGGGAAATATCTGCGCACATTATGATGAAATTATTGATCCTCATGATCATCATATCTTAGATTATAGATTATCAATATTTCAAAGGAGGGATTCACAATTGATTCCAGAATACGAATCATCAGTACACGAATTTGGTTGCTCTTCGTCCTACATTTGGAACCAATTGGTTTGATGAATGACGATCCATAGGCCCTTTTCGCTCTGCGGCAGCCCTGTCGCAGGCCCCGCCTCTTCCGTTCCTTTTGGCTGCTTGTGGGGGGCGTAAGGGAGTGTAGGGGGGGGGGGTGTGTAACGGGGGTGAAGGGGGTATACGGAGTACGCAAGGGGGTTTAAGGGGGGGTGTAAGGGGGGGGGGGGGGGGGGGTAAAGGGGAGGGGTGTCAGGGAGGGGGGTATCGGGGGGGGTGTTAGGGGAATTGTTTAGGGGGATGTTAGGACAAAAATGGACAACCATAGGAAAGGCTTAGGTTGATAAAGGTGAAAAGAGCGAAACGAATTAAGTGCAGTAATTGTGTGAGAGAGTGAACGAAACGTATAACACCTTGGAATCAGGAGCCATGAATAGTATTAATATTGTACGGGCTTTTCTTGCGTGTGCGTCTAACACCATTGTTCATTCATCCCATCTCACCCTTGAAGAGAATACAAAAAGACCCTACAATATTAATACACTCTTCATCTTTATTCTAATTCACTTTTCTTTGCGTTTATCCCGGGTTATAATTCTGTGGGAAGTGAATGAACGAACTAAATCGGCGGCATCATGGACGAACTAAAGAAAACAACCACGAATTACTAATCATCAAAACAATAAGAAGAAAACCAATCACTTCTATCTTCTAATGAATCCTTCTGATTCTATGAGTGAAGAAAACCATATTAAAATTAGTGATTGAATCTTCTTTGCGAAGTCTTTTGATGAATCGTTTCGCTCACAGACTTTATGAAGAGAATTCGCAAAGAAAATAATACGGGCGTAAAATGCAAGGAATAAAGGTGCAGAGAGCATATTGAAAGAAGATCATAAGAAAGCCATGCAATGTAATGCTGATATTATAGAAGTTCTGGTTTCTGGAGATATAATCTATTTTCTGATGAATATAATTCTATTCTTATAAGGACTGATATTAATGTTCCGGAGATTCCAAAGATGAATTATAATGAGCGTAGCGAAGCATGAAGCCCGCCGTAATATTAGAACGAAACCCACATGACAATAGTAAGAGAGCAAAAAGACGCGTGAGCACAGCGAACAAGGAATGAGCGAGCGACAAGTGAATGATTACATTATGAAGAGAGAAGTGAATTTGAGAACGAAATGAAACTGTGAATGAAGTGAACGTAAGGAACGCCCGAACGAAGTAAACCGTGAACAGGATGTACGTGTCAAGGAGCGGATGGACCGTGCATGAACTGTGTGAAGAGAACAAGTGAGCGATTTAATAATAGAATTGTAAGCGAGTGAAACGACTGCACTTAAGATGTGAGCGAACGGGGAATTCAACAGATAACCGTCTATCACCAAGAATTACTCACCATTGACTGCCAAGGAACAACCCATCCAAGAAGCATTCTATCTTTCTTAGGGGGGCTTTTCTAAATACTACTTACTTCATCGCCCCTTAAAAAACCCCCAATATATTATGCTATTATTAATAGTATTATAACCAGGCTTATTATATTCTTTTGTGCCCGGGCTTTCAGTAAGAACAAGAAGAGCGAACAAGATAATACAATAAGTGCGTTTATCAGGAGTTCATGACGCATGAAACGCACGATTTGTATGAACGAAATTTTTCTTTACCTGGCGATGAGATTAGAAGAAGGATGTGAGGAAAGGGGAATGTTGGACGTACCTTGACTGTCAGAGAATGTTTCGCGAGTACACGGTCAACCTTGGTTTCCCAGTTCCCCGACCCCAGTAAATGTTAAAAACCTGAGGACCTCTTGCAGGAAAGCCTGGAAAAGGTAGGCCCCGCATGGCGTACCTTTCTATAAACCTACAATTGCACAAGTGCCCAAGACTCGATGTACGTACTTCCGATTGAAAACAATGAAGATCACAGTGGCCGTGGGAATTCTTCACCAAAGCAGCATGAGCAGAAATTGTTGCATCAGCCTCTTGTCACTCTGTAATTGTGCTTGCTTCGTGGCCATCAAACCTTTTTCGTCACCAGCCATATCTCGACCTTGTCTGTGCCTGGCTCCAAATGGAAACGCGTCAAGTGGTGAACTGCGTGGCATGCGCGTTTAGCCACAGGAAAAGGAATGTCGGCAACACCCACCTTGGTCAACTTCCCGCCAGCCGCTCGATCCAAGTCTTCTGCCTCTTTCTCGATTGCCTCCTGCGCCTAAGCTTCCGAAACGTCGCCAGTGAGGCAGGAACAAAATCTGATTCACCATCACGGCATGTTTTGCCGCCACGCAGCAAGCCAATTGATGTGATGTTTCCTGCTGTAGGCTCAAAATGGCTCGACATGGCTCAACATGGTTCGAGCCCAGGTGCCCTGCTCCGAAGCGCAAGGTGCAGAGTCCACTGAAGTCCTCTTTTGTGTTCGGGAAGGATTCGACAATGTCGTGCTCTGCCACCTCTCTTGGTCGTATTGGCTGATCTCAGACGGGACCTCAGGGGAGATCTGCGCATGCCAGATGCCCAGTAAAGGGCCTGTGTCTAGGCAAGCACATGGCGCGTCTAAGGTTCAGCTCTGCTTGCTCGTAGAAGGCCAGGCTGGCCAGTCAGAAGGTTGTTCATCTTCCAATCTGGGTCCTACAGGAAGGAGCTGGTGCTGTGCACTCTTCATGCTGAACACTGGGCCTTCATGCTGTCGGCCGAGATGTGCAGCACCTTCGCAGAAGAGGACCTCACATGACGGCAATAAAATTTGTGAAGACAGGAATGAATATGGACTGACAACAGGCACAGTTACCGGTCACAGCTCAGTTGCGTCAAATGGTCAACTTCTGCCTGCGATGGTCCAGCCTCTGCTTCTGCTTCTGCTAGCTCCGACCCGTCATTCGTGCACGGTGCTGAAGTTGGACGGGCATCTGAACTCGTCAACTCAGGGTGTGTCAGGACTAGCTTGCAGAGTTCGAAGCATCGGGTGCTTGAGCAGTCGTGCAGGAAGCTCTTCCTTCAGGTGACAATGCGCCAGCACATGCAATGGAGAACTGCGATGTCCGAACCTGGCGTTTTGAAGTGATTGCCACGGCACATCGTGGGTAAGGCGATGGTTACTGTACAGTGATGCAAGCATGTACCATTTCAGCCAACACTTGGTCATCTCTTGAAAATTAAATTAGGGCCCGTTTTGTGCACACCTAAGCAGTGGGCCGCAGCACAGCGTAGCATGTAACAAGAACTCGGAAGGAACCAAGGTTTGGAGAACCGGCCTTCTGGGTCTGAGATGGTTGAGTGCAGCTTTGCTGTGCATCCCTGTGTGTTCATTGTCAACGCTGCCTGCTGGGGCCTACTGGATTTGTTGGGGCCTGCTGTCCTGTGACTCCTCAACTTCTGGGACATGGGCTGCACGGACTACCCAGGCATTCCTCGCACAAGGGCCAGGGTGTGTGAAGCAAAGGAAGCATTGAAACCCATCGAGCAACTTAGCGCCGGGCGCATCGCCCAAGGCCTGAGGTTTCCTCAAACTGTGAAGCGGCAAAGAGCGGCAACAACTGCAACAAGGAGACAAGGCAAACCGAAACTAGACGTCTGCTCTGCGTGCTGATTGAGCCAGGAAGCTCCCTAGGCTTTCCAGCCGAGGCAAAGTCTATCTCTATCTGGCCGTCGTTCCCAAGAGCTGGAGACACCTCCTGCGTCATTCTAGCGTGCAATCACGAAATGGGCCTAGGCTTTTGCTTAACGAAGGAAGCGCGAGCGAACGCACACAACAAACTCACATCATTGCCCAAAGTGTCAAGTAAGATTGGGCCTTCTTTGGCCGTGGCAGAAGAGACACAAGCGATGAAGACGGGTCGGTTGGGGACTGCGCCTCCTGTCGGGGGAGCAATTGCCGGAGGCGAACACATGTCCTCCATGAGCTGAGGTGCCTCACCCATGGATGGAACCTGCATCTCCTCCGCTTCCTTGTCTGAACTGTCGTTGCTGGACTCGCTTTCCTGGCCGCTTGAAGCATGACACATGTGGTCAGTAGCATCTCTGTCCTCACAGTCACGAACGGGCCTGATGCTCCGACTCGCTTGTTGCCTCTGTGTCCTTTTCCTCCTCATCGAGAGATGCCACTTACGTTTGCAAAGGCCAACCAAACACTAGCTTCTTACATGTCGTCGTCCCTCCTAAAGCCAGGAAGGTGTTTGAACCCAGTCTCAGCCCGAATGCCGGAACCCCAAACTCGCTTCCCTCCTAAACACCGTTGGAGGCTAAGTTGAGGGTTGGGCAGTTCAGGGGCATTGAGGTCTTGGAAGAGAGCATGGCATTGTAAAGGCCGAAAGCAAAACCAAGATGCATGACTCAGGCCTGAAAAACGCATTCGCGCATCCTGTCTTCCAGTCTTCCATGTCCCTTGGGTCATGTCTGTTAGCACCGAACCAGACCAAACCCAAAGTTAGAAAGAGATTGGTGTTTTGCGACCAACTGCCATCGGACATGCGTCGCATGCCGAGGAAATCTACTTGGCAACCGCTTTTGTGAAAACTTGCTATTTGGGGCCTTCGCCGACAAAATTTTGCATTCTGGGTGGGTCTTCTTCGTGCGGCCAGACCTCCCCAAATGGAAATGTGAACCTCTGATGACCTCTGAATGTCTTGGTTTCCTGTTGTGTGGCTCTTCCTTTTCTTCCTTTTGGATGGCTTGGAGTTCAAGGTGAGCCGCCGCTCTTCCACCTCGAGCCCTAAGCCGCCTCAAGTGCAGAGCAAAAAACTCGGAACGCCCTCAACCTAGCAGGCGGGTGCAAGTCATGATCCCATATCCCGAGCCAGGCCATGTCTAGACAGGGAATCAGACTTCACTGTTGATGTCTCCCGTCCTGCTGATCAGGCAGCTGTTGGTCATGGTCTGCAGCTTGCTTTGCAAGAGGTAGTGGGCGTGACACCGGGAGCCTTGAGTAGTCCAGACCTTGCGAGTAGCACTTCAATTTGTGGCTTCGAAGTTTCTTCTGTGCCAGTCTCAACAGCATGTCAAACCGAAGGGCATCACATGACTTGGCCGCTTACGTATGACGCGGCGCCTGCATGCGCTGATAGAATGTGTCACTACTTGCAAGCTGCTTCTCCACCTGGTTCTTTCCGAACCACTTCACATGATGCAGCTCTTCGATATGGTGTGCTTCAGTTCCACAGGCTTGGGCCTTGTAACAAACCAGCAAAATGAACTTGACCATGCAAGCTGGTATGTATATGTATATATATATATATGCATCTATTTATATATGTCTGTAGCACAGGACGGTGAGTCCAGCAAATCCAGGCCTCTCGGCATCTTGTCCGTCTCCGGACGAGGATTCATCGCTGCCATAGCCGCTCAGAAACCCCATGAGTCAGGCGTGAACCTCAGGCTACGTGCTGTCTCGCGTTTCGTGAAGGGATGAAAGACGGGCCCAGGGGTTGCGACAGCAGGTGCTTGCTTTTGAAACTTGTGCTTGATGACTGTTGGATGTACCATCTTGGACCTTGGGGCCATGAAGCAGAAGTACCTTTGACACCTTTGATGCCATTACGAGAAATAGCAGTAGAAGCATCGGGACTCCAGCACAACTTCCATGCTTGGCCCTGGAGATGCTGGTGTTTGTTCTTTGCTACACGCAAGTGAAGCGACAGCAGCTTCAACTACTCAGAACCCGTTCTCGATGTAGCGCTTCACCAAAGGGGAGATGTAGCCCTTGCCCTTGCTGGTCTTGAACTTGGCCGGGTTGATGCCGTTGTACATGGTCTTTGCTAGATCCATGGCGGAGATGAAAACGACCAAGGCAATGACGAACAGGCCTGCAACCTGTCCATCCGTCAAGCCATCCTCGTCAGCCATGGGGATGACCAATCCCAGCTCCTGAGTGCGCTTCCCTCCGGGGACACGTGCCAGCAAGATTTGCGCGTCCGTCATCTGCGGGTCATAAGCCCAAGCAGGCAGGGTGGCAGAGCCTGCTGCCACAGCAGCGGCGGCAACAGCACCTTGTCTTGCTGGCGAGGGGATGAACGCGGTCGGCAGGGCAATCAGCAGCAGGGCCGATGCAGCGGCCAGGCAGCAGGAAGCCACTTTCCGAGCCATGGTGCTGGAATAGGAGACGGATAGAAACGGGAAAGGGTCAGGGTCGTCACTCAGATCCAAAAATGACTACCCGTGAGCAACGAACCGGCATGTGCACTTGTCTGCAATTCGTGCCATGCAGCAGCTTGTAATCAATTGTGAATGTGGTTTTGTCATGTGACTTTGATTTGGTTACGTCAAAACATGAAAATGCATGCACATGTTTTGCACTCGAGCAAGAGGCCGCGGTTCGTGACCCATACAAACAGGTGAGATGCTCAGAACCCGTTCTCGATGTAGCGCTTCACCAAAGGGGAGATGTAGCCCTTGCCCTTGCTGGTCTTGAACTTGGCCGGGTTGATGCCGTTGTACATGGTCTTTGCTAGATCCATGGCGGAGATGAAAACGACCAAGGCAATGACGAACAGGCCTGCAACCTGTCCATCCGTCAAGCCATCCTCGTCAGCCATGGGGATGACCAATCCCAGCTCCTGAGTGCGCTTCCCTCCGGGGACACGTGCCAGCAAGATTTGCGCGTCCGTCATCTGCGGGTCATAAGCCCAAGCAGGCAGGGTGGCAGAGCCTGCTGCCACAGCAGCGGCGGCAACAGCACCTTGTCTTGCTGGCGAGGGGATGAACGCGGTCGGCAGGGCAATCAGCAGCAGGGCCGATGCAGCGGCCAGGCAGCAGGAAGCCACTTTCCGAGCCATGGTGCTGGAATAGGAGACGGATAGAAACGGGAAAGGGTCAGGGTCGTCACTCAGATCCAAAAATGACTACCCGTGAGCAACGAACCGGCATGTGCACTTGTCTGCAATTCGTGCCATGCAGCAGCTTGTAATCAATTGTGAATGTGGTTTTGTCATGTGACTTTGATTTGGTTACGTCAAAACATGAAAATGCATGCACATGTTTTGCACTCGAGCAAGAGGCCGCGGTTCGTGACCCATACAAACAGGTGAGATGCTCAGAACCCGTTCTCGATGTAGCGCTTCACCAAAGGGGAGATGTAGCCCTTGCCCTTGCTGGTCTTGAACTTGGCCGGGTTGATGCCGTTGTACATGGTCTTTGCTAGATCCATGGCGGAGATGAAAACGACCAAGGCAATGACGAACAGGCCTGCAACCTGTCCATCCGTCAAGCCATCCTCGTCAGCCATGGGGATGACCAATCCCAGCTCCTGAGTGCGCTTCCCTCCGGGGACACGTGCCAGCAAGATTTGCGCGTCCGTCATCTGCGGGTCATAAGCCCAAGCAGGCAGGGTGGCAGAGCCTGCTGCCACAGCAGCGGCGGCAACAGCACCTTGTCTTGCTGGCGAGGGGATGAACGCGGTCGGCAGGGCAATCAGCAGCAGGGCCGATGCAGCGGCCAGGCAGCAGGAAGCCACTTTCCGAGCCATGGCGAAACCCCTTTTTTGCGAGATGGGAGGGTTGAGTATCTCCTAATGGCTGAGCAAGGCGCGACGGCATCCACTTTTCCAAGGAAGCCTCTGCAGAACGAATCGCTCTGCCCCACAAGTGAATACAGGTGAGAGGTGCACACTTTGGACACGTCAAGGGAATCTGTTCGGCTGGCAAAGCTCGCTTTTCGACATCCACTCCACCTCCCCTCTTGTCCGTGCTGCCTTCAGTAAGCTGAGATGGCCGAGCACACCCCAAGCACACAACTGCTTCCCCGACGAAAGCATGTCCGTGCTGGTTCTCGGCGTCGTCGCTTCTCGCCACTGACCTGACGGGAGTGTCATGGCACTATGACGCACTGCTGCCCACGAAGAAAACTCAAACGTGCAACGGTCGGATTCTTTCCGGAAGCTGTGTCACATGCTTCACCTGACGTAAGTGATGGCGCCAAAGCAGCGCCGTCACTACATCTGCGACATGTGCTCGGACTGCAGCCAGCTTGAGACAACTGACTGCCAAGAGTGTTAAGTCCGTCCGGAGTACTTCCTGTCTGCAAAATTACGGCGTACATGGTACGCCGTTACTTGATTTCTACAGGAGGCGCTCAAGAATTGCAGCCAGTAGTGCTTGTGAGAACTTTGGCACTTTTCTGGCTTCTTTAGCTCAAAGACTTCGAGCCATACGCCGGCTCCAGCTTTTAAAGCTTCGAGTGATGTATCTTCCGCCTTTTCGGCTGCTCTACCAGTGTAGCGCTCACAGTGTACTTTGGGTCCAGACCCTCAATGGCTCCCTCAACCACGTCACCAATTGCAAGGGGGCCCAGTGAGCCTCGCCGACGGGAGGCCATCTACATATCTAGCGGCTGCAGGAGGAGGAGGAGGAAGGAGGGAGGAGGGAGGAGGGAGGAGGGAGGAGGGAGGAGGGAGGAGGGAGGAGGAGGCGTTGTGATAGTAGTCGTAGCAGTCGTAGTAGTAACAATAGGTCAGGCTTTGGGATTAAGAAACTTTGAACCCAAAAACCTGATGAGGATGACTTGGCCCTGTGGTTTGACAGCTCACATGTTTTTGTTTGTCTCAGGTTTCGCACGGGATGGGTTCTTCACACGCTGGGGGTCTAGGGAAATTTGGGTGTGTGGAACCCTCTAACCCCCTAGAGGCAACACTTATCTTACAGGGTCCAGGCATGGTGTCTGCACCTACCGGGCCGGCGCTAGGTACACCTGAATGCTCTCCACTTCCCTATGCAACGTGTCCGACGGCTTGCCCAAGGTTGCATGGACTATGGCTTCCTGATGGGCCTGCACCAGTCAGGAGTATGTCGCCTCTTCGCAAGGGTGTCAGCTCGCTGGCCTGAGTTTCAAAGCTGAGGACAGCACGATGATCGTAAGCCGACAGAAACAGGCTCATTCGCAAAGCAGTCCATTGGTTGTGCTGGCTTCGGACCACTCATGTGTCGGGTCACATCGGCAACCTGCTGCGCTATGCTGAACTTCATCCTGTCGGTCGCATCTTGTGCGACCGTCTTCCTTTGACCAGGGCCGCACTCCCGTGGACTCATCTTTGGACTTGTGGACATACAGAACGGAAAGACAGGAGTACAAGGAATGGCCAGGGCACCCATTCACACGACAAAGCACTCGTACAGACTCTGGCTTTGGAAGTTCTGATGCAGGAATGAAAGCGCCCACCTCGTGTTTGCTCTAGCTGCTCTAGCTGAGCTCAACAACTCCAGCGAGGCAGGCGTTTTCAGAAAGCTTCGGAAAAGTCAGGCCCGCGACTGGCTTGAACGTGTTTTGGCACTTGTTTCGAGTCCAAGAGTGGCCATACCTTAGCTGAGGTGCTGAGGGAAGAACCACCTTAAACGTAGGCATTTCTGAATGCAAACTGTGCAGGCACGATGCTTCATGGATTCGAAGCCTCAGTCGCCCCACGGACCATCCCTCCCCATCTTATGCTGACAGTTCTGTCCGTTAAAATTCGGGTCTGCACTTGGCGGGCTTCCTTGCAAAGCTGTGGTGCTGACTTCATTTTGCAGTTAAGAGACCAAGATTTCCTGCAGTCAAGTCCAGTACCATGCAGTAGCCACCGACATAGTCCATCGCCTGTTCCGGCGAAAGATTTTCGCCTTAGCGTGCATCACCCATATGACGGAGCCCATGGCAACAAGGGCACGACTTGCGGCAGCCGACCCATCACTCAATGCTAAACCGAGCTGCAGCTATGCGAAATAACGACCTTCTTTGCATTCTTATCAACGCAGAACCGATGCATGCCGTGTGTCATTGCCAGCATCCACACAACACGGCACCCCTGAACATTCACGGCTGGCGGCGCCGAGCTCTGCCTCCCAAAGCATTTGGCCACCTTCCGGAACTTCGCATTGGCCACCCGAAGCAATAGCAGAGCTCATGGGACACACGAACCACTCCTTGATCCACCGAGGATTATTGGCAAAAGGTAAAGGCCGCAAGAGCACCTCCTGTCTATCATCTCTCTCTCTCTCTCTCTCTTTGCATCCTGGAGGCGGGCCTCAAGTACCTTGTCTGGCAAGCATGCTCTGCTGTACTGCGTCCCTTTGTTCTGAGCCTGCACTCATACAGATACAGGCTCAGAAACAGATCCTTCATGACAGGTTGCTCCTCTGCTTTCTTCTGTTCCAGGGTTCGATCTGCAGGCAGCTGCTGCCCTCGATGGTTGCCTGGGCTGGTGCGGCAGCAGGTTTGTCCAAACACGGCGGCAGCTTGTGGACAGCGCCAGTCTGGGTTCCCAAAGCAAACCGCAACAACAATCAATGATCGCACTAAGCCAGCCCTCAACGCAGACCTTTGGATCCGGGCTATGAAAGATGCTAGCTATTGCACGTGAAGCTGCTTATGGTTGCTAAGAGCCCATGGCATTTCTGCAGTTTTGGCGTGTGCAGCAAAGCGTCAGATGGTCCCAAGAATTTTTTGGCCCTCCAGCATGGGATAAATCGGCAATGTCGTTTCCCTTCTTGCCAACCGATCTCGCCTTGCCACAGAGAACGCTCCCTGCCTTTGCTCGTGCTCCTAGTCCTCCTAAGCAAACACGTCGTGCGGTGTGCTTGAAGCGTCTCGCAAGGCTAGACAATCTTTTACATCTACTTCAGCTCACTCCATCGCCGCATATTTGCCAGGCTACACGAATTGCCACTGTCCCACATAGTGTGTTCGACGCACGCAGCGGCGCAAGCTTGCGCACATGCAAAACATTTGAGTGGCGGAGAGCATGTACGAATCTTTGCAAGTGTGAGCATATGTCTGCTTAGCTCGATAGCTTAACTCGATATGCTGCTTGCGTGTTGCAACAAGCAAGCTTTTGGGTGCGTTCCAACAAACAACGAGGCGCTTTGCAGCCCACCCCTTCCGATGCCCCCCCTCCCCCCTCCCACACCTTTGACCCATCTTTTTCATCCCACTTAAAGCCCGTGGAAGCCTTCGGACCAACCTGAAACACTTGAGAGCAAGAGAGAGAAAGATAAGAAAAATGAATTGGCAAACGGCAACTCCCGCACGCTTCAAGAAGCTAACTTTCGTGAAGGATTCCAAGGGAAGCTGAATTGCAGCCGGCTGTCACCAACAGTGCTCGAAGGCAAGTAGAAATGACTGGCGTCTCAACGCCCTTCTCTTGGCCCATGCGATGTGCAGAGCCAAGCCTAAGTACGGAAGCATAGCTACGCCTTCTTTCCTGCCTTTTTGCAGTCGGCCGATTGTGGAAGCAACAATATTGTACACGGATGTCGAGCGAATACTTCTGCTGGCTGTTTTCCTGCCTCAATGCTGAAAGATCTCAGGACCGAGAAGCAAATCTTCCAGCTCGCTTTGCCTTGCTGCGGAGCACAAGTCTCACCACGATTCAGACTGTCTGCTCAACAGCAGCCCGCAATGTTCTGTCGCCCGGGGATGCCTGCCAGCCCAAATATCGCGACTGCAGCTGGTTGTAGCACCAATGGCATCTCGCAGGACGGGGATGCCTTAGCAGCCAACTGAAAGATGAAGCTGAAGCGCCCGAGAAGCGCCCCCTACACTGGCCCCTCTCGCTGGAAGTCTGGCTGCGCTTGTCCATCCAGGACTGCTGGTAGTCAATGCCGCTCTTCCTGGCCTCGGCTTTGGTGGTTTCGATGCCACGAGGAGCAAAAGGAAATTCACAGCAACCGAGACTGGAGCAATTTCAATGATCTCTTCCATTGCAGAGCGCCACATCTGCTCAAGCTCAGGGACCTGGCGTTGTGGCAAGCGGATGCCAGTGGATGTATGCCTGTGAGCATCTGCCTGCGGGATCAGATCCTGCGTGGCGGTAGGTCCGGCAGTTGCCTGGACCGCCGTCGTCGCACAGATGAAGGAAAATTTCTCCTGAGGCTATTTGTCGTCAAGCCGTGCTTGGACGAGAAGCACTAAAGGCTTAAGCATAAGGCCAAAGGCTGACGGAGATGATGCCTCAAACGACCGCCAAGCATCCCAGCATTTCGAGAGCGCATCTTCTTCCAATGAGACTGGACGAGGTGTGCACCGAAACGAAGCATTCCATTTTGAAGACTCAAGCAATGGGATCCTGCCTGCCGTGCCGTCGCATGAAGCAAGGATAGACTCCATTTGCTTTGTCCTCGATGATGGAGCGCCCTGTGCAAAGTGGACTGCAAGGATGAGACTGCAGGCTACCAGTACTGCAAACTAGACTGTATGCTGGCTCCATGCTCGGGCAAGCCTCAAACTCACCAAAGTAGATGCAGGGTGGGCTTGCGGCCCAATGCTTGATAATGCCAGGCTCCTTGGCCAGAAGGCTGCAAGCTCGTGCCCTGACCTTGGCCCCATATGATTGCGAGAGTCCTGGATGGCGGCGACGATGTTGCACCAGCCCACTAAGGGCCGGCCCTTCCCCCACGACGTAACAATGCCTCGTACCGTGCTGAAAGCATCGACGCCGTTCTGAAGCGGCAGCACCTGAGGGGGTAAACAACAATAACGACAAAACAAGAAGAGCCAGCTTCTCTCGGGGCCACAAAACTGACAAAAGTAGCGAAACTCCCTCATCTCCCTCTGCATCCATGGCGCAAGCGTATTGGCCCCGCACCAGGGCTGACACATCTTTAAGCATCCTTCCACTTCCCAGGCCTCAACTCTCGCAATCCCAGTTTGGGTGTTTGGCCACTAGACTTAAGTGACTAAGTCCTGCTGCCTTGCAGGCGAGGACAATGACGTCAGCGTCAAACTTCGGTTCCTTGTCCAATGCTTCCGTGTTCATTACCTGCAGAATCGGCGGAGACAAAAACATCGAGCCAGACGGCTCTGAACTCTTTCTGGTTCTTTTTTACGATTCTTTTGCTTTGCTGCCATGGCCTGGTCCAGGTCCGCCCGAGGGACGTGCACATCACCGCAAATGCTTCGCACCTTGCACTCCGCATCACTCCGTACTTCATTCTTTTGGGATTTTGTTGACTCAGGCTTTTCCAAGTGGGGCACCCGGACGCCGTCACTGGAAAGAACTCTGAGGGTTTCTTTCCTCACCTCAGCTGAAACTGTGTCATGGCCATGGCAAGTCTGCACGAAACAAACTTTTGCGACTCCACATTGCTGCAATATGTTGCAGTGCAGTTGCCATGAAGCTGACCTTCTGCTTCTTCCTTTCGTGCCAAGACAGTCATGAAAAAACAAACGCCTGCAAGATGCTGCAACATTCGTTTCCAGCAAGTTGGCAAAAGTGGAACTACCCAATCGATCTGCCGAGAGGCTGCGCCAGCCGAGCACCAAAGTATCCCCCAACTGCTCCACACCCGAAAAAGAGCCATCTCAGCGGACCTGAGTGGAAAGCTAGGTTCATGTAAGCTCCCCTGCACATGCCTTGACTGGGTCATGTTTCGGCTGCCAACCGAGGCTATTCTTGGTATCACTTCACTGTGGTTCTGTCGGAGAGTCAAGAGGGGAGGGGGAGGGGAAGCGAGACCGAGAGGAGCGAGAGGAGAGAGGGAAAAAAGGGAAAAGAGGGAAAGCAGGGAAGAGGAGGGAGGGAGGGAGCCACATCCTTCGCAAATTCTAGTCAGATAGTCAGACGCACTGCAGCCGAACTGAGCAGGCCCATCAATCGAAACCCTGCGTGCGCACAGAGAAACTGCGACTTTCAGCACAAATGCTGAGAAGATGTGTGGAATAACGTCACAAGTGATTCAAGCGATGGATAGCTGTCACTCGTGACAGATTCAGGGCCCAAGTCCCGCTGCTTTCATAGCCAAGAATGTAACAGATATGAGTCAAGGGTGAGCGATCTGAAAGATATGCTTCCCACAAATCACCTGTTCGATGGGAGCATGTCGTGGGGTGACTCGCATCCACGCACGCATGCGCGCAAACACGCACCCCTTGCGGCTCAGAGAGGCTGGGTGGCTGGCTTTCCATCGAAGCCATGGTGATTGCAACCCCTTTGCGCTGCTGAGCAAATCAGAGCTGCGGAGTGCATCAACCAATTTAATTGAATGGAACCATTCATGATCAACAGCCAGCCGGCACATGCCGGACCCACGTGGCATGCAGTCTGGTGCGAAAGGCACCACTAGCTGTGCATGCGGCGCCTCGAGAGGGCTCGCTGTAGGAAGCGAGAAAATGCCTGTCAGGCTCTGGCAGAGCCGCTTTCATGCTCAGGTCAATCGGGTGCTGTGGAAGACGGCTCGCGGCTTCAGTTCGCAGATTGCTTTGTCACGGCACGTATCCTTTGTGGCGTCCATTTGCAGCTTACGAAAATTTGCCGAAAAACGAGGGTATATGCCAGGCAAATAAAGTCCTGAAAACACCCTCGAAAATGGGCCCGCAAACAGGGCGTGAGCTGAACTGTTTTCAGCTGCTTTGGTGAGATGGGTGTCAGGTGCCACCGCCGGACTTGTTTGCATGTGCGACTCGTCCTGCACCCTGCACTTCTTTACACAGCATGTGCAAAACATGCAGCAGCAAAATTGGAACCTGCTTCTCATGCTACAAATTCGGAGCCCCAGCCATGAGCCTCGGTTTGCTGACAGGGCAAAGCATTTTGGTCGGTGCAAACCTGTCAGAGTGAAGCCAGGAAGCTTCAAGACGAAGCCAGGGATGATTAGGTTTGGGAGCCTGTTCCAGTAAAGTTCCATGTTGGCGCTGGGCTGGCTCGGCTTAAACAGCTCCACGGGCGCCTCGCACTCTAGTCGTGAAGTGTGGGAAGAAGCCTCTTGAACACAATCTTGGAATGCCTGTCTGAATTGCATGCAAGCGGCGGCGAGCAAGCCCTGGTCTTTGAGTGTTGATTGCAATGCGACTGAAGCAGCAAACCTGAAAACAAACAAGCACAAAGGTAGCACAAGGTAGCACAAGGTAGCACATAGCGGCCAATGCACATGAGCCCCCATAAGAAAAAATCGAGGGTAGTCAAACAATGATGCACGCTGAGCCCGGAGACTTGAGCGAGTTGGGAGGTGGGGTTCTCAAGCCACGCTCATCCACAAAACCATAGCCAGCTGCCATCAAGGCCGGCAGAAGAACCTGCGGTTTCAAGACTCTAAGGCCCTAAGATCTGGAAGGAAAGCTTTGCGGTAGTGGTCTGACACTTTCCGCACTTCTCAACGAAACGATGCTGCGATCCGGTTTGCAAGCGAAGGCCTTCCCACTGAAACCGAACTTCGTGCGGTCACGTGCGAATGCTGCCACTGCCCGGCCCACGAAGAGTGGCGTCTCTGCCAAAGGGGTTTGCACCAGTGAAGCCGAATCCACCCTTGCGACTTGCACAGGAATGTGCTGAACAAGACTCTCGCCGCTACGTCCCCTGACTTTCCCTGCATGAAGGTCAGCCAGGTCGGCAGAAGCCGAGGTGCTTTGGCCCTGGTGCCAGTCCACGTCGCTCCTTCAAGTCTTCGGGTGCGAGAGCTCCATCCTGAACGTTCCTCACATTCGAGACAGCCCGCCAACGTGCTGCAGTTGCTGAAAGACTAAGTGTAGTACTGAAGTACTACTGAATAGGATGTCCTTCTGATTCGACCATGAATAAAAAGAAGAGTAACAATCGAGTCAACAGACATTGTGTAAACATACTCCTGCCCTAGCAATTGGTTGCTTATTCCATTTGGAAAGTGACTTTCGCTCATCAGCTTGGGGCTTTTTGCTACATGCCTGCAGCATGCAAACGTGCTAACACGTGCGACGCATGCGCCGGCGGAACATCTGCAAATGGCTTCTTCTTTATGAAGTCCAGGGCTCTCCGTCGCGACTATCCCAGGCCACAGCGAAATCATGGTGACATTGTCGGTTGCCAACTCGATGGCCATGTCATTTGCCATGCGGTCCATTGCCGCCTTTCCAATTCCGTAGGCAACGTCGAAAATGTAGTCTGACGACACATGCCCGGGCGTGCAAAGGTTGCTTCGGACGTTTGTGGATGAAAGGGTTCTATGCCGTGATTTTGTACACCATGGCACTAATGCCACCGAGCGATCCCACATTGATGATGAGCCCAGATTTGGCTTTGGTCATGTGCTGCGCTGCATGCACACTGGCTAGATAATGTGAGCGCAGCCCAACATGATTCACGGCATCCCAAGCATCAGCACCTCTCAGGGCAGCCGTATGAGCCAGTTTAGGTGTTCAACATGTTGACCCCAACGAACGATTCCAACATACCAGCGGGAACATGCCAAGTCCCATCCTTTCTCCCAGAAGGGCTTGCCAGCGTGCTTTGGGAGCCATGAAACTGCGCTGAATGCATTGTTGACGAGGACATCGATCTTGCCATGGTCCTGAATGACCTGCAGTGTGAAGACGGGTTCCACGCCTGGTGACAAGCCACATCCGAACCTGCTGGCCTGATCAATGAACTGTCTCAGCTGATCATCGTTTCCACTATCAACAGCAGCCGGAATACATTGGCCGCCAGCCTTGACAGCGTTGGCTGCATGTAATTACGTGAGCGTGATCTTTCCGAACGAGATGACTCATTCTTCGGCACGAGGCCTTCACCACTTCTGCACATGTCTCTTCAAGCGTCCCAGCTTGCGGAGCCCCAGCAGGCCCGCCAGTGTTGGTTGAGTTCGAGGTCAAGGTGCGACCTGCATTCTCTATTTCTCTCTGTGCCGACTGACTCTCTTAGTCCTTGGATGTCGTGCGTGTTCCTGATGCATCTCCCACCTGTAATATATACTGTGGCGCCACTTTCGCCCAAACCAATTGCGATGCCTTTGCCAATGCCCCGACTTCCTCCGGTCACGATGGCGACCTTGTCAGGGGAAGGGCATGCCGGCATGGCAAAGCTTATGCTTGGCTCTGCGTATGAGTTGGCCACAGGCCTTGCCGACCAGCGATGGCTCCAGATTGGCAACGGAGAAGGGCGTGTGAAAATTATAGGCGATCACTGACAGAAGTGCCACTAGCGACACATTCCTCCAGCTGACCATGCCTGTGGCCATGCCTGCTAGCTGCTAGCTGTTACATGTATTCTTGGGCCATTCTTGGACCACAGTTTGAAGTGGGCAACCTGACAGAAACACGCCAACAGCGTCAAACCCAGAAGGGCACGTACACAATAAACAATGTTTGCAAGCAGTCGCCGTTTTATCCTTCGGATATCTTCGGATGACAGCGAGCAGCGAAGGAGCGCATAAGACCTGCGAACGTCAGACCACCCATGCAGTCGAGGTGGGCTCTAGGCTGCGTGGCTTCGCAATGGTCTGTCCGAGACGGGATCTTCAGCAGCTTTGACATGCCGAAGTCAACCGAGACCAGTGGAAGGCTCAAGCTGTCAAGCTGTTGAACCAATTCTTCAGGATGGCGCAGCAATGCTTCGGTCCGTGGCCGACCGTTCAACCACCAAACACGAGCCCACAAGGCCGCGTAAGCTGGAAGAAGCAAAGCACCCCTCGTCAGGATCTCAGTATGGCAGTGGCGACGCTGCTCGCAACTTGACCTGCGCCTGAGCTGCATACGTTCAGCCATGACATGAGCAGGAGCACTTGCTCTAATTGTCTTTAGCTCTAATTACTACCTGTGTATCTGCGTAGCATCTAGAACCTAACTGGCAAGGCTCCCTGCTTCGACAGATGCACAGCATCTGGACGATACCCATCGCTCGAGACGAGTACGTCCACCAATGTTGTGTCGGCTCTTGCTTTCCTGGGCCGGCAGTGGACACGCCGCAGAACATGATTCAGCGCCAGCGAAGTGTTCACGTACTCATTTCTTTGAGTCGTAGCAGGCCAAGTCACGCTACCCGTCGCAGCTCGGGATGCACGTGTTGTGCCAAGTTATCCCGAAGGCGGCCGTCCTTTGCCTCACTTTGTGTGCAAGTCATCCGAAGCAAATAGTAAGCACGCTGGCGACATGAACAAATCTGAAAATTGGCCGGCGGCACCCCGGGAGGTAGCACCAAGAAGAAGGGACATCTTCTATTCAACGGCAGTGGGCTTCTGGCCCTCGGCTGAGTTGCCAGTGCTAGGCAAGGCAAACTCACGGTTCCCAGCTTGCAAGATCTTGACAGCATTCGGAAACACTGATGGCGAAGCATGCTTCTTTTGCCGGGGCAAGAGCAGTTGCTGGAAGTGCCTGTGGTGCTAACATTGAGCACTTTGCAGGAGGAAAATTTGCGCTGCCACTTTGGGTCATTGGAGCATTTGATGTCGCTTGATGCCCCGGAGAGGTCTCCTAGGCCGTGACCTTGGTGGCCATGGGTAAAAAAAGCCCTCTGAGAAGCAGAACAATCTCCTCCAGGATCCGATTGCTCGCCACTTCGATCGCCTGACAGGGGAACTCCCTGCACAGGCCATGAATGCCAGGCTTCCTCATGCCTCCTCTCTCTTTTCTGAGCCTTTCCGTTTTGTGCATTGCACTTTCATGCTCTTGCCGCTCTGGTGCTTAGCAAGCTTCTGGCTTCGCTTATTTGTGCTGTGCTTTGGCTGTCAGAACCAGGTCTTCGCCCTCCTTGTAAAAAAAAGACAAGCTTCAACAAGCTCTAGCCGCCAAAGCCGCTAAACTGTCATTGAGGCAGTCACCTCGCCGTTTGCATGCAAACGGCGGGTACTCTTTGCTTGCGCTTCTTTAAGAAGTACTTGTGCTATTTTGCTTGCCTCACTGTTGCCCTCCTGTTCCCTGCCCTGCCTCGGCTATCCACACTTCTTCAGGCCCGGAGGCTGCTGGATGCCAGGCCCGCAGCCACCATTGCCATGATGCTGATGTGCTGCCATCTGCGGGAATTCGATCATGTGGATGAAGCTCTCGAGCGCAGAGGTTTCCATCATCATGTCGGACGGGTCGGCGGTGCTGCTTGAAACGTCCATTGGCTGCCTCGACCGCGGTGGGCAGCATGTTGGGGAAAAGTGGCACGTGGATTGTGCTTGTCAATCGTTGAAGGTGTCATCAATATCAGGAAGCCTTCCTCCTGCACAGCATGAGAGGTCGCAAAGTGGAAAGAGATCAAAAGAGCAAAGGCGTCTAGAAGAAAACCTCCTGAAGGGCTCCTCCTGGTTTGTTGTTCCTCCAAATTCTTGAATTAGGCATTGCGACCCTTCGAAGACTGCGAACAGGGCAGACAGGCGCTTCTGGGCGGTGCTTCCAAGCCGGCTTGGAAAGCAAAAGGATCGATTCACTTGCGAGAATTCGGTCCAACTACTCAAGGTCCTTTTCAACTTTTCCTACCGAGGTCTGGGAACCTTACCCTCCACACACACACTAATGCCAAGCACCCGAACATACCTTAGGCTTGAGGGCTTAGGATACTCAGGCCCTCAGGCTCCCCGAGCCCTGTTTGGGGTTTACGGTGAAGGACTCGTGCTTCATGCCTTCTCTTTCTCTTGCCACTCGGTAGTTCTGGTGCATCTAAGTCCTAAGTCCTTGAAGCTTTTGGCAGACTGAACGCGGCTCGCCGACGTTTCAGGAAGACTGTAAGTGCCTGAAGTTTCATTAGTGTGCGTAGCCCGGGCTTTGCGGTGGGTCGCTTCCGAATGGCATACACTTAATTGATCGGCTTGTTGAAATACTGTAACCAGCTGGCAAGAGAACGGCCCCTGAAACATGAATGAAGCATACACTCGAACATGTTAGGACTTACCATGTCCTACAAATGAAACCCATAGGGTTTGCAGATGAGCCCTGGATTCAAGCCTATACGGCAATTTCAGCTAGTATTTGGATTTAGGGAGGCTGAAGTATTTGGATTGCATCCTCCTGAAGCAACTCAAAGCATCTTTGCGTCCGCTGGCGAGGTGAACGCATGAAAGCGTTCACAGCCAGAGACATCTAGAGAATGCTGAAGGAAGAAATGCTGCGAACCATGACGGTCCTTGCCACTCTTGTTTCGTGCTTTCCGAGGAATGATCGCGAACCCCCCAGCACAGCCTGAGATTCCGAAGCCAAAGGCTGTAGAGGTCATGTCTGCATTTTCCACATTCCCCTGCATCTGCAGCTGAAGTTCATGTACACATTTGTTCCCCCGCAGCCCGTGGAGAGTGTGCCAAGAAGAGCCATCGGCATGGCGAGCTCCAGCGTCAAGTCTGGGAACATGCACTCCTGCCAGAAGAAATCAGCGAGGAGTGCAAGAGTAGAGCAGCCGACACAGCAGCAAGACCGTCCTGTCCGCACAAAACGTGAGCATTCCTGAAAGGTGTGTTGCAGTGCCAAGGCTTGCTCAAGTCAAAGCACCCATGTGGAACCCGTCAACGCACCGAATGTGAAACCCATGTGCATGCGCGATAGCGCGCCCTGTTTGAAGTAATAGCTCTTACCGTGTGGCACTTGCTATCGCATGCGGCACACCTGGGGCTGTATCTTTATTGACCCGAACAACAACCTGGAAAACGACCGGCCGATTCAGCAGCGTGACTAGGCTACAAGTGCAAAGTCGACCGATGCCGGCTGTACATAGGCTACTACACTTACAGAATCTTACAGAAATAAGCTGCTGTCAAGCTTCAACCTTCTCAAATGGAGGCTCGGAGGCGAGTTGCCGCTCTGCAGCGTCCAAACTGTTCGGACAAGCGCCGACAGCCCACTGGCTTCCACCTGGCAGCGGAACCCGAGTGCGCCGGAATCACGCCAACTGCAGCTCAACTTGCGCAAGCTGTGAAGCTGTGACCTGATTTGCAATGGAGCTTTTCGATGCCAATATGGACAGTGAGGGTGAAGCTCTCGGGTCACCAGAGGCGTGCCCCATTCGGAGAGCTGACGCTTCCAGATAATCATGGCGTGACCCGTCCCCATGTGCCTGCCACGCAAGCTCATTCGGCAAACCCTTGCTTTGAAGCTACGCACATCTACTCTGGAGTGTTGACTCTGAGTTTTGCTTTTGCCATGGCTGGCCTCTACAGCAGACACTTCATCCCCACTTGATGCGGCCGCTCGCAGAGCTTCCACAACTACAGCCACCAGCTCATGGGCCTTGCTGCTGCCCGATCCTGCTGCGTGCCCATCCGAATTGCTGTGGGAAGCAGGGATGATTCCCAGCAGGTCCAAGTCCTCGTCGCTGGACAACACTAACAAGCAGAACCGATGCTCAGTTGACCGTCTTTCGCGTTCTCAGCCGATTGGCCTTCACAGTGCTTGTCCACTTCGTTGACCCTGGCTGCACATACTTCAAGGCCACGGAAACGCAACCATCTCCTCGAACGTATCCATCAGCTGAAAGGTCAAAGGACGAGCAGCGGCCTGATTGTTGTCTTGGGGAACGAAAAACTGTGTATGTATGTATATATACATACATACACGAAATGTTCTACCCCCCCCCACAAAAAACACCGATAACTAGGTTACGGCGCGGTTCAGGACCCCGCCGAATGTGCAGTGCATTTTTTGGGGGGTTGTGGATTGCAGAACCTAGTTGGTTTTCGATGCTTCTGTGTGCGGTTCCTTTGGAGTGCAGGTCCGAAACCCCCATGTTTGTCGATCGGCCCGATGTTTTAGGCCCGAACCCACGGTAAATAACATAATTTTCGTGCGTCGTCGATTTTTCGCATGGGAGCAGCAGCACTATTGAAAAAGTGTTTGGTCTGGACAGGCTGGTATTTACAGTAAATTTGCATGTTCAGAGAGGTTTTAGGATAGGGTGCACGGCTATGGACTAGCAGACAGGTGAGGGTTGAAGATTGCCTACGTGTGTGGCTTCAGGGTTGTGTACTTGATGCATTCGGGCTTTGTAGCACAGTGCAGACCGGAGAGCTTCGAGCTTGCACTGTTTGTTGTGTATGGTTTAGGGTAAGGCAGAACTTCTCTAATTGCAAGAAGTCGAGAACAGCAGGGCCAGGAGCTTCAAAGCCTAGAGTCCAAGGAACCCCCCCCCTCCCGGCAGCCCCCCCCCCCCCCCCCCCCCCCAGGGGAGAAACGTGCTTAAACGCACGGCCTCTTAGAGGTGCCGCTTCCAAACGATAGGCAAGAAACGTTCTCAGGTTTTTAGGTTTAGGCTTTGCGGCTTGAGGGATTCGGGCTTGCACGCTTCATTTTGAGGCTTGCACGATTCTTCTGAAAAAAAGAGGTTTTGGGTTTCGAGATGTTTCGAGCCAGGCTTTTGGGGCTTGCGCGATTGGGTTTGGGTTGAGGGGTTTCGGCCTTGCACGATTTTTCGGGATGAGCATATCATGCATCCTGTACTTGTTGCACGCTGCCACCCCCCCCCCCCCCCCTCGTCGAACATCCGCAACAGACGTGAAACCATGCAATGCGCAGATAGATATGTCCCCTTCCCTTCCCTTCATGGTTGTTGCTGATTGCACCTGTGTTCATGTCCTCTGGCATTCTGGCACGCCTGGCCTTGCAAGGAGAGTTTCATTGACCGCGAGTCGGATGGCCACCACGTAGGAGATAGCAGCAGGTGGGCTGCGACGGCAACCTGCAGCACCACTTCTTGCATGTTTGCGTGTGTTTTCCAATTATCTTCATTGCAGTCTTCCTGTTCGAAGAATTTGCTCTCACCCTCAAGCATCCTTGAGAGTCTCAAGCATGTTATCCAGTCCAAGCGGCCGCAAAGGCCTGTCCAGCCAAACCGCGAGCTGCAAAATGAGCCGCCGCCAGCCCAGAGGCTGCTTCCAGTGCGACCTCAAAGATGTGTCAGAGATTGTACGAATGGCTCCACCACTCAGTACTAGTCAGACCCCACGAAGTCAAGCTGCAGAAATGGCTGGTCCTTTCATTCCGAGTGCGAATGAGAGCCGCCCAGACCACATGCATAGAGTACCTTCCAGTGACAGCTGCACTATTCCATGCTCATCAACATCGTAATTCGTTTTTTGCACGGGCCAGGCCTGTTGTCATCTGAGACGCTTGTGCTTGATCTAGTGCAACGAATGCGGCTTCAGTATTACCACCACCCACATAGACAGCACCATCAGAATTTCTGAGCGTGTTCCTGGTGCAGCCCATGTGATACCTCGGTTGCTGCACCCTCCTGCTCTGCTGTGTACAACTAGGAGCAAGAAATCGAGGGTTTACCTGCATGTCCAGGGACAAGGCTTCATAGCCCACCTCCAGAATCTTGCGACAGTGAGGATCCGTATACGTTGCATCTCGAGCAGACATGCCGAAGAACTTTGCGTCGAAAAGATCGACGCCGTCCATAAAAGCGCCGTGACGACAGGACGTCTTCTGTTGCATCCAGGATGTAGGATTTGGATCGTACACGAGGCTGTGGTCCCACCTTCACTTCGCTCAACGAGGGACTTGTGTACTGCATCATCATTCTTTTGCACAGCTGCTTGGGTACAGATTCGGCACCCCACTCGGCATGTCTGTGATGCTGCCACCTTGATGTCGGAACTTCCACAACAAGATCACAGCCAGCTGTGTGGCTGCTGAGCAAGCCTCCGCACAATGAAAACTGTGGGAGTGTCGGACAAGGACCGAATCAACCGAGCAGCCTTGTAAATCGGAGGCAGGCGGAGCTTGGCAGCCGATGCCTCCAATGCCTACAGCGTCCCCTCCTCGACTGCACAAAGCCACAGCCTTCAAGAACGAACATGTGAGTGGGCCATTTAAGAACACTTTCAAACTTTCCATGTGCCTGACATGCTGACACTGGTTTTTCAGCTTAGGCGATGCCTTGCTCCAGTGGCCTGGCACATCGGATGAGAGGGCTGCCTGGAAGCACATGGTGAGGCATGCGCTTTGGCAGTGATCACAGGTGGGTACCCGTGAAAATCTCCAAACCAAGCTTCCGTGGCAGCGACTGCTGGAGGTATTCGCATCACTGCTGCGCAGCCTGACCTTCTGACTCTGACCATCTACTCTGCCTCTCGACTCGGCCGGCTCAAATCTGTGCACGCAGAAAGTCAGCAACTTGCCGGCCTCTCTCCATGAAGCAGAAAAGAACTGACGGCCCATGACGAATCGTTTGTTGAGGAGAAATAATGCTGCAAAAGGTCGCTGCGCAGGAACGCCAATGTACCTCAACACTGGAAGGCCTGGTTCTGGGGTGAACTGCCAAGCATGGGCGGGCCTTCCCCGACGCTGACGTACAAGGGCCCAGAATTGTCTTCAGCACGAGGACGCACTCTCAGCATTCCAGAGCCTGACCCAGTTTTATGATGATTTGCGCATGATGGTGATCTGATTGCAGTAGGACTTTGCTTTCAGGAATGCGAAAAGACCAGCAGAGCAAATGCAGAGCAAATCCATGCATAGCTTTCATTAGCTGCACGCACAGACTTGAAGGGGCCAGACGGCCAGACGGGGGGAGACCTGTCCTCGTGGTGCCTTGGAGTGCCTGTGGCTGTGCGGGCTGCAGTGGCCTCCCTCTCAGCTAGAAGCAAGAATTTGCCGGTGCCGACCAGGGATCCAGCAGCGAATGCAGCAATCTCCGCTTTGGAGGGAGATGGGAGGAGAAAACCGAGAAAGCCTCTAAGCGCTGGCATCGGGGTGTGTGCATGTGTATACTGTATACTTGTGTGTACGCACCGGTTCTCCTCATATTCCCTCAGGTACTCTCTGGAATCGGATTTCGTCGTCGCATGCTCGCACGAATCGCTCCCGTCGAAGGCTCGTCCGTGTCTGGGATCTTCAAGCTTTCCATACCTTTTCTTTGCCTTTCTTTTCCCACCACCAACTTGAACTGTCGTGAATGTGATGTCAGCCACTTGGCCTGGGCCGAGAAAGATGTACAGCGCCAGCTTGACGAAGGCAAGACATGGCAGCTGCGCTTCCTGTGGAGAGGTGTAGCGGTGTAGCGCGATATCTGCTTTGCTTTTGGTAGGCGCTCCTCCAGAGGGCGCAGCTCTTCCTCGCCACTCTCGTCGCTGGTACCCTCATGGATCAGCACTTCCTGGTCATGGGAAGTACTTTCAACATGCTTTAGCCCATGCCACAACTGCCTCGACATGCATAGATTCTGTACTCAGAAAGGCTCCTCCAGTATCCGCCCAGCCCAGCCCAGTTTGGCCTGCAGGCTCCTCGGATCCACCAAAAGAGGAAGCATATGGAAGATGCTTTTCAAAGACTTGTCCGGATGTCCACTGCTTTGCATCACGGTCTCAGCATGACCTCTCGCAGCATGTTAGCGGTGTCTTGCAATCCATGTCGAGCCTGCGAAGGTCACGGCACGCAGTGAGGAAAATAGTGGAGGGCACGACTGTGTAAGGAACTCTGTCTGCTGCTATCTCCTGTGTGGCGGAGAGCGAGGCCTCCAAATCATGAATCTTTAACGTCGATATTCTTGATGAGCCGTCGTGCCCTAGAAGTCGATCACAGTCATCAGGATGCGGGTGTCGGAAGATCCCCTGCTGACACCCACACAAGACTTACGTTTCGACACGCTCCAAACACGACTTGCTGTACTCGGCTCTTGGTGCCTGGTTGGAGAGCTGCTGTCGCTGTGCTTCAAGATCTTTTACAACGCCAGTGGCCAAATAGAAGCCATGAAGAGAAAGCTCTCGTGCTGCAGCGGTCAGAAAATCAGGCTCGCCTGCATGACGCATAGGTACTGCTGGGGGTATTTTCTGGATAGCGGTTTCCCGCTTCTGGGCCGAGCGGGCTTGCCACATGTTGCGTCATTTCCCCGAATTTCTAGAACCACTCCGGCCCTGAATGCTTGAGCCTGCATCAGCATTGATTCGCTGGCTGTGCTGAGGGCTGGCTCTGCGCCAGTGTTGCGGCATCGCATTCTGGATCCGTTCCACATTTCTTGCCCGCAGAAGTAACTGTGTCTGAGTTAAGCTTGAGCCTGCACACTCCAAGCGAGGACGCAACGATGCAAGCCTTGCACCCCATGCAGGAAACACTCAGGGACACCGCTGCTGCAGTTGGAGCTTCAAAGGCCGGGGCTTCTCCAGTCGGTCGAGCAATGCCATTATGCTGTCACCAACCTTCTGCGGCTCCCCGGCACGATGCCACGCGTCGTTTGTTCCCAACATCACCTCATCGCAAGCCGGAGTGTCGGGCGTCTTTGTCTTCCTGCCTGGATAGATGGGCCAAGCAGCAACAAAGATGTGAGGGGCAAATGCCGCCGCATCGGCACATCGTTGTTGATGCTCGTAGCCTAATGCTTTGACTCAGGTGTTGGACAGGGACCGGAAAGAACGAGAGAAATACGCCTGAACGGCCAATGCTAGACTGGTATAAGAGCAAGAACAAGAGGCATTTCTTCCCTGGTGTAGCCACTGCGACTGCCCCGTTGACACCAAAGGGCTTCACCACAAAAGTTCCCATACCGGCCTGGCATCCACAGGTTCAACAGAATGTTAACCATAAGCAAAGCATGGCCCGGTGAAGCTGCCTCTTCATTCAGGTGCCGCTGCAGCTGGGCCGGATAGGATCCAGTCTTCCTGACGATGGAGGCTCTACGGCGCTTGCAGCATCTACAAGTCTAGCTCCCCCATCGCTATGGGTGACGACGAGTTGCCCCAGCCCTCCTCCGACAGTGTTGGAGTCGCCCAAGCACGCAATGCGAACAGGGCCTGACTCCTCCCTGCAGTCCCTGCGTTTTGCATCTTGTGCTGGTCGTGCGGAGGTGCCCGAAGGCCGCTTCATGTCGTAGCAACAGCGGCAGCTCCACCCAGCCAGCAGGCGAAGCATTGACATTGCTGAGAGCCCAACGGCGGAGGCGCCGTTTACAAATCAACACAGTCTCAGTCTTGGCGCCGCATTCTGCCAAACGCGGGACTGTCATGCAAAGCTTCTCGAGGGAAGGCCTGTTCGAATGAAGCGCACTGAGGATGCCTCCTCCAGCCTCAACGAAGAACCGGTATGCTTGAACTGAGATTTGCCAAGCTGTGTGCAGGACACTTTGCAGCATCCCTCAATGCTGGTTCAGCCATCACGTGTTACTGGCAATTTTTTCCACTCTCAAGCCCCCATCGCGTCACGTCGGAATCAATACCTCAAGTTGTTGTGCGCACAAGGTCACGCAATGTCTAGACTTGCTATGATCTTGCATGCTCGGGCCGTGCGGAACAAACGTTGTAGCCATGTTGTAGCGCCTCTATACCGGGCCACAGGGGCCGTCACGCCCTGAACCGCCGGGTGGTGCAAAGTGCGGACGCGAGGCTGATCATCTTCTGCGGCTTTGCCTTCCTCACCTTGCTTTGCCTGCGCCGAAAAATGACAATCAAAACAAACCACTCACAGTTGGTTGTTGCTTAGTACTCTGCCTGTTCAGCACCAGGAGCTTCGGGCTGACTTTCTGCAGGGCCATCGCCTGTTTGGTACAATTTGAGCATAGTCGTTCAGAGTATCGGCAAGTACCAGCAGGCACAAGCAGTAAGGTTTAAGGATCGATGTATCATTTGTATCTCGTCGCAATGGTACCTGTTACCTAGTGCTTGTCGGTTGCTGGACCTGTGATTGACCTGTGTCCAGTGTTTCCCTCGCAGTTTACTCGAGATGTGGGCGAAGACTTTCTCGAATTGCTGAAGCATTTCTTCGATTGTCGGCTGTTCGAGAGGCTGCTTCAAAAGCCGCATGCACATCACAATACACTCCTAAGCCTTAGCTGGCGTGAATAAGGCGGACCAGATTTGTTGTGCTGCAGTCACGGCAGATGTGCATTATTCTCGCAATTTGCCAACGGTGTTTCGTGCGATGATGTTCATACTGGTAGCAAAGGCGAGGTAGCGGAAAGGCTAACGTTGTCGCAGGGCATCCCTGGGGGAGATGAGCAAAGAACACATTCTTCCGCGGCGCCTGGTTTCGCCTCCGCTTCGGGAGCAGCCTTGTCCGCACTGGCCTGCCACACCATGCATGACACAGTAGACCCATTCGTTTGATGAGGCACATCAGGTTTATCGAGCCACTATCGAGCCTGGTCTTTTTGCTCTGGTTCTGCCTGGGTGCTGGGCTTCTGAAGCGCAACTGCTTCAAGCCACAACGACCTGCATCACGCCTTCTTGTCAGCATCGCTCTGACCCGTCTTCTCCGCTGCTGACGCATTCGGAAGGACAAGCTGAAGCCTCAAGTTGAAAGCAACGATCTTGACACGGCAAGGAAGACCTGGTCCCGCAAAGGCTTTCTGATCTGACAAGCTGCCAGATTGGAATCAGGACAACGCACCTCAGAAAGCAGAAAGAACGATTTGACTGTCTCCATATTCGGCCGAGCTTTCATTTGCCATCAGCGCCAGTCTGTCTTACCTAAGTAAGGTCGTACTGCCAAGGAGTTGCATCCATTGGCACTGAAGGCAGCGATCGAAGACTTGGAAGGCCTCGCTCGCAGATGTGTCCTGCCACGCAACATGTGTTTCTGTTTCTCAGCACCTTTGATCACCCCAGCTTCCTTGCTGAAGGCGCAGGCGCTGTGGAAGGCACTGCTCCATGACAAGGCCCTGACACTCTCATGTATCAAGCTGAATCGCTGAAAACAGCTAACATATCCCTCACGTCATTGCCCGCACTCTTGGCACATCTGGTAGAACTTGCCAGGCTGCAAGACCAACATGCTGCTCGCCGAAATCAATTTCACAGAAGACGCCACCTGTGGCCATCTCCTTGGTCGCGCATCTTGCTAGCGTGTCCTGGAGCTCTGTTGGTTCACCAGATAGGATGCGGAATCAGGTCGCAGCACAATTTCCTAGATGTCTGCGTGATTAATGTAAAAATGCCGGGCCCAGCGTCTCCCTCGCACGCATGGTGACATAAGTCGTTGCGAAGCCAGTAGTGGAGAAGATGATTGCTACATACATTTCCGCCTTCAGGAAAGTTCCTTACAGCTGACTCTGCATCGCAGGCGCAGTTTTCAGGTTTCGCGAAAACACACAGGGATGCTGTTGTGAGACGTGCATCCTGCTGTGACGACGTCGCCTGTGACCATGAAGAAGTATGTGGCCCACTTTGCCCAATAGAAACAGCACCAGGCAGATGTGAGAGCCTTTGTCGGTGGTCGAACCGGTAGCAGCCACATTCATTCAACTTCCCTGAACTCGCTAGATTTGAGAATCCGGACAAGTCTGGGCGACCTTCTTAAACCATTATGTCCAGACTGGGGCCGCAAGCCAGAGTAAGTGGGATGGTGGATGCAGCTTGCATGCACTTGTGGAAGGTGCCCTGGATCCTCCCGGCTCCTTTCGCCAGAACATCCCAAAGCCCAAGCCACGTGCCTACTAACAGCCAATGTTGACATCTGCATGCCAAAGGCAGGGCTCCTTCAGGCAAAGGTCCTTGAAACCTTGCGAGCAACTTATCCAAGGTGAGTGCCAGCAGGAGGAGCTTGACCCACACGAGGAACAAGAACAGTGTTTCCTCGGTTCTCGTGGCCAGACTGATGTGCGATTGGAACTAAGTTCGAGCATCTTCAAGTCAAGTCGCTGATCTGTTGTAGCCACTGCGCTGGACCCCAAGGTAGTGAGGCAGCCGTCCAGCCAGCAGAAACCGCCAGAACCTGGGCTACAAATGCATCCATTTGCCTCAGCGATTCCAGACAGGGCACGGCTTCAGCCAAGTCTCTGTGCAAAGCACAGCGAAATGCCCAAGGAAGCGATAAGCTCGTCGCTTCGCTGGCATTCGGCCTGTACACCCAGCCACCGGTACACTTATGCTTCTGGCAGAAGGCATCGGCCTTTTGTTCCTCGTCGGTGATGACCTGTGGTACATGCGGGCAGAACACGGGCTTTCGACTGTAGCTTTCGAATCAGTTGGTGACTTGCCTTGGACCGGAAAACGGCAGTTGTCCCCAACACAAGGGCCAACACCAGAGCAGTGATGATAACGAGCAAGAAGCTCATGCCAGCTGTGCTCCAGTACGGCATCTCCTGGCACCGAAAACTCGAAACACCACTCAAAGAGCGTTTCTCAGATGTTCTCAAGTTGATTCTCCAGCACTCTTCATGCAAAGTACACAGGACTGCGGACAGCAAGCTCCTGCCACGTCGCGAAGGCATCTGCTGTAAGGAGGCCCACAACTTGCGACCCAAAGCTAGCTGCAACTTCCATCCTAAAGCAGCTCTTCTGCATATTTCTGCTCTTGCGAATTGGCCGATTGGCTGCACACATGAACATGCCGTATGGCTAACTTAGGCAAGGATCGCCAGCTTTCGCTGCCTGGCTCATACACAGAAGGGGCAATGGCTTTCAACCAATTGCTGTGGCTGCCTTTTCTTCCTGACACAGACACTCTACACCTCCTGTTGAGCTGCCTGCTCCCCACCAAGATGAACTGCAACGCTGCGTAGCCGAAGACGAACCGACAAAACGCTACCTCAAAGAACGGTACCAGCACCGAAAGCTGGATCACACACTCACACAGTTGCCTAAACGTCGTCAGATGTTCTGAGAGTGTTGTTGAACCAGGCAAGTAGCCACTACGGAACCGGTGCCGCTTTCGGTGACCACTGGCGTGTCTTCCCGCCTTGGTCAGAAGGCACGAGTCACACCCGCGAGGTAGTGTTAACGATTCTCAAGCTGTCTGCTGTTTGTCGTTTTGCGTGCGCGGACCTTTCCTGGAGCGGAAGCCCCACACCTCAAAATACCGTTTCATGACTGCATGGGTTGGGGGTCAGCTATGCGGCTTCTGCTAGAAGGCACCAGCGAAGAAAAAGGCGGGGCTGATCGAAAGGTCCCAGATGTGCGACAAGCTAGTCCGACTTACCTGTATGCGGAGCACAGTACAGAATAGTAGCGTAGCATACAGCATGGCGTAGTATACTTCTAAGCCACAAAAGCAATGTACAGCTGCATGCGATGGCTCCCAAAACTGCAGTACATGCGGCCGCGATGCCTCAATCCTTTCATCGCAACTTCCTCCGTGGCCATGTTGTCTGTCACAAGCAAGTTTGTCACCTCTCCTCGTGGTTGCAAGTTTAGAAATGAGTGGCCGAGACAGAGACAACAGCGGGCGGCACCACCCCCAGCACCACTCCATGCAAGACTACTTACACGAGACTCGCAGGCAGGCAGGAAGACAAAACATCCGTTCGCATCCCGGCGTCGAAGAATGTAGAAGAGCTGAAACGCCGAATATATCGCCATGCCCGAGCTCAGTGTCTGCCAAGATGCCTGCATGGCAACAGGGACTCCGGCTCCCACTCTGAGCATTTTGAAAAACATCCCCGGCCTCCTTCACAAGCTTGATTTTTGATTGCGTCGCCCATGCAGTTGCTGCAAAGCATGTCGTAGTACCTATGAGGATCGTGGCAGCAGCCTTGGCTTCTCTGAGCAGGTGAACTAATCTCTCCGGAACTCGAAATCAGCCGCCGCCCAAAGCCAAAAAGCTGATGCTGTTTGTCCCGTGTACACCACAGCTGGAGGTGCATCTGCCTGAGCTGGGCACTCCAAAAGATCTCGACATGTCTTCATTCCCGGTTTCGGCTTGCAAGTCCCACTTCTCTCTGGACAAATCACCGAAAAGGGTTCGACAGCCGTGACCTTGGCCTTTTTGCGGATCTCCTTCCACAGACCAGAGGAACTATTGAAGCCTCAGGTGGCAAAATTTACATCAAGGCGTCAGCCATCGTCAGTCAAAAACACTTTTACCTGAGACAGGAAGCCGCTTGATGTTGGTTGATCCTGCATCAAGTCTCCGTGCGAAGATTCCTGCCGAGCAGGGCTACAAGTAATTTGATCCTTGAAGCCATGGCGGGTCTGCATACCGGTTTGCAGTCCTGAAGCATGCTCGGCTGCGTCTCTTTGCGTAGCAGCGGATGTTGAGGGTCAGCTTTTGTAACACCATCGGCATCCAAGATCACCTGCAGTTCTGTTGCAAGTAGCATGCTGCAGCCTTCCTTGTACAGTCTTGCACACACCAGGCTACAGTGCGCGATTTGCAGGGGGTTTGGAGACACTGGACTTGTGCTTTTTCCGAAGGCCTGAGCCACTGGAGATGAGGACGCGCCTCAGGGGGGGGGGGGGGGGCCATGACAAAGTCCAAAAGACGACGCCCTGCACTGCTCCGGCATTGCACCGCCACACAGTAAGCCCCAAGGCAAATCGAAACTTGTATAAGGTTCAGCAGGAAAGTACCTGGCGAGGACGCTGACTGCCACAGAACCATCCACGACATAGCGATGACGAGCGAACAACCTTGCTCCAAGGGACCCGATCTCATTCGGTGGCGGCGCTTCGGCGTCGTCTCTCACCACGAATACAACCTTCCCAATTTCCATTTGTATCTGGCAATTGCACAAACATGGCGCTGAATACTCTCCACGGTGTGAAGTTTCTCAAGGCCTGTCTTTGGCAGACATTTGGCCAGGTTTGTGCGAAAACTCTTGGAGCCAAATCAGCGGATCCAGGCCAAAGCATGCGACCATGACCAAACTAAGGGCAATGAATGCTGCTAGGCGATTGGGAATAGGTGACATGCCACCGGCTTCCACGACACCATGTGCTCAAGCTTCGGACAGGTCAGCTTGCGGGCCTACCTCAGTCTCAGCATTTCACTTCTCGCCCGACCTCGGAGCTCCGTGTCAAGCCGAGTGGCATCTCAGCAGCTGCACGCACTTCAACGGGTCGGCCTCGCTGCTAGCTGCGAGAAAAAGAATGGCTCAAGCCAACAAGCCCCAGTAGCCATGCGTAAGGGATCCAAGTGGCAGAGTGCATTTCTGAGCAGAAGCTGTTCAACGCTGCTCCTGGACAACTGCGAACATGATGCATCTGCTTGCACCCATGGTTTCAATATGTTTGGCGAATGTGACCCTGGTGCGAGCACGTGGTTTGAGAGCGGCGGTCGAGGAATACTGCAGTTCGGCATGGAGTGAACATTGAGATTCCCCACATGCTGGAAACGGAGTGGACTGACCATCTGGCTTGCCGACAAGGCCGTAGTGCTCGACTCATAACCTTTTGGAGTTGGATTCTCGTAGAAGCCCTTGCATCGGTTGGTTCGCCACACACATCTAGGAATTTAATGGGGTTGAATGAGTGGGAGGCAACCCTGAACCCCCAAGAAGCCTCAAACCCAACCCACAACTCTGCGTAGGAGTCAGGGTCAAGCTGTTGGTACTCTGCTGAGCAGGTCATCCAGCTATGGAATGACCATGAACAGCACCAGGAGCCCAGCCGGTCCTGTTGAAAACCTTGACTTTGCAGGCTTGATAACCCCTGGCTGGACCTCGAGCACGGCTAATTCTCGGCCGGCAACGTGCTCATTCCTTGCCATTCTGTGTCTTGTTGACGCTGCGGCACTAAACATCCAAAGCAAAGCCAAGCTGAAAATGCAACCATCAGAGCAACAAGAGCACAACGGAGGTTTCGTCGCTGCAAGGAACAAGACGAGCACGCAGTGTAGCACAAAAAGGACTGTGAGATTACTCTTCCAAGCCAGAACCTGGTAGCATGCAATACGTCCTGCGACCAAGAAGCTTAGTGCAAGCAAACAACTTTGCACCAAGAAGTAGTTTGTTTGGTTTGGAACATATCACTGACTCCGTGCTTCTGCCAATTTTTGTCCCAGGAAACTTTTCCATGCTGCGCGCATGTGCTGGGTCGCCATTGGCTTTCTTGCGCCTGGGTCCTTGGCAGCTGAACTGCTCAGCGCTCAAGCCTGACTACATCTGTAGGAAGCCAGCCTTCTTGATCGGCGGCAGGCGCCGTCGAACCGATGAGTCGGCCGAAGACATACCCTGTGTGTGTGTCTCCGGAGTCGGGTGCCTCTATGTTCTCATGAAGAAGTTGCACCTTGTCTCCAGGAGCGAGGTTCAAGTACCCAGTACCTGTTTCACCAAAGTATGCCTTGAAGGCCACAACGACTTGATTCTTCAGTTGCCCGTGCAAATGCTCCAGGCTTGGTGCTGGTGGGTTTTTGCACTCCGCGCTGGGATCTCCCAGCCACTCGGTCGCTTTGCTCGTGAATGAGAAGTCTTCCGAGATTTCAATCAGCGAACATGGCTCCTCATCAATAGCACTACCTGTCAGAGTACCCGTGGACTGCTTCAGAGACCGTGCATTTGCTATCAGCTTTTTTGCTCGCTGGACCAAGCAGTTGAGCTCGTGATTGTCTTTCGGTCCGATATTCCACACAGCAGGGGTTGATTTCGATGCATAGTAAGCAACTACCAAAGCCAGGTGAGCGGCCCGCCTTCGGGCCAGTTTCCTGCCACCAGCTCCAACCGCCCGAAGTGGGTTCCGGCCTCCAGCAACATGAACAAGATGTGAAGAAATATGGTCATGCGACCAGGGACCTTTGATATCCTTCCTCCACTCACGCAGTTCTTTCTCTTCAGTCCCACTGTAGATATGAGTCTGGGACAAGCTGACGGCATGCTGAACGATGCTGTCTTTCTCATCCTGTGCCTGGATAGCCAGAATAGGATGAGAGGCATCATCTGCAGGACAAGGAAGGACGGCCATTAATGGTGTCAAGGAGTCTGAAATCCATCCGCTCGGCAGCGTCTCGAGCACCCCTTGCTCTGACCCCACCATTTCAGTCTGGTCGCATTCTTCATGCATGTTGGGGCATGTCTGCGATGGATCACTTGTTGAAAAAAGCGGCAAGAATTCGAGAGAAAAGGTAAACTTCACCTGCATGTCCGGGTTCTGGTGCAACCACATCTGGTGCTTCTGCGGGAGGCGCCAGTCAGACTCGAACGCGGCAGCATCAGCAGAAGTGAGGAAGTAACATCGGTAATCTGCAGCAGTACGGATCGTGTCAATGGCTGAGCCATTCAACGATTTGATGTACAGGAAGGCCGATGAATCGACAGAATCGAACATCAACGGGGGCATGTCTTGTTGGCTGACAAGAATGATCTTGAGACCCTCCGCTTGTAGCCTTTGTATGGCTTCCAATATGCGGCTACCATTCAGTGGCCGAGGCTCTGTGCACGTTCCAGCGATGTGGCTCACGCTCTCAGCATCTACCACACAAATTGTTTTGTCCACATCGTCCGGTCGCCCACGCATCGCTGCACCGGCAGCCCAGATCCAGCTTGAGCCAACTCGCCGCCGCGACCAGAACATACAAACTTCAAATAACCGCAACGCTTGGAGGCATCAGCCTGAAGGGGGAAGTAGGGCTTGTTCTGCCGGGCATCTCGAATTTTTCTCAACAGCCGCCAGTCAGAGCGCCTGCCTGGAAGGCCTTGGACAAGGCGCTGAGACCAAAGATGGCCAAAGGCGGCCAATGGTTCAAACTAGTGGAGAACGACATTCTGCGCGAAGATCTCATTCGATCCATCTGGTCTTGCTTGCCGAGCAGCTGCGAGCACGAGCAGAAGTCTGCGTCGCGCGTGGCACCTTTGGCCACTTCGCGACGGCGCTCCTGCAAAGATGTGGCACAAGCAAGTTTCGCCCACATGACTCAACGACATGATGCACAACGGGATATCCTGCACCATCTGCCAGAGACATGGTCCCGTGGCGGGGTCAAATCCTGACTGTGGCACTCTGTGACACTGCGACACACTCCTGTTCAGACTCAGTCGCGATGCCATCGCTACACTGCTACACGAAGCTCAAGCCGAGCTGCGATGCATCACCAGAACGGGATTTTTGCTCTGTGGCCCAGCGCAGTGCTCCTTGAAGTCCTCGGAATGTTGCTTGTGCACAGAGGCGCCTGTCTGAAGCTGCAGTGAACTCTACGCGCTTGTTTCGCGCAACGTGCCATGAATTTGTGCAAGCTTCCAGGGGCATCGCATCTTTACGCTGATGCGGAACAACGCGTACCTTGCGAGACCAGTGGCAGGTGGCTCTTGAGGCCCCTCGTGCTCCAACGTGAAGTTTCGATGGATGGTTTTGACGAGGTGCGTGGCCACTTCTGGCCAACTCCAGAATGTACAGTCCCACGGACACATCCTCCCTGTAGGGAAAAGGGTCTAAACGACCCTCGTACAAGGCAGCACCTAAGGGGAGAACCACATCCTCGGATAAGGCATATGCCATGCCGCGGGCATAAGGCGGATAGTACCTTAGGGATGTCAACGCAAGACTATTTGGAGACCTGGTGCACGAAAGACGTGGAGAGTTCGTGTAGCAAAGTCCGCGCGGCTGCATTGGATAAACCTCAGACTGGTGGTTATGAGGCAGCCCTGCAACTCCACGTGCCACGTATGAATGCATTTGCTTTCTAGAAGCTTCGTACGGGACGAAATACTTGTCAGATGCATTCCTGTTGGGCTCCACCAGTGCCATCACCTTGGCTGTGTTGGATTCCGTTGGATGTTTGTCATGAGCCAGAAGCCTACCAGACTTTGCGTGCCATCATGGAAGAACAACTTTCGCATCATTGGCATTGTCCGCTTCTTTCTGAAAACATCGAAGCTGCGTGGCCCCACAGCAGGCCTGTTGTTCCGAAGAGAAGCCATCTACTGTTGTTGGTGTCATGACTCTCGCAGCATGCTGCGGGAAACAGTGCGTTGTTGGCTCGACATGTCCCGGCCTACTGGTGCACTTCCCATGATGTCAGCTGCCACCGCATCAATGTCGAGGAAGGCGTCGTCATCGCACTTGATGAGGAAGCGCAACCTCATTGCAAACAGATTGTGCAGAACTTACCCGTCTGTTTCCAATCTTATTGGTTCACTGGTTGAACTTCCCACCTTCCGGAGCCATTCGCAGCCTTGAAGTAGTCGGCCCCAAACTTGAGAATGGCTGCCGTCTTCAACCAGATGCTGCTGAAATTCTCTGGCAGGTCCGGCAACAACCTGCCCCAGCATGTGCTATCAGCCAATTTTTGAATTGGGTTGGTTCATTTACACAAGCGTACGGGACGAGATGCCGTTTGACTGCATCTTCAGTTGTTGCAACCAATTCCTGACGTCTGAATCCAAGCCTAGCCGCACAATGTCACCAGTCTCCTTGTGCTCGGCGGTGGCTTCATCACTTTGCCCCAAGAAAAACAGGACCTGAGATCTGTCAGCTTCGAATGAGAATTGTCGGTGGCTTTTTTCGCTCCTGCATAGCTGGGCAAACGATTTGTCTCGATTTGAGTATGTTGGGGCCAGGGCTAGGGAATTCGCAATAGGATGCCAGCCAATACTTGGATGTGCCTTCACTGGCTGGGTCTGCTGGACTTGTGCCATGTTGTTTGTGTCAAACCGTTTGCATCTTGCTATTTTGCGTATGTGGCTTCTTCGTCATCTGAGCGACGTTTTCTCTCGAGCATGAGTTGATGGACATTCTGACCCTTGCGCGGAAATGCGTGACTCCACCTTCTCACCAGAAACAGAAATCGGTAACCTGAGTCATATGATGTCCAGGAATTGTTAGGGTTGAGGGTCAAAGGTCTGTGTGGGTAAGGGTCAAAGCTAAAGGGTTAAGCGGAGAGGGTTCAGAGGGCTAGGTCTAGGGTTCAACCAGGGGGTTCGACGAGGGGGTTGGGATGGAAACGGGAGAGAGAGCTGTGGGCTCTGGTCTTCCAAAACGACCCGTCGCCTTCCTCGGAGCTTCCACGACCCTTCCGAGGAGTCCGATCTCCGAAGCGGCTTGGAAAACCGATGGGGTGTGATTCTTATAGTTGCCGGCATGTATGTGGGGCATCAGCAAAACAATCTCGAAGACAAGCTTATATCTAAAGTAAATTTCAAACATGCTGACAGAAAAACCTTCCGCGAGCCTTTCGCGAACGCCACGCCTTCCGCGGACCCTTCCGCGCAATCCTGTTTACCACTTCGGCCCATTCGCTGGAAAAAGTAACGTCTGTTATCAAGTAACATTACTCGAGCGCCAAGAAAACGAGCTCACCTCGAGCTTCGGGTTTTCGTGGCTTTGCGGCACAAGTTTTGCGCAGCTGTTCGAAAACGACACTTCTCGGCAGTTTCTGCGACGTGACTGCCAGAAAAGCAACATCGACTGCCGAAGTGTCAACGTTCTTCGAGAACCATGCGAGAGAACCATGTGAGGTTCAACAACATGTGTGCCTTGACTTTGTAAGGGACTGGAAGCGCAAGATCGTAAAGGCAGGACGCCTCGCAGCATCACACGCAAGCGTGCGATCATGTGCGATCAAATGTCATGTAGAATGTAGAGGTTCCGCGCCTGGTCTATTATGCTTAACGAGGCCGGTCGTCGATTAGAGCCGATGCATGTCGGGCAACTGACGCTGTTTGAGCTGAGAGTCGCGAATCAGAACAAAGCCAAAGCCCGTGCGCAAGTACGGCTCACTGCCCCAAGTCGTTCGAATGATATCGCGTGCAGGTCCTCGCATGCCAGGATTACTGCAAGTGTGACGGGGAAAAACTTGCTTCTTTGGATGTCTTCAGTGCCAGTTCATACTGCAAAGAGGGAGGAGGCTGCGCCGCTACGTGACACTATCCCTGAAGCTTTTCCTGCCACTTCCTGGACAAGGCTCGATTCTGCGCCGCAGAGGCAACGCACACAACCACCTCCATTACAGGTGAGTCGCTGGCATCCTGCAGCCACGGGTGCCAACGTCATGCGCCATGTTGCCAGGCAGTGCAGTGCAGTGGAAGCTTCCTCTTGAACTTTCGTGCAGAAACGGTTGAAACGTGAGTATTTCTGCAAGTCTTTGAAAGTATTCAAAGCAGCTTCAGGAACTGGAGCCACTAAGGCACATACAGCCCAGATGGAAGAACTACTTCTTTACCTGCAACTGCGCCCATGGCACCGGAACCCCACTCACGGATCCCTGTCACTACGAAGCCACGGAACTCAGATGGGCACTTGCCCGGTTTGACATAAAGACGCCTCTGTCGCTGGTTGAAGCCGCTGCTGCCGCTGTGCAGCACTGGCTAGCAGCAGGGCCCGAAGTCGGGGGTCTTGACGCCAGTACAAGCGACCTGTGGCGGTGCCCGCCCACCCAGGTTGTAAGTACCACACACAGTATACGCACGTGGCTTGGATATCTCCTCCCTTCCTTTCCGGCCCCTGCCAAGTGATGCCAAATGCTGATTCAATGATCCAAAGGTCAAGAATGCCATACTTTCTGAGATTCTTGGCTTGTCTTGAGTGGGTAGTCGTATGCGTAGTTTCTTAGCTTTCTGCTGCAAACGTTGCCCTATAAAAACTGCCACCTCCTCCCTGTTCCCAATTTAAAGACAGACCCCTTTCTCGCCTCTCATTTGGCCCCTTTGCCATGGTCCCAGCTCTCGCCTGGAATTTCAAGGTCTGGGTCGGGACTTTTTCATCCGTGCTCTTGATTGTCGACGGGTCGGCAGCCTTCTGAGTCTCTTTCTTTGACTCCCTTGACTCCACTGTGTGCGCAACCCTCGCCTTTTCCTCCTTGCTCTCCTCTGGATGCTCGACATTGAGGGTTAGCCCAGGCTTTTCCCTCATTGCTCCTGAGTGAGGACTGTGCAGGTGATTCAACTCCCTATACCCTATGACCCCCACTCCCATGTCCTAGACGTCGTTTGGTGTAGTGGAGTGGTCTGTGACATCACGTACCTTGCAGCCTGGTGCTTTCGTGCACCCCACTCCTTGCTTTGCTGCTGTCTGCGTTGTCCTTACGGGCCTATCGGTCCAGACCAACGTAACAGAGGTAACACACGCACCCTCTCTCCAGACCTAGTTCCTCGGCCATGGTGTCGTTTCACTCACTCACTAACTCACTCAATACTTCAAAGGCCTGACGCTCCCTAGACGTCCTGCCTCTCTGAAACACCAGTGCTCCATGGTCCGTCGACTTGCTCTCTTTGGCAGACATGTTCAAATCGATCAACATGCGCTGGCAGGTAAGTTTGTTTTTCTGTGGCTGGTTGACAGCGGAGGCGGTGCCAGCCGTGGTCGTCTTTTCTCTTCATGGCGGCAATGCGGGTGGGCGGTTTCTGGGGGGGAGGGAGAGGGGGTGTGTCCTTCGTAACACCACATGCACCGCCACCCGCAACAAGAACAAGAAAACAAGAACAGGTCAGAGATAGTCCGAGCCAGGGCGCTGAGGAAGTAATTGCCCTGGCGCTCCATGAAGACTCGGGTGCCATGTTCCAGAACGCCCTCCCAAGAAGCAGATAACACGGCTCTGAGTGTCAAGTGGAGCATCATGGACTGCAGAAAGCTGGGCCTGTGGGGAGGAGAGTGTACTTATTATTGCCATCATCTCGGTCGCGGTCTCGAACCGCCAGCGAGTTAGCAGGACGTTCCTCTCCTTAATCAGCTAGCTGTGTCCAGAAGGGTAAGGATATGCGGAGCGCATCCTATTCTCCACTCATGTCAGAATGACTGAATACCAAGTTTCTACATACTCATAGATGGACGGCGTCCCCAAGAAGATTGGGGTTATGCCTCTTGCGATGCACTGCAAGAACTCTGTGCTGATATCCTCCCAGAACATCAGCCGGTACGGCGCAGAATCGCCCTCGGGCAAGTGGCGCAAAAGCACTGTGAACAAAGCAACGATGACAAGTGGCAAGCAGCAGAATACCGCACACACATGCAGCGCATGTCCTGACAGCTTTCTTCTGTAAGGCATATGGTGAGCATCCCCTGCTGCATCAGCTCGGTGAAATGCGCATTCCAGAAGTCTGGCTCCTGGATGGGGATTCACTTCTCAATGACTTGATGCCAAGTTGCGGCACCTGCGGGCAAGAAGGAGGCCTGCAGCCACCTCTGCGGGTTCGACTGGGCCTCTGCCGAATAGACCTGCACAACCCAGTCTTGACGTAAACGTCAGCGGCAAAGGATGGCAAAGGAGGGGGAAAGAGAGGTCCTCTTCAGAACGGACTGTTGCTGCCAAGGTGCGCTGTAAGCATGGAAGGACACGATGCGGCTGAGGTCAGGCAATGGCTCCCCAGGTGCCCATGGCAGTGGCACAAATGGCAGCTCGGCAGCCTAGTTCGATGTGAGATGTAGGCGGAGGTAGGCGGAGGAGCTTGAAGCTGCAGGCTGCTACAGCAGAACAGCAGAAACGCGACTGCCTTGTGTGGATCAAGAGGAAAAATGCGGCAAGCTGGTGGTTCACGTCGAAAGCTGTCGAGGACGTACTCATCCTGGAGAATCGCTTCCGGGCACAATATTCTCTTGCGCTCTCGCTTCGCCCCCCCCGCGTCCTCTACGAGAAGGACTTGGTACAACTGGCAAAGGCGCGGCTCTTTTGGGACCCAGTCGAGTGCTAGACCGCGCCCCTTGGCCCAGAAGGTGCGAAAGCTGCAGTCGGCCTCACAACAGGATGCACAATCACACTTCGCTCATGCGATCGTGCAAATGCCAAAGCTCCATGCACGAAGCATCACGAAGCTGTCCCATCCCATCCCTTCAGCCAGGGAGCATAAGGCGCTGCCTGCAGCGATCCCAAGTCCAGCTGCAGTGGTACTTTGTCAGTGTCAGGCTTGGCTTGGAAGACATCCAGGAGAAGGCAGTCCTTTCAATTTCGGGGTTCATGGCTCACTTTCGCGTGCATTCGGCTTTGCAAGACACTCTGGTGGATTTTCTTTGCAGCCTGCCTTGCCATGCTTCGACAGCTGCGCTGCGTCAGCTTTGATGTAGCTGAACTGCGGTTGCAATTCACGAACGACGAGATGAGGACTCTCTGCTTGGACAGAGGGAAGAACCTCAGCTCCCACAAGATGCCGTAGGCGAAAACTTCATTGGTTCCTCTCCGGAGTCACAGCCAAGCCCGAAACTCTTCGATTTTTAGGGCTGTGGGTTCAGTGTTTAGCTACCGTTGATTGTTTTGCTCATGTGCATATGGTGCCAAGCGCAGCCACTTCTTCAGTCTCCCTTTGCCCTGTGCAACCTGCGCGCAGGTCCATTCTACCAGCTTGGCCCAGTGCAGGCAAGAATCGTCTGTCCAAATGTTGCGCAGCTCCTGTTCGTGTGCAGGCAAAGCGAAGGCAGGTCGCCTCGTATTCAAAGAGGTTGAATTCACATGCCTCTTCCAGCAGCGTTGCTTGTGCCAGGACGAACAGGCCAGGGACAGAGCGCCACAGGCTCGTGCCACCCATGTCAATGGTCCATGTCTCCTGCGCCTCTTTCACTTTGGTGTTGCCGGCTGAAGTGGGAAATGCATCGCTGAAGGCATCTTATGGCTCTTATGGGAAGCGTTTCGAAGTTGTAGGCGCAAGCTGTAAATAGCAAGCTGTCAGCCAAGAGGAGCACATCGGCAACAAGCAACATGTTAAGCTGAACCTCCTAGGACGGCTCATCTTCCCGAAGTAAACTGACAACGCGTGTGCTCTATGCGACAAACTGCACTCCGTGCACGTGGGCAGTTGTGGATGGGTGGTGGACTCAAAGACTGGATTTGTAACCGTCTAGCTAATGCCTTCGGGGGTGTCGAAATGTGTTCTGGACCGGCATTCTGTCAAAGGGCCGGGTGTAGTTCTGAATGTCGACACTTGGGTTCTCCAAAACTCGAAGTTTCCAAACTGCAAGAATTCTTCCAGCTTTATGCATGCCACCTCACCGCAGCCAATTGCTGAGTGAGCACTTTGAACAAACTTTAAACTGACGCTTCGATAACTTGAGTCTTCCTTCACGCGAGATTCAACTTGTGAAAACTGGCCGTTTTCCCGTCTGAGCCTTGGCTCCAAAAAGGGGCCCCTGCGGTGAGTCGGTGCTGTCAAAACTGGTAGGCAAACAGACTCTGACTGTACATGAGTGCTGTAGCTTTTACCTAACAGGCTTCGTACGCGCTGGTCTACGAGGACTATTTCACACCCGTGACTCTTCTGGCGTAGAAGCCTGGCCTGTACAAGGTCCAAACGAAGAGTGGATCTAATCCATCACATCCAGCCCGTCCGCAGGGTCTGCAGTCTTCCTTCTCTGAAGCTGCTTAGCCCTTTTCTTGATCACGGACTCAATCGGCTGCTCGACTTTCAAACAGTTAGTGAACAAACACTCAACTAACTTGGTGCTCTCCATGACTTTTGTCAGTGGATCTGCTACCATGACGTCTGTGTCGATCCAGCGAACTTCGTCCGTTGGCTCTTCTGGACGGTCGTCCTGATAATAAGGATCGCCGTATTGTTCTCCCTTTGCTCTCCATAGGGATTCTCGCATTGAGGCGATCTCGATAGAGAGTCGCTTATCCTCATGCTTGCTCATCTTAGGGTTTCGGAGCGTGTCACTTAGACTACGACAATCCGTAAACCACACCTGCCTCATAAACGCCGCAGAAGATGCTTCCCACTTCTTGCGGTCAAGTTTGCCGAAAAGATCTGCGACGGCAGCTCGCAGTCTATCGCCTTCTTCAACTCCTGCCTGCAGGGTATAGGCTTCGGCTTGCAGCGTGGATCTACAGACCCTACGCACTTTCCTTGAGGCGTAACTGATGAGGTGCATATGCCCTTCATCTGATGAGATCAAACTTGGGGTTCCAAGGGCATTCAACCTAGCTCCTTGGCTTCGGTAAGGTTCCACAGAATCCTCACCTTTGACCTTCATCACCTGACTCTCATTTGCATGGCTGGCGTCAGTGATGACACACGAAATAAGGTTGTCCCAATCCAGAACGTTTGCTCTGAAAGTCAAACCTCTATCCGGCGTCGCTAACGCATAGTCGACGGCTTTGTTCGCCTCTCGAAGGTCTGCTACAATTCCTCCTGCGCTAGCGGACTGCATTCGACTTACTCGATATGCTAAGTCCGGACGACATTGCCTCGCCACCCAAGACAGACTTCCTGCTACGCTTTTTAGCTGTAGCTTGTCTTTATCAGTCAAGGGCTCACCGGGTTTTCGTTTAGGGGCAATAAAAATCCTCCTAACTTTCAATGTCGTTTCTTTGCAGGTGACAGTGATAGTGTAATCATCTGCCTGGGAAACTTCCTTCCCGCAGTAACGGAAAGTTTTTCGCTCTACTTTTCCGCACGAAAACTCCTTCAGCAATTCCTCGATGACAGGCTCTGCTTCTGGCTCGGCTGCCCACAGCAGGTCATCTACGTGTGTGCAAAGTAGCGCAATAATACGTCCCTCGTTGTTGCGGAGAACATAAAGTGCTTTGAAAATGGCGTTTTCCAGAAAACCTCTTTTCTGCGCACTGGTCTTGAGACGTTTCCAAAACTTACGTCCTCCGTCATGAGTCCCGTACACGGGTACCCTTGCCAGAAACCTTCGCTCTGGGGGCTCCCCTGGGAGTCCTCCCTTTGGCTGTCTGAGGATTAGTACTCTGTCTAATTCCTCTCCTTGAAAATAGGCATTTGTGATGTCGGCTGAGCCTATTCTCACCTTCCGCGAAGCGGCGAAGCTGAATATCAAATTCTGAGCTTCGATATCTGCCGTCGGAGAATCCGATCGGATATCCCCAGACTCCAAATCTCCTCTGGTGACGAGTCGACTTTTATGCCGTACTTCAATATCTGGTTGCGTGCCTCTAAGTGCATCGTTCTTATCTGTGTCAACCCACTTGAGCGGTACTTCCTCATGGCCTTCATCTTTAAGCTTCTGGTACTGCTCTTCATCGAGATCAAGTGCAGCGTTAAACTCTTTCCACTTGTCCCATTCGACCTTACGGGATCCGTCGATTCCCTTTTGCAACTCTGGTGAACACTTTTCGTATGTGAACACCTTGTTCTGCGCAGCTTTCTTCTTGTTAGAATAGCTGCTCCTTTTCTTCAACCACTTTCGGGCGCTTTCTGAGTCTATTCGATCGGCCACAAAAGCTCTATACTTGTTGCACTCTTTCGATCCATACGTGGGAATCTTAAACTGTGCCAATAAAGCATCAGCTGTGTCCTCTTCTTCGGGAACCGGAATGTCCGCCGCGTCAAGTTGCGGATCATTCTCTGCTACGGCTTCCACCGTAGGCTCATCCATCTGTTGAGCGTCTTCTACTTCGGGTTCTTCTATCGTGGGCTCTACACGGGGCTCTGCCCGTGACTCTTCAGGAGTAAGTCCCACTCTCCTTCTCACTGTCCTCAATCCTTCCAAAGGATTTGAGCGTATGGCAGAAGACGGACGTGCAGAGTCACTGTCCTCTTCATCGTCTGCATCACTGTCGTGCGCTCGCGCATCGACAAATCGCTGCTGCTCTCTCTCAGATTCTAGGTGTTCGTACTGTAAGTTGCCTTTACTCAAAATCTGATAAGCTAGAACTTCCGCCGAAGTACACGGTCGGAGTTTGCCTAAACTAGTTGCTACGGGCACGCCTCTGTGCGTTACCCAGACGGTCTTCCCATCAAAACCAATGATGCGGGAAACTCCACTCCAGCTAGGCACACCGCTCGAGTCTCTTTCGATTCGGTAGCACACCAAGTCTCCTGCGGAGTACTTGCCTGGTAGTGGTCCCGACTTGCGCAGCACGGCGGCTCTAGCTCGCCTTGAAGTATCTGCCTGTACGTACGCTCTTCTCGCAGTGTGGCGGTACTCTATGCTGCGTCCAAATGCTGTGGAGGGGTCCATCGCTCCACTGAGTACTCCTAGCTGACCTAGTTCATCCTCATCCAAGAGATGTCCTATGCCTCTAGGTTGCCTTCCAAGTACCCATTGCGACGGGGAAAATCCTCCATGTCTCACAAATTCATTCTTGGCAACTTGACATTCTGTCATAGCTGCTTTCACCTGTTCTTTACCTTGCAGGTGGTGCTGTCTGCACACTCTTCGGTAGGCTCTTTTAATGATACCTCCGTGCCTTTCACATCTTCCGATGTGTTCTGGACTTTCAAGACCGGCTTGCCTCAACACAACGCCATGTTGCGAAAGTCCGGTTGCAAATGCACCGCGATTGTGCAATCCCCGATCTGTTGAAACAGATTCGGGCCATCCAGCCCACTGTACCCAGTGTCTCTGGAACTTTTTCAAACACTGCGCGCTGGTAGGTTGTCCTTCCCCTACCCTGACCAACGCAACAACTTGGTAACAAGTACCTACACATATCATGTTAAGAAACTGATATTTGGTTCTGTCCGAATCCTGAACCTCGAACACATCAATCGAAACTTCCTTGTTAAAAACATAGGAAGGTGGTGCGGAAACAGGGTGAGTCTTCGGGATCTCTTGTGAAACAGCACATGTAGGGCACCTGAATGCTTTCGCCGCCCTAATCATATCGTCCGAAGCTCCTGAACCTCTCAAAACTTGCAACAAAACTTCCTTTGGCTTGTGTGACATCATGTTGTGAAGTCGCCTAATTGCGATCCTCACCTTCCTAGGAACCTTAGCCCACTCCCTACGCCTTTCGGCCTCATCCTTAGGGAAACCGGCGAGGGGTAAGGTATCCAACAAGTCATCCTCATGATCTTGCATCGGGTCGACAAAGTTGAGTCCAAACCTTCAACATCCTCCCCTAAAGGAACAGTGTCAAGAGTACCCAACTCCATATGATCTTCAATCAAAGCTTCAACAGGGAACGCAACATGAAGATCGTGATCATGAAGAGTCTCTTCCAAAACATCAACAATCAACCGACTGAAACCTTCGTGAGTGTGTATCGTGTCAATGCTTATCGGGGCATAGTAGCGACTATGATCCTGACTAGCCCACACAGAAAGAGTCTCCCCCAAGCCTTGGTTACTAGTGCCTATACAAAGGTCACCTCTAGCGTAGTAAAGTTCAAAACTTTTACTGTCGTCCCTTTCCAAACCTTCCAAATCTTTCCACCTAACTGAACCCACTTCGTCTAAAACGCAAACGCACATTTCACTCTGCGAGAGCAAGTCCTGTAGCCACTCCGAGGCGGTCTCTGAGAGCTGCTTGGTGCAGTCTCCCGGAAACAAAACTAAGAGTAGGTCTGGGTGAAACGATTGGATCTGTTGGGACACTTTATGCCTCCAACTCGCAGTCTCATACCCGGCCAGATCTGGTCCGGGGTCTGCTGCTTTCATTTCGGCCTCCTCAAAAGGTCCGAACCATTGCCCAAGAAGGAATACCTTTCTTGGTTCTTCAGGGGTCGTAAACGATCCCCTCAACTCCTTCCATAGCAGCGAATCTCGCTTGCTCATTTGTCGAGAGCCTTTCTCAAAGGTCTCTCTTTCCTTTGTGCCCATTACAGGCGCTCCAGGGTATATCGATGGCGTGGAGTAGTAGGCAGAGCAAAACTGCGAACCATCGTATACCTCACTTTCGTCAAAGAGTCAGCTATGGTTCATTCTCTGGGCGCACAAAACAATTGCTACCCTGTACGTTTTCTCGCTGAACTCCTGAACGTGAGTTGGCCACTCCCATCGCTCTGCCCAAGACCAGTCGCCTCCTTCCTCGCGCTGAACGAACGTGTTCTTGTACCAGTTCTTCAGCTCGGGCGCGACCTTCGTGGCAGTGTTGTAAGTGCCCGTTTTAAGGGTCACTCTCACAGGCCCATTCTTTTCCTTCGGGTCCTGTACCCACAGCATTAGCACCGGCTTCTTCGAAGTCCGAGGGTCTCCTTGCCACATCTGGTCAAGGTAAGCTGAGGTGATCTCGCTTGGTAAGTTCGGATCAATCCCCATACCCAGCAGGTCTGACCTCGCACGCTCGTGGTCCTGGTCGTTCCTCACACGACGCTGCTGGCTTTCGCGAGACTCTCGCGCGTCCCTACGCTCCTGATACTCCCTGGCTTCCTCCTCGCGGCTCTTGCGTGGCGTGTTCCGGACGTCTCGACGATCGTCCCAATGCCACTTCTTCCTAACTGGGGTTGCGCTTCGCCCATACCCCCGAGCGCTCCTGGATCGGGGATTATCCCTCGATCCTGCGGCAGCTGAGCCTAGACTGCGGCCCCGCATGCTGTCTCGCACGTCTCTGGTGCCGAAGTCAGGCGTCGCCTCGTCGAGCTCATCAACCATTTCGGTGGCTGCCCTAAGAGACTTCTCGAGGTACTCTGCGTTGAAACCCTCGATGTCCAGTCTACGCAAACGTAAGACTGCTTCGAGGATCTGGCGAGCTTGCTTCTCGTCCAGATACTTGCGGGCGACCGCACCCATAGCCAACACCAAGCTGTCCGAATACTTGCGGATCAGCGTATCCGGCTTTGTTAGGGCGTCCGGTTGAAAAACCTGGACGATCCTGTGGATGAAAATGTACGCGATGCGCTCCAAGTCCCGGTGGTCTTCCTCAATCAAATCGGAGAAGTCGTGGTAGTGTTCTGGGACGCCACTGGTTCCCAACAAGTCGTCATCGGAGCTCGTTAACGAGTCTCCGGCCTCCGCCTTGCGGGCTCCTTTCTTCGCGCTCGCGTTTGCTGCATGCGCCTTCTTCTTGTCCTTCTCGGTGTCCTTGACATCCGTAGAGGTCGAAGCCTTTCCTTCTCTCTCCGGCGTGCCTCCGTCTTTCGGCATCGCCTTTGGCGTGGCCCCCGTGCCGGGAGTCAGTTGCTGATCTCCCTGCTTCGGGGCGGACGAAGAAGGTGTAGAGGCATCACCTCTCCCGTCCTTTCGCACCCAAGTTCCTGCTGGTGTGCGACTTCTTCCCTTCACTGGCGTTCTTGAGGGGTCGAAGAAACCCTTCCATTGCTTGACGACGTGACTGTTCTCGACACGTCCAAATATCCAGCACAGATGCCATAGACATTCTCTAGTACGACTTGCACAAGGTGTCTCAGGGCTACACTCCTGTGCTTTCCACCAGTGCACAAGAAAAGGATGATGATCTTGTCACCATCTTTCGATCGTCGGATAATCCGATCGATCTGCTTTGCAATTTCTTCCCAAAGGGATAGAAAAGTCTTGCTGTAGACGGTGTGGTGCAGGTTCTCCGGGTACGTCCCGATATGATCCCGGTAATTCTTCGGGTCTGGGATGTCCCTTACATCCAAGATCACAAGGTGATCGTCCGATTTCACTTCCTCTGTGATAATCGGGTAGTTCTTCCTCAAACTTCTCTTCACCAATTCAAGATTCTTCGGAAGTGCGACCGAAAATCGGTTCGCGTGGATTCTGTCCACTGCGTCGGTGAGTTCCTTACTCACTTTGGAACTTTCCGCGCCTACGTCTAGCGTCCACACTCCTGCCGACATCAAAACGATGTTCGGCTTTGTATCGGCTATCATGTAGGCTCTCTGAACCGGTGAGGCGCTCCTCAAGGCCATAACGGTCCTTGAAGGTGACTGGTGTCCGACCTTTGGCAGGTTCGGATACTCTTCCAGTCTGAACTCCTGATGTCCTTCGGCCAAGTCCTTCTCGAACTGGTCGATTCGGATCATCAGTAGTCCGGTTCGGCTGTTCTTGAACAACCTCAAGCTTTGGCCTGGGTAGTCGGCTAGTTGAACTAGTCCGGCTCTCACGTCCTTCCTTAGGCCTAGCTTCTGCTGCACTTGCAACGAGAGAAGGAGCGGAAAGTCTTGCCCCCCAATCTCATTGCTTGCCACGCTGCCATTCCAAGACAGCTGAGACGGCTCCATCGCCAGAGCGATTGGAAACACCAATCTCTGCGTGGCCTCTGCACCTCCGATTCCACGGTAGGTGCCCACGGTAAGTGGTGCAGCTTTCGCTCGGAAGCCAAGCTTCTCGAGCTTCTTTTCTGCGTCTATACGCCATTTCTCCCCGTGACAGGTGGAGTTGCAACCTTCATCGAGCATGGCGTAGACATGGTCGTCCCTAAGGGGATCGACCTCCTCGAGCTGCTCCAACACAGGCTCGGGCGTTTCCACCGCCATAAAGGCGTGCGGTGGATATCCTGGAGGACTGCCCCTCTCAGGAAGCTGAGGCGCTGTCGGCCTCTGCGGGGTCCTAGGCGGCGTCCTAGGGGCCAAAACGGCTGCGGCGGCGGAGGCGTGAGCGGGAGTTCCTGGAGGACTTCTTCCTACAGGATTTAGGGCCTGAGCTTGGAGATCCCTCCTAACGAAACCTGAGCTACTACTAGCCGTCCCTAAAACTTGCTGAGTGGCTTGGCTTGCTACTACAAAACCAACAGAGTCACTCAACATGCTCAGAAGTTCCTGCGAGGAAGTGCTCTCTACTCTCGTGAGGTATCTATTCATGTTCTTCACAAAATGCTTGATTACCTCGCCTGCCTCCATCTGCGTAAGAGGTGTGTCCTGAAGCGTACGACGGGTGAGGTCCTGAGCCTTCAGGGGTGCCTGTTGCGCGGCTCTCCCTAGCTCAACCTGTTGCTTGTGGAGCGCCTGCGGCATCTCCTCAACAAAAGTACAACAGTCCAAACACCAGACCTTGTGCACGGCCTTGGTGGAACCTCTGTTGTCCGTGCGGCTGTGAGGACAAGTCGCCGCATCCCTCGTGGGCTGCGCTTGTGGCCGTGGCTCTGACCATCGGTGGCCACAAATCATGCAAGTGGTCTTGATGACCTTGTCATTTGACCCTGCCTTACTAATGGCATGAGCCGGGCATCCGCCTTGGCACGGTCCACGAGGATCCGGCTTCAGGTTGGCGAGCTTTGACTTGTTCACCTTTCCACCGATGCCTTGTGACAGCATCCAGGCCTTAACAGACTCGAGGTCTCGCGCCTCATAACCTGAAAGAGGGTATTTCCTTCTTTCGGCCTTTCCACGTGGGAACACGTAGTACATGTTACACCACACAAGGAACTCCTCCAGCGTTCGGCTGGGGTTCTTTTCCTTGATGCCCCACGTGAAATAGTCAGGGTGTCTCAAAACGACATCCCCGAAGGTGGAACCTCGGTGAACTCCGAACCCAAAAACGGTGTCCGAACCCTCAGGCGGTGCTTCTAGCAACTCAAACGACCCATCTGCTTCTTCGAGCTCTTCTTCTTCCTCCGCAAAGTCTCCGGGGTTGAAGAAGCCCGGGTAACCCTCGGGATGCTCGTGGTCGTCATCCAGCGCCAGAAACATCTGAGGCTTATGCAGTACCTCTGACCCTTCGCTCTCCGAAGATGAGCAACAAAACGAGGTCTGCACGGACGCGTCTTTTGTCAAGATCGCGGAGAAATGCGCAGTTCTATCCTTGGTGCCTTGCGTGCTGCTGCCTCCTGAAGATGGCTTGCCTTTGCAATCTCGGTCACCAGCCCAATGCCCTTTCTTCCCGCACGTGCGACAAACGCTACGTGCCTTGATCTCCTTGAGCTTCGCTTTGCGGTCTTCAATACTCAAACCGCTGGGCTTGGGCCTGTAGCCGTGGGCATGCTTTCCCATCGGCTTTCCTTTGCCTTTCGCTTTGGAGCGAGCAAAGAAAGCACAAACCTCAGCCTGACAAGCTGAAGCAAGGAAAGCAATACACTCATCATCATCCAGACTAAAGTCTGGTGTCGAAAGGAATGCTTCCACAACATCCAGCTCTATCTTCTCGGCTGTTGCCTCTCCAAGGGAATCAGCCATGAAGGCTGAACTGTCCTGATCATCAGGTACCAGCTCTTCTTCCTCTGCCTCGGGATCCCAAAAGGATTCCCCGGCGTCGTAGGAGTCGAAGAGGTCCTCAGGCTCTGCCAGATAGGCTGCCCCATGGTGATTCTGAGCATTCGCCTTTCCTTTGCCAGAACTCTTTGTTCCCTTGTAGGCCATGCCTCTGGGGCGGTTGTAGTTGCTTGCACCCTTGCCCGAACTTCGGGACTCCAGAACATGCAATTTCCCATGTTGAGTAATGAGGGCTTTCTCGATCGCATCAAAAGAAGACGTTTCCCCGACAGCTGTAAGTACCATTAGTCGCTCTTTGCGATCTAATCCAGAGTTGTCGAGTAAAAGATCTCCAAGGATGGTATCGGATATTTCTATCGTCTTGTCCAACTCCTTCAACTTCCTGTACCATCTCTTTCTTCGCCCGATATAGGAGGTCATCGACTCTCCCGCTTGTCTTGACATCACACCACCAACGCTGGCCCCGACTCGGTAAAGTTCCTTTGCCTCTTGGGCCTGCAAAGGAAAAATCACCTTACGCACAGCGTCGATGATCTGCGTGATCGCGTCGGCGCTCTTCAGTACATCGTGCCCCAAGTCCTGGGCAACAATGTAAGCGTCCCCTCGAAGGGACTCCAGCAATTTTGCACCAAGTGTAAACCTTTCATCCGCCTTCGTAGCGTGGTACTTCGCCATCGCCCGAAATTCCCACTCATGGTAGTCCGAAACGGATCCACTATACACCAAGAAACCTTGCTTTGTCAGCTCGGGCTCCTGGTTGCTCCGAGGATTGAAACGCAAACCTCCGCCAGTGGCCATGGCGACACACGCTGGCGGCTATCGCCTCTAGGGCGAACGAAAAAGGTGAAAAGAGCACTGGCCCCTGAAGGGCACTGGCTCCGCTACCAGTGTGAAAACTGGCCGTTTTCCCGTCTGAGCCTTGGCTCCAAAAAGGGGCCCCTGCGGTGAGTCGGTGCTGTCAAAACTGGTAGGCAAACAGACTCTGACTGTACATGAGTGCTGTAGCTTTTACCTAACAGGCTTCGTACGCGCTGGTCTACGAGGACTATTTCACACAACTTGAGATATGTCGTTTTCCACTTCAGTATGCTGTTGAAAAGAAGCGCTCATGGCTATGGCAGCTTGGGGCTTCTCGGCGCAGCAAGTCTGCGGGCACCGTCGTGCGTGCAGGGGGTTGTGGCTTTGACCTGCGAACCCTGGCGCCGAACCCAACCTTGAGAATTCGTTGTGTCGCTTACACCCATGAATACATTTGTTTTCAAGCGACCGCAGGGGCCATTCGAGAGTCTGCCGCAAGGATAGATCATACAAAGCTCACTAGACTGCCCTCGCGCAGAGCAATTGCCCATGATTGTTAATGTAACCCAGCAACGCTCCATGTTATTGGTGGAACATGTTGTGCCCTGAAGCGACCGGCATACCGCACCCCCCCCCCCCCCCGGTTGGAACATGTCGTGCCCCGAAGCGACCGGCATACCACATACCTCCCCCGCTGCGGTGTGGAATATGTTGTGCCCTGAAGCGACAGATCTAAATATTATTCTCCCCCCACGCCCCTCCCTCTTGACTTTCTTTTGCGGCCCATGATTGTAAGTGCCCCCCAATGCAGCGCGGCACCTTTATATGAACCTCAAAAGAGACCCCAATGTCTATAACATGGGGGGTGGGTGGGGGAAGGGGGGTAGGGCCCCAAGACCATACATGGGGAAGCAAAGCTGCGTGATAACTTGCTTCCTCGTGACACGCTCAATGGCCATGCCCCCGTGTCATGAACATGAGCGACAACTGGCGAAAACATTTTACGAAACGACTCATGCAGCATCTGCTGCCTTGCTGGGACTGTCCACACTGGGTGCCTCGGCCTCCCTTTCCTCTTGAGGCTCTGCCTCTTTAAATAGCGGGGCCTCGGGGGACAGGGGCTCCGAGCCCTGCGGCTTCGGTTCAGTAGCTTCCGGAATCGCAGGTGGATCACTTCCTGCCATCTTTCACGGCAAGCGATAAATAGTACGATGGACATGTCATGTGAGGAATGTGCCGTGCCCTCATGTATGTGCACACGAAATCACGCGAACAACCGTATGATACCTTGGAGAGTGCATGCTGTCCTGCCGCATCTTGGGAGCTTTCTGTCGTCTCCTCTGTCTCTTCCACTGCATTTTGGATAGGCTCCTCGGCGCTGCCCTCAACTGCAGCACGAAGTGCCTGTCAAATCGCGTGCAGCGAGACTCGCACTGGCTAGTTTTTTTAAAAGTACCGCACCTCCAAGGCATCGTTGTCGGGAGGTTGCTGCTGCAGTGACAGCCAATCCTCTGGCCAGACCCAAAGGGTGCGCCATCCCATCGCCTCCAAACGGAGATGCCAGAAAGGAAGCCATGGAAACCCTTAGCCTGTGCTTTTAGAAAGGACTCTTTCAGCCTGCTTTCTGGAAAGAGGTGACAAGAGATGCTGCAGAGTCGGAGGGCCTCCAGAGTCGACTCCATGAGTTGCCCGAAGCCACTGAGCTTCTTACTGCCGGCGACATGTGCTTTCCTGGGCACGACGACGAGAGTCTGCAGCCTCAGCAGGGCTTGAGAACGGGGTCCCAGACCTCCAGTTACGAGCCCCCCCTTTCATCGACGAAGTTTGTTTCGAAGAAGTGGGCGTCGGGCTTTCGTTCCTCCCCCGAAACAAGGCCTTCATTATGGGATTTTAGTCCCTGGCTCCTTACCTTCTGCCCTGCGTTCTTCTCAGGCAGGAGGGCCGCGGAGCGCCAGAATTTGCAGGAGACTCCGCGGAGTCTGGGCATTTTTTTAATTTTGCATCTGGTGGTGGAGGGTATTCACTTGAGAACATCAGCATTTAAGGGTGCCGGGTGCCGGGGGGTAGGGTCTGTTGAGTTGTCCTACAGGTAAGGCCTTGAACTGATTGTTGCCCCAAGAAGATCTAGAGAAGGAAAGCAAGAACGGCCGCAAACTGCTAAACTTTCTTGATGCACGCCACCTCGGAGCCTTCGTGGAGAGCGGCGACAGACGTTTCCCAGCTCCGAGGTGTGATGGGGGGGGGGGGGGAGTTGGGCCGAAAATAGGTACGTGGAAACTGCGCCCAGTTTGCAAAACAGCACGCAAAGTGTGCCCACCCCCCGGCACATTTTACATAAACGGATGAGCTAGTACCCTTTGCTACCAAGATGGCAAAACAAACAAACAAACAAACACACACACACACACACAGACACACACACACACACACACAGACACACACACACACACACACACACACACACACACACACACACACACAGACACACACAGGACACACCATACACACACACAACACCACAGACACACACACACAACACACACACAGAGACACACCCACCACACAAGACACCACACACAGACACACACACAGACACACAACAGACACACACACAGACACACACACACACACACACACACACACACACACACACACACACACACACACAGACACACACACACACACACACACACACACACAGACACACACACAGACACACACACACACACACACAGACACACACACACACACACACACACAGAACACACACACACACACACACACCACACAGAGACACACACACACAGAGACACACACACAGACACACAGACACACACACACACACACAGACACACAGACACACACACACACACACACACACACACACACACACACACACACACACACAAACGAACGAGGCTCCTGCCGCTCAAACCCAAAGTCGGCCTTGTATGGCGTGCCGCGCACCTGCAATCCAAGCGACTAAACTCTGATTTGCTGTGGCTCTTCGAGTCAAGCCGTCCTGGAAGCTTTCTGCGCTGTCTTCTGCTGGTAGGGCTGCAGGCAGCGCAAGACGTAGTCCTCCCACCAGCGCGGCCTGATGGCCAAAGGTCGTTGCGCCAACGACTGCTTTCCCTCTGACTTTCTGTGTCCATCTGCTGTTGCCAGCTTGGTACGCATCTGCTTGTTAGCATCCCCTTCTGAAGGAGGGTGAGCGAATCGAAGAGTGCTGTGCTGTCTTGCATATTCTCGCACAAGAGCCCTCGAAAAGTCGTGAAGCCGCACGCCCATACAGCAACAAGTCACATGTGCTCGGTAGCGCCCATTACATGATCAGCCCGATCAGTATCTACGCTGAGAAGCAATGCAAAACTGAACTTGAATAGGAGAACAACTGCTGTTGTGCGTGCATTTCCACGCACATTCGCAGACAAGTGGAGCATTGAGAATAAGATGAGCCTCAGCTCAATGTGATGCATTCAGAACCGCTCAAGCTGAAGACTGGGTTTGAGGTTCGTGGCGTTCTCTCGACAAGAACCAAGAATGGTTTGATGGTGCGTTGCTGTGGCCGAGTCACTATGATGTGTGCTGTGAAATCAGTATGCCAACTGTGCAGCTGAGCTGGGCCTGGCTTTCGGAGTCCCTTGTCAGCGAAAAGGAAGGCAGCTGGATCTCCTTCCAGGCAGTGGCAAGGGCCAAGCAAACAACAAATTGAGACTCTGAGGCAGCTGTTTCTTGGTCATCGTCCTTCTGGGAGAATGTGAGGGATGCATCTAGGGCTGCTGCATGTGGTGCGAGCCTTGGGATTGTGTGCCAACGCAAGCAGCCGCTTGGCACTTCAACTTGACTTCAACCCTCGCAACTCTTGCAGCGAAGAGACCGTAAGGAGGCAAGGACCGTCTTAGACGAGAGATGCTGTGCACCCAGCACAAAGGCCCAGAGCTTGGGGTCGTTTACCAGGTCCTCTTGCGATCTTGCCTGCACCAGCACACATTCAGTGCATGCTTGGTATGCCTGCTGCGACTCACAAGAGATCAGTGCATTGGTGCAAGCGAGGTACAACGTCTTGGCCAGCAAGCTGCCAAGAATAGGCCAGCATGTCAAAAGGCAGATCTCCTCCGTAGGCCGAGGCGATAGCGAAGACAAGCTCGACGGTTTCGGAGCTTTGCCATGCAGGCGTTGCTGATGCCAGGGCTTGAAGGCACTGTCGAAGGGGCCGTCTCAAAGTGGATCCTTCGAGACCCAAAACCCCGAGACATGCACAGGCGGCCTGAAGAGCAGGCATGGCCGCCACAGGATCGTTGTGAACGTTGTGCCCAACAGTCAAAGCCAGCGACTGCACGACCTTTCAAGGACATGAAAAACAAAGCACTGCTGGTGCAAAAGCTTTCCCCAATCTTCCCCACCTTGCTCGCGACTGACTGCAGCAACTCCAGATCATGGGATCCATGCGCTTCCAGTATGCGACGCAGGCAGCTGGCAGCTATGTCCGGTGGGATGTCCAGCTTTTCTGCCAGCCGCGTGTCTATCTCATTCAGGACCTCAGCAGTCCAACTCCCCAGTGTCGAAACACTTGCCACACGAGTCACGAGTGGGGGGGGGATCTGCGGGCTTGTTTCGTTCCTTGCCCTCGCGATTTTGTGGCCTTACAGGAACTTGCAGGGGCCCTTATTTTCAGCACGGAGTCGTCGCTGTTCCTGGAGATATACAATACAATACAATATACAAAGATTTAAAATGAACATCGGACAAGTGCTGCACAGGAAAAATGCATAATCCACCTGTTAAAAACTGTTTGCAGGTAACCACAAGTTTTGCCCAGCGACCACAAGCAGCAGCTCTAGTGGAGCGTTTGGGAGCAACTCCAGCAGCTCGTTGGAGCCAAGCGAAGAAAGCTGTGCAGCGAGGCGCTGGGACAGCAGCGCGCAAAGCTCCTTGCGAAGCTCTGCATCCTCCATAGCCTTGGTGGCAACATTTTCATTGTGAAAATCACGGCCAAACCCACTGCAAGTTTCGTGGCGAGCGCGACATATTTGTCAAGACACTGCGAGCTCGGCATAGCATTCTGTGATTGCCCTGAAGGGCCAAAGCACGGGTCCACATGGAAAGCAAGGGAGTGCGAAGGGCCCGGGTAGGGGCAGCATGAAAGGCAGCGCGCGAGTGCACGCCCGACCCCCCGAATCCCCCACAGCGCGCTAAGAAAGTGAACTGCAAACTGCACTGCCTGGCTTGGAGGCTGCCAGCTTCGCAGATCTTGACTGCTGCCTGCTTTAGCTCCGGCTTTAGCTCTGCAGCAGCGCCCTGGCGCTGAATCTCGGTGAGAAGAAGCAGTACAGCTCGCTGTGCCTGGCGGTGTCATGTCAACTGCAAGTGACCACTTTACTTGGGATTCCAACGTGGGCGCCTTGGCCAGGAGTTCTTCCGGAGTTGGCATCCTCAAGTCCGCAGGCTCCAGGGCTTCCTCGCGAAAATGTGGAACCAGAACGAAACCACAGGCCTCGGATGGCCTGTGAGATGGCCCCAGTTTACCTAAAGGACCTAAGGGCTTATGAGGACTTCTGCCCGCACCTCAGGCTCTCCATGGGTGCCAGTAGCAGCCACCGCATCCTCGCTTTCATGCCTCTCTTTTCCTTGGATCGGCGTGGCCTCGTCGTCCGTGGCATGCACTTCAGCCTTCTGAAGCACATCTAGGAAATGCTCCGACATCTGCCGGAGCGAGATGGGCATCTTCACTTTGTTTGCCCGCATTGCACGTGCCGCCGTCAGCATCTCATTCGTGGACATCCTTTCCTTCTGGACGCCGTGTGACTCCAATATCTCACCTTGGATGTCTGGGAAGTCTAACGGTAAAGATGCAAAGATGTAGCTGCATGTAGCTTTCGGCTTGTACGGACTTGGGGCCCCTGTCGCAGTGCTCAAAAGCCGTGGGAGTGGTGGATGCGAGATGGCGACCATCTGCGATCATGTCTATCGGAAGTACTGCCACGTTACCAATCCGCTCAAAGCGCGGTTGGAGCATTGGGTGGCGCTCACGAAGGCCAAGCTCACCTTCAGATTGCAAGTTCCCGTTTATGCATCTGATGCTTTTGTGCCATCTGCCCGAACCGCACTGCAGGGAGCATAGTTCAGAAGACGACAGCTTAAGCACAACTACGTCCACGACTGCATGCAGACTCAGCGGTGTCACGACAGGCAACCAACCAACCAACCAGCACACACCCACACACCAACCAACACCCACACACCAACCAACCCACACACACACCAACCAACCCACACACACCAACCAACCCACACACACCAACCAACCCACACACACACACACACCAACCAACAAACAAACAAACATCTGACAAACAGACAAGCAAGCAAACATCTGACAAACACACACACACACACATCCCTCGTATAGGGCCGCTGGTGGTCTGGCCGTCTGGCACTGGAAACTAAGGAAACTATTTCGTGCACAATGTCTTGCAAAAGGTGTTGTACCTGCCACATACTCATCCAAGGAGCCTGCACGGACGAATAAGCGCCACAGCACGGTGGGATACAGGTCCTCAGGGGGTGTCAACGTGAAACGAAGGCAAGTTACAAATGTCATATTTCCTCACTAGCAGTGCTACTCTAACTTGGCCTGCCGCAGGTTGATGCCAGCGTTCAGCACGGCCATGCAACCGTCACCGGAAAGGGCCTCCAGGCTCCTTAGAGACCCAGACTGCGGAACGTCTATGGTGCACGGCACTTGCCTAGACTCGTAGAATGTGCAGCTTCGTCTCAGTTCACAGGCGTGCTCATGTAAACAAGGTTGCTCAAGCATTGTCGGCTTAAAGTTTTTTTCATTACGCATGGAGCATGGCAGCACAGCTTTGTGCTCGTTGAGCCCTTCGCCTGGTAGCGGTGGCCACTTCCATTGGGTCGGGGAAGCCGGTCGACAGAATCGACTTCAGCCTCTTCATCAGCCTGCCAGAGAGCTCCTTGTCACCTGGCAGATTGCACAGCTGCGGCTACAGTAAGTTACAGTAAGTAGCCTATTCACTGAAAAACACCTTCCAACTCTTCGGCCTTGCTTGTGATCTGCAGCACGATGAAGAAATTCCAAAACGTTCAGGATGTTCTGCAACCTAAGTGTCCCCGTTTGGCAAAAAAAGAAGCTTGCGGGTGAGACGGCTTCCCTAGGTCCAGCACTGCAGATCTTTGGCTTTCGAGTCCAACAGCTGCTTCCTGCAGACGGTCCGGTTGCCCCCGCTGCTTTTTCGCGATGTCTTGTCTTCCCTACTTCTTTGGGGGGGGGCTTCCTGGATTCCATGCACATCCACGCTCCCGCTCTCCCGGCCTCAGGAATTTCCACAGCTCGTCGTGCACTGTATCCATGACGGGCAAGAGGGCACATATCGTGCGCATCTCCAAGGTTCCACCTGCCAAATGCAATCGATGATGCAAAGAATTCGAGGCCTTGCGGCCAAGCTCTCTGAGAAGGCGAGAAGGGAGAACGTCCCTGTTAAGTCAATTGTCACAGCGCATCCATATCTTCTACAGACCGCCTCGCTTGACCAGCTCTTGCTTGATTCGCGTCAAGATCGTTGGGTCCAGTTGAGAGCCCTGGTGACCAAAAGGGTGCATCTCAAACCAAGCTGCAAATGCTCTGCAAGCCGAAGCCTTCTGATAAGCTTTGTGAAGGAGCGGAAGAACTGCTGCCAAGCTTTCCGAAGTGAAGTCCTGGCCCAAAAAAGACGTTGCATCCACTTCATGGCTAGAACTTTGACAGCTGCTAAGAAGTGCATTCTTCGGTCAGTACTACTGCATCCCTAAAAATGCGCAGATTCACAAGTTCGGCCATGTCCGGCCTCCAGCTGCCGGCCCACGAGTCTTGCGGAGATCTGCAGCACCTGGGAGCTTGATGCCAGCTCCTCTGTGCGAGATAGAGCCTGGGCGAAGTAGCTGCGACCAGATGAGATGCTGACAAACTACGCCGAAGCACCAAAAGCAAAACACACACACACACACACACACAGACACAGACACAGACACAGACACAGACACAGACACAGACACAGACACAGACACAGACACAGACACAGACACAGACACACACACACACACACACACACACACACACACACACACACACACACACACACGCAGAGCAGATCCATATTGCTGCAGAAATGCGCTCAGCAGCCGCATTTCGCTCACAGCTGGAGCAGACCGCAAGGCCTGAATATCTGCGGCCACCACAGTTACCACTGCACGCTTCAGTGCAAGCACTGCAAGCACCTTGGCCAGCTTGGGGTCGAGGGCAAGCAGCTTGTCCCGTGGCACCGCGCTCCAAACGCGAAGGAGATCGGGCACGTCCATCTTGCCTTGCGGCTAGCATGCTGGAAGCATGCTGGAAGCATGCTGGAAGCATGCAAGTCGAGTGACAAATGCCCGGCCTTTGACGGTTTGTTTCTCAATGAATGGCCACAAGCGCTCTGCATCGTCATGCAAGGTTATCCTTGCCGAATGGAGCTAGGGGAGCTAGGGGAGCCAGGGCTTCACCCTCAAGCGGCAGCCCTTCGCACCACACAGGCCTTCGCATGTTGTTGTAGATTCGCGTGAGTTCCAGTGGAGAAGTGCTTGACAGCTTCTCCTGCTGCTCAAAAATGTGGTCCCGAAGCTTCGCGTAACCTGCTTGCAGAGCCATTGTGCACCACGATTCGTGCGAAACTTCTTCTGCAGTTCATGCCCTAGACCTGACCGACGCCAGCGGCACAGACGGGCAGACAGACAGAGAGGCAAAAAAACACACACACACACACACACACACACAAACTGTTCCGCTCTAGTGCTAGTTCATCCGATTTACGCCTTCAGCCGTGACTTGCACGCCTTGGACTGCCTTGGGGCCTTTTCGTGTGACATCATCAGTGTCATGATGTGCCGAGAATTGCTATGCTGCCTTCGTGCTTTTTGCACTCCGTCAGCCAGCCGCGCAGCAGCTGCTGTGACGGTGGCTTCCTCTTCTGCGCGATCTGCGACCGATCCTGGCGCCAGCATGTGCTATAGTCAAGTCACAACAAAGTAGGCTGGATAGCTGCGGAGCCATCATCGGATTGCTCGGCATTTCCCGAATTTTTGTAGCACTTGAATGCTGAGATGCATGCTGTGCACAAAGGCGGCAGAGATCGGCCATGTGTCATGCAGGAAGCTGCGCACAGCAAGAGCGAGCGAAAGCAAGATCGCTCGGATCCGGAACTGCCGACTGGGGCGGATGATAGGCATGCGGTGGGCATGTTGGCACTACGTGGCAGGGCCTGGCTTCCGGAATGGTGGGACGAGAAACGTGTCGTGCCGCTCTTTCTGCCGGGCCATGCCACATTTGATCACGTGGTCTGGGTGTGTAAGTCTTGCCCGTCGGATTCGGAATAGTTATGAACATGATCCCCTTATGGTCGGCTTCGGATGCTGAAACCGGAATGCTCAGTTGAAAAAGGAGGTGTGGGTGGTCTGTGGTGGTCCAGCACGGGAGCCCTGAGCACATTGTCAAGAGACCTGCCCACTGTTCGGTTTTGACGACCGATGAGAGCCAAGGCCATGGTGGTTATTCGGCGCACGGCTGCTCAAACTCGGTCAGCGAAGGCAACGTGAGAGTCTTCCAGATGACAAAGTACCATCGCTTCACATGAACTTGCGAGAAGGTAGGTCGAAAACATCGCAATTCCGCCAAGACCACTGACACCCCCACCTTTCGCAAGTGGTCCAGAACGACGGCAATATCACTGAAGGATGGGGTCCTTGAAGCGCTGTTGCACGTGTCCAACATGTCCAGCGTGTCCAACTAGAAGCCAAGATGCTTTTGAAGGCTCAATGTCTTGCTGAGCGGCCCCTTGTGCTCTGCATACGCTTGCAAGTAATGCTGGCAGAGGGTACCTAAGTGGAATGTCTGTAGGACCCTCAAGTGTCACAGAATGCGACCTAGCTCCATCTTGATGAGTCTTATGCGGTCACCGCATTTGCAAAAACAGAGATCACCACAGTCCGCAGGCTACAGTAGCCAAGGCTTGCCTGGATGCCTGGCTTTGCGGTGGCCTTCTGCACCGTCTGCAGTGCTTTCAGCAGCGACATGGCCCCAGATGCCGCAGTCAACTGGCCATGGCGACATATCCAGGTGGCAACCGCGGCATGCAATCTTGAGGTCGGAGTGCGTCTGACTGAGAGGAACATCATCGATACGGTGGCTCTTGCGCGGTGAGAAGAGTTGGCTGGAATACTGGCAACTCACGTCGACACTGACTATTTCGTGACACTGAGCCGGTCCGCGCAGGCTTTTTTGATGATGCAATGGTTCACCGCTCTGACGCTGCAGTCCATAAGCTTCAAGGCAGGAAGGATGCACAGGCACTTAGTGCAGAGCTGCGGCGCTTGTTGAAGGAGTACCGTCTCTTGCCCTCTATCTTTCCACTTCTTCTTCCGCCGTGGAGCTTTGTTTCACTGACTGATTTGGGTGCGTGTCAACCCCTGTGAATGGGGTCTCAAGTAGCATCAGGGTAATCAAGGAGCACGGGTAAAGGGAGCACGGCGCAATCAATGCTTGGAGCTCACCAAGCCTTTCAGTTTCTTCATATGGACCTTCCAACTTTTTAAGGGGGAAGATTTGTAGCTTGGGTGGTCGTGATGATCCCACCTGTGTGTGCTGCGTGGCATACCATTTTTTGCGCTCCCAGCTGTCGCCTCAACTACGTAAGTCTTTGAGGGCAATGCCCAAACTGCCCAAAGATGCAAGTTCGAACAGCTTGCACAGCGTTGACTCCAGGTCAGAGAGTAGGTTAGAAGTGGAACCTATTTCTCGCCCGGTGGCAAGCTCCTGCAGGCTCTTGCTACAAGATGTGGGCTTGCAAAGCTGGCTCAGTGAACCGGTCAGATGAAGGCAGTGCCAGGCCTGCGGGACGAGCTCCGGCATCAACAGGTGCGTCCATGCTGATGCAGGATAACACGCTCTGGGGATGCAGCATGCCAGCACACATCGGACACGAGATGTTCGACTACCTCCGTCGTCGCCGACCTCAGCTATCCATTGCCATGGCTCAGAACGGAAAGCATTGCACTTGACGAACGAATATCTGACACCCTGTTTTTCCTGTGCCGCAGCTTGCAGACAAGAGATGGTCATGCAGCATCTTGCTACATGATCGTCGCTACACTACACAGGCTAGGTTAAATCAGTTGCACTATTTGTCCATTTCTTGTTGCACTCGCTTATATACTTTTCCATCTTTACGTCACCAAGAGAAGGACAGTTGCACGCTAACAGTGCAACTCTCAGTGCTCTCATGCCCCCTTCCCTAAGTGCTGCAGCGCGAAGCTTCGCAGCAGCGCGACCTGTCCAACAACGATCATTGTGGCAAGGGTTCCACAATCTGCACACCGGAGCAATCGAGGGTAGCCTCTTCAGGACACAACTCATGCTGGACGCCCGGAAACTCGAGTAGCTCCTGCACCACCCCAGTAGGATTAGGGTTCGTTTTGAAAGCTCCTTTGTATTAGGAGCTGACAAGGCTCTAAGGGGGCCCTAACTTTGAACAACCCTCCCTGTGGGCAAGGGTTACATTCCCCCACTCCCCCGGTCCCCGAATTCAATACCCGCATCTTCACATCGCCGGATTCATGCCCTTCTCCTTGCATCGCCAAGATGTTGTTGTCTACGTTGAGTGTACATCATTTTGGGGTAGAGTTGCCACAGCTTCCCTTTGCCTTTTTTTCACTGACCTCTATAGAGCAGGGATGCCAAGCAAAGCTGCGCTGCAAAACCAGGGCATCTGAATTCTGCAGTGTCCTTGCCCGCAATGCCTGCAGCAAGAAGACGACCGTGTGTGGCACGCGCCCACTCCAGGCGGATCATGCCTGGCCACAGCCCGAAAAGCGGTACTGACATGCCCAATGCCTGCGTCACGGTGCCCTGTGGCACATCTCGACAGATGCACGCGTAAGGCTCATGCCATCGTTTTGGCCTCACTTGGGAAGTTTACAGCGAAATGCCCCATCATGTTACTTCCGAGCAAGGCGCCGTGTGCCATGAAAAGCGGCGGGGACGAGGAAGCGGTGAAGCGACGAGTCGCATCCGCATCCAGACCTGATGGCTGAACATGGCTGAACCATGTTGTACATGCGAGAATATACGGCGTTGCAGTGGCTACCCTTGCGGCTGTGCACCCGGCAGCTCTCTTTGGGTAAGAAGGTGCTCAAGCTAGCGGCCATACCAAGCCTCTCAAGGAATGAGAAGGCAAGAGGGTTACGTCTTCATATATGTTTATATTCTTGGTTCGATTGTAGGACCTGCCAGCATATCGCCCCATGCCATAAGCCACATGCAATGCCTGGGCAGGGGCGCATGTTGAGAGATGGAGAATGTAAGATCCCAGTGCGGCTACAGTGTGGTAAGCGCTCCACCAGGCAGCCGCCCATGGACATGCCCCCGACGCCTGCTGGGATTTACTTGCTTTGCTTACACTACAAGCTCAGTCCGATGCACCAGACGATAGCAGCAGGCCTATCTTCGAGATCGGAATGCCCGAGTGCACGAGCTTGTCCTTGGCAAGCCGTGAACGGATTGAAACGAAGATTCACGAATCGACCTATCAGATCTATCATCTTGCTTGATTAGCCGACAAGTCACGATTTCTTTGTCTACAAGCTCCACTGACCTGGCACTCCGTTACTGGCAGCACACTTCCAAAAGTACCGCAACATCCGCAACAAAGTCGCAAAGAGTTGGTTGAGCTAAAGCATCCTTAGACTGAGGGTTAATCTCAGGTTTCTAGCTCTGCGCCTCAAGTTTGCTTTTCTCGATCGATGTCCCTCTGCATCGGCTCTCACTCCGTAAGGTTGGCTTGCTTGGTTCGAAGGGCATTCTTGCTTCGGAGCAGCGTCTGAGCCGTATTGCGCTGCTATGTGCCTCGTTTGTGAATGACCCACCCACCTGGAGTTTGATGCAGTAAGTTGTCTGTACCGCCATACAAGTCACAGAGTCCGACATGGAAGTCATGGCGCTGATTCTTTCCCGGTAACAATAGTAAAACAAAGCGTTGGGGTGTGCGGCGTGCGAATGGGAGAGGGTTTTGTGAACTCATGGCAGATGCCAAGCTCTCTTCCACGGATAGACAGGTGGACCCCGGCCCCATCGCTTTTCGCGCTTTCCCAGGATTTCGACAACAGTCTATCACGCATTAAACAGACCTTTTTGTGAGGTCCCGACATCAATCAGGGCAAGAAGTCGTCGGAAATGCAAAAAGTTGAGGCTCGTGCTTCACCCCCCCCCGTCTGCCCTCTGCTCCTCTCTCTTTTTGTTAACACATTTGTGCTCCGGTGCTCTTCCAGCGGCGTGCCTCTTCAGGCCCGGCACATCCTCTGGCGCTTCATACGCCATAGCCACGCGATCAAACCTGATGGCTCAGGGTCGCTTGTCTCCTGGTCTCTGCTCAGTAGAAGAAGCAGTGGCTGTCAGCATCTGTGTCCGAAACCACACCGTCTGCGGTGCTCCGCCTATAAGGCCTGAGGTGCAACAGGGAAGATTGTTCTCAATTCCCAAGATTTCTGCCCATGCCCTAAAGGGCACACGATGCAGCCCAAGTGTCTGTAAGGTATCCTGGGGGCCGTTGGAAACTGCAAGATGATGCCATCTCGCGCAAGACTTGCCCTGGAAGCGCAGAGAGCAGGAAAGCCAGCAAAAACCGCGCCGGCCAAATAATGCTTAGGATCAGGCTCGAAAGCTCCGTCGCTCACAGCATGCAACCAAGCCTGCCGACAACCCATTTCGACTCTCACACTAGCACAACACAGACGAGGCTCTTGGTGCCAAGTGGTGAAAGGTGACCCCCCATGCCCATCACGCTACAGGCCAAGAGCCGCTTCAAGAGCCAGGATTTTCGACGAGTACGAACAACAGCCATCAATAGTGCAGATATGCTGGCACAGCCACCTCATCAGGCTACCAAAACCAGGTTATTCCGAGTGGCGTATCCGTGCATGTAATGTATTTTCCCGAAGCTACTCCCGCCTGAACACCCTCGCCAGTGTCCCCGCTGCCATGCAAGAAGATCAACGCCGAGCTGGGCGAGGACATCCTCCATTCTGGAGGACATAACAGAACTTGGCAGGATGACAGGATGACAGGGACAGCCAACACTCGATGTTCCAGGGTCTCCACGCTGGGCTTCTTTTGGGTGGCTCTGCACCAAAGAGCCCCCAGCCTGAGACGATGCCATCAGCAGGGAGCGAATGGTTGCTGACGTGCCAACAGTGAAACGACAAGCCCCCGACAACTGAAGTGTCTGCACAGGCCAAGGTATGCCATGCGACAAGAAGAAGAGTTCGCAGCTGAGATCCGAAATCCGCAGGCAGAATGCTAGCCGATGAACAAATGCAGCAGAATACCATCTTGGCCAGCCATTATCCGCACTGAGTTGTGCTCTTACAGCAAGAGAGATCTCAGAGCCAAGCCCCTGCTAAAACTCTTGCTCTCACGACGCCTCCTTGCATGACAGGCGCTCTCAAGCTTGGAGCGCGCTGCAGTCAAGTTGATTCTGCCGGCAATGGAACTGGAAATGATAAGCTGCCTTCGGCTAGTGTCTCGATGTCGTGAGCGGCCTGAGAACGCCAGCGGTTGGCCCAAAATCCCTTGACGCGATGTCTGCCAAATTCTGCCAACATGAAGAGAGGATAAGAGAGGCAACAGATGGGTGCCCAGAACGAATAGTAAGTGCCATGCTTCTGCTCTCTTTGTGCCTGGAGCGATCCTTTTCCCGATCCTGCGACAAATCCACCGGATGAAAAAACATGGGATGAATCGCTTTTGAGTTGATTTCGGCAGCAACCCAGCCACAACTTTTGTGTACACGTGTGTACGCTGTGGGGTGTGCAGTTTTTCTCAGCTGCATTGGCTGGCTGCTTTGCGCAAATTGGACTTGTTTAACAAGTCTTACCTATCTACTCAGCTTTGACACATAAACTCGACTAAATCGAGCTTGCTGCCAATGCGCTATCACCAAAGCCTTCTGCGCACATCACTGGGGAGACCGGGGAGACCTCGGAGAGCCACTTCGCGGGGACTGATTTGGACTTGAGCCCTTGTCGCCCCTGTCGCCCTTGTCTTTTCCCCGGCGAAATCGTCCCATCAAGCCCCCCTTCTTCTGCCTTGGGCTGCCATCGTCACCATCTGCCTCGAGAGCGATGCCAATCGAAGTCTGTGCATCTGCACTTATTGTTTTCTGCCCGGTCCTCTGCCGTTCAGCCAGGGTCATCCCGACATCTTTCTGTATCGGTTTGTTGAAGGTGTCAAAGACGGAACTTGTCCCTTGGCGTAAATCTGTTGTGGCTGTCCCCGTGCGCTTCACCTTTGCGGTGCCCATGCTGGAGCTCGCAGTTACATCAGCCGTTCCATGTCTTGGAGAGCTGGGGTGCCGTGGTGAACGTGGCGACCGCGGGGACCCTCTTGGTGACCTTGGCGAGCCTTTCGCATCCTCGGCACGCCTTTCACGACGCCGACGAAGACAACGACGAACCCACCTGACGACGCAGTACAAAAGGAGGACGCCAAGTAGCGATGACACGATTGCAATGCCAGCGGGGAGAAGTGTCAGCAAGTCCAGCTCGGAGGCATCAGTTGCCCCCTCCGTGTCGGGCTGAGCTGTAGTTTCCACGACGTCCACAGGCGCCTGAGACACTGCCATGCGTGGCTACGCCTTCAAGTTGCATTTCGTTTTCTGCTGCACTCTACACTCTACACCAAGTTACACCAAGACCAAAGCAAGTCAGAGCCTTGAGATTCCGTCTGCTTGGAGCCTCTGGCGCCAAGGGCCCCAGAACTGAAAGCGGTGCATACCCCGACAAGTCCGACGATGCCACTGGGGATGCCCTGCTCACAGACAATCGTGGTGCCTGAACGAGGCCTGCCAGGACTTCTGTGCATCCGAGAAAGCTTACAAAGTTTACAAACACTACATGCCAACAGAGATGAACGGAGTGCACCTGGAGTTGGGTGCCAGGTGATGGTGTCATTCAACAGGCGCTGAAGCTCGATATCCAGCTGCTGCTTGAAGCGTGCAGGACGGAAAGCCGTGCGCAAGCTCCTTAAACTCAAGCTCTACCACCTTCTGAGGACGTGCGTTAGCAATGTTTGCACCCGCTTCCGTGGGGGCACTCTCCTTAAACTCAATCGATTGCTTCGGGCATGCTGAGGGTGACCAAAGATCCCCGCTGGACAGGCAAGTTTTTCGGGCCTTGTAAATAATATCGGGCGGGATGAGCCCCCAAAAGGTCAACTACCGGCCCTCCTTCCCCGGAGCGGCATTACAGACATGAGAAATGGAGTGGAAACTGACTGCCTGCCACAAAGCCACAGCAACATCTCGAGTTCGTGCACGGTCAGCTCACCCAGCGATTTGGCTCCCAGCGTCTGCAATGCGCGTAAGGCCTGAATGGTTGACCGAGCTTGGAAGGCCGCGAAATGCCGAACAGAACCAAGGCGCCCAGCAGCAATATCCCTGAACCATCCTGCACCTGCCGTGATTTGACTGGGCGCGCCGGCAGATGTTCGGTCATCACCCAACCGACGGCCTGCCAAGCTAACATCGATCAACAGCACACTGAAGCATAGCTCGAAGATAAAATTCTCCAGCTGGACATGGGAGGTGCCTGTTCCATTGATAATCTCCGCGGTTTTCGCCCACATAACACCAAGTTCAGCATACAAACGCTGCACCCGCACATCTTCAAAGTCTCCACCATCAATTGTCCTGCCCAGGGCTTGTGCCAGGGGGCACTGGGCCAGCAGTGTGCTTCAAAGACATGCGTGTGTCGCGTGTGTTCACCCGGTCCTGCCCTGCACGTCGGTCAAGCTCTCGCAGATACCTAGCCGAATGTGAACCAGCCCTGCGCGCATGGCTATGGAGCGCATGAAGTGTCATGATATCATGTGCAATCAGTGCGGGTACCTACGGCTGGCGCCCCAGGACGGGCAAGGCCATGAGCGGCGGATGCAGCCACTGCTTGCCTGCACCACACACATTGGGGGGAAATGCTCGATATTGCTCGAGAATACTCGGCGGCAACCAGCCCTGTCTCTGTCAACAAAGCAATGCTTGGAGCCTTGCTGCATCCGTCAGCAACACCCCATCAACAACCAAGCTCCACTGGCTCAGCGAATTGAATGTGTTGACCTGCACCAGAGCCGCACCGCGCTGTTTGCTTATTGGGTCCCTGTGATTTTTAAACGGAACTCAGATGAACTGGGAGGTGTGCGAGGCGGATGTCGAGGACCAAATCCAAGCGGATGTAGGTGACACCCTCTGCCGTGAGTTGCTCCTCAAGCGACAAATAAACACAACTTCATGATGAGCCCCTGAGGCGGCAAGACATGCGCGCGATCACCTCATTGCTGGCCTCTGCAGTGAAATCGCGCAGATTAGAGCCTTCTCCAGCTCCCACCGCACAAGAACATGTAGTACAGTCATGGCGGAACTCGGTGGAGGAGTCCCAGCCCTTGGCCAATCAGGATGCCAAGTGAGGCAGTCAAGGAGTTAAGTGGCAGATTGCGTCAGGAGATTCAGAGCAGATGTGATTTTTGGGATGGCTTGCCTGCGCAGCTTGGCAATATGGCCCAACTCGTCCTTCTGCCGCTGTGCCATCTGACTGGACGCACAGGGGGCGATCATCTGGACATACGCAATTTTGGAACCTGAGCCGGCCAATGACCATTCACGTCTCACGATCTTGCGGTGCGCGTATTTGAATACAAAGCAAAGAGCTCGAGGAGTTAGAACGTAGCCGAAGATCTGAGGACTACAGTCTTCCTAGACAAGCCAATTTGGCAGATCTGGGTGCCGTTTCAACCCTTACTTGTTTTCGCCCCACGTACTGTGGGTTAAAGGTTGATGGCAACGTCCATGCGGTCACTTGGCAAACATGTCTTTAAGATCAAGCCGCGAATCAAGCCCTAGAAGCTTGGGATTGCAAACGTAAAGGCCGAGTCGCGCATTTGAAGAGCTGAACTTGGCGAAGTCTGGGCATGGTTTGACCTGCGGGCACGTTGAACCCTGGAGATGTGGCGAAGGCAACGGAATCAGAGAGCAGACAAGACTAGACAAGCATTTGCATTTGTTGGGGCCTGCTCGGCCGTGCCGTTCACAATTAAGGCTGCGCGGCATTCACAGTCAAGGCAGCCCGGATCGAAGTAGTGGAGATCACGTTGGCCGTCTGTCCTGCTCCACTTCACAGCACACGGGCACTTGTTCTGTGCGTTGTATGGCCCTCAAGTGCCTGAAGCACCACCGGACGCCATCTTTGTAACCTTCCATGCCGAAGGCTGTAGAAAAAAGTTCTGCAGCATACTCAAGCGCAGCAATGGAAGCACACGGGGATGACAAAAGTTAAGGCAGCAAGCAGCTTTAAGAGCCGTAACGGGCAATCATAGTGCCAAAAGAGGGAAGCCTCTCGCCTCATGTCACTGACCCATGTAAACCCACAAGACAACCTTCAAGCTCGCCTCGTTTTAATTTCTTGGTACAAGTAAAGACAACCGCAGACCGCAGACGGAGTCTTTAGATCATCTTTACTTTCGGAGCTACTCCTAGTGCCCAACTCGCCCACCTTTTCTTAACATGCTCACTTCCCTGAAGAAAGAAGGACGGAAAACGGGTGTCCAAAGATGTCCAAAGGCTTGAGTAGCTGCCCCAGTCAATATGGATTCCAGCCGCTTGGCACAACTAAGAAATACCAAGGAGCAATCAGGCATATCGTCTGGGCATACGCAGTCACCAGACCAGCCAGGCAGGTTATCACGTGCAAACTTGGGGCATTTGACGTTGCCCGTGCCAGCCGAAGATGTCAGCTTGTCACAGATACCTGGGCTGGGGGAGTTCTAGTTCGTTGTGGTGAAGCAAGAAAGCTTTCTTCAACAACAAGTGTGGGCTCCGTATTAAGCCAACGTGCAATCAAGGCAGCTGATCTGGAACAAAAACTGCGAGCGCCCAGCTGGGGCAACGGGGCATCCGGGTGTGATGCTGCCACCTTCGTAGCACACCTGCAAGGGGCACTCCAAAACAAAGGAGTGCATTCACGAGCATGGCCCGAGCCTTGGGGGGTTTTACGTTGCACATAAGATGCCAAGATCTCCCGTGCGCCTGCTGGTCCTTGCACTTGCAGTTGCCACTCCAGTCTGGCAAGGTGATGCTGTTGTCGCCAGGGGATGTCGGGCACCTTTGTGAGACATGAACCAGGCTACGAGACATGCCTCTGTTTCCTATTGCTCAGCAAACTCTGTTTTCTCACCTGGTGATCCCTTTGCAGACATCGCAATCTCTGCAAGTCGAGAAGATGCAGTCGGCCGTCTCCAAACAGCTCCTGCAAGCTCTGGTTGAGTCGTCTTTTCTGGCTTTTGATAGGTTTAGGGCTTTGGCTGGTCCTGGGGTCGCACTGGCCCTCGAGTTGCTCCACACACTCGCACCGAGCACCTGTTCAAAGATTTTTCGGGGCTCACTAGAGGATCCTGGGATGCTTTCGAAGCCCACATTGTGATAAAAGCAAAAAAGTCGATTTTTGAAATCTACGCCACGGGCTTCCTCATGTTTGTTTGTCTTGTTGCTTCTGTATGGGACCGCAAGCCTTGTTTTTTTTGACTTGCGCCAACGCGCTGGGGCGGTGCTGGCGTCAGGGCCGCCGGGGGCATTGTGCGAACGTATTCCGTGCATGCAAAATCCAGGCAGCGCTGAAACATGCCACACCCCAAGATGCACCGCAGCTGCTTGAGAAGTAGGTCCGTGAGGTCACACCGGTGGAAGAAAGACAACCAGCTGTGCCATCTTGATAGCCTGAGATTTGCATCTGACTAAGACATGTACTGAAACAACTTGTAAACCCTGCAGGTAGGACCCCGTCCAGGATTCAGAACCGAAATTCTGAAGCAAGTCGAAGGGTACTTAGAATCTCCTCGACAAAGACTAAAATGACCCACAAAGGCAGTCCCGGAAGGTAATGCCAGCCGGAAAGCACAAAGGCGCATCCACAGGGCAATGGCAGTCTCCAATCCTATCAGCAAAGCTCCGCCGCGCGAAGGAGGGGCATGACGCACGACACGAGCAGCTGTCAGCTGCGCAACCTGCAATCGTATCCCGCCACACACACACACAAAAGGGGGAAGAGAGACAGAGAGGAGAGAAGAAAAGAGAGGGAGAGAGGGACAGAGAGCGCGAGGGAGCTAGAGTCGGGGGTCCTGAGGCGTATGTACTGAGTGAGACACCCAGCCCAGATGCAGCATTGCAGAAAATCTGATCAGAAATCTCTTGAGTGATCAGCTGTCTCAAACATCGGACAGCACACGCCTGCTCGGAAAGCTGATGCTAAAGTGGACGAGGGCTGCGCCTCACCTGCTACCGGTGCCGGCTGCTCATAATGATGCCTTGGAGTGCATGACATGTCTGGCCAATGCCCCCCCGTGCCTGTCAGGCAGCCTGGCTCCTCACCCGGCAAGACCACGCACTGTGGCCGCTCGTCCGGGCAAAAACAATTGCCTCAAGGAAATCGTCCGTTTGAGATTGCTAAGACGCAGTCGCGGTCACTCACTGTGCCTGAAGCGTCGGGTGCAAGAACCACGTCTTGCGCGCCATCTGCTGTCGAGCAGGTGATATCAGAAGGGCCTCACAAGTCATGGCAAAAGGAGTGAGACACAAAGGTCAGAACAGCAGCAATCAATAATAGCTGCCAGCCCAGCCGCCGGCAAAAGAGGTGCTTCCGCTTCCCGCATCTTGGGACGGTTCGCATATGCAAGACTCGCAGTTGACCTTCGCTGGCCATGGAGGAGACTCACAACACCGCTTACAAATGAGACAACCAGAACGCCAAGGCACCGCGAAATAATGCAGATCTAGTCTGCCGTCAGAGCGATAACACATCTGGCGCCCGTCCTCCAATGTTGGCGGCAGATGATGGCAGAACTAACGCAGCAAGAAATCCGATCTTGACTCGCCCTAAGAAGATGTGCCCACACCGGGCTGTCCCTGTATCCGATGGCGTGCCAACAATGCCTACACTGGCCTACACTACCCAACCCCTGGGACGCTCCTGGAAGCAGTAGGGCATGCTGTCGTGACATTGGCAGTCTTTGGCGATGTCTGGTAAAGCTTGCATCGAAAAGACCGGACAGGATCGGTCCTCAGTATGGGAGCAGATCAGCTCAAGGCAGGGTGTCAGTATCAAGTCGAGGCCTGCAGATGCCGCTCCGTCGCCATACCGGCCGTGCCACTTAGCCATGGGCACTGACGGGATGAACTTGGGCATGAAGGGCGGCTGCTCCGCCGGTTGGAAGAATTTACGAGCACTGCAGGATACTGCAAGCTATCCACTTGTTGTCCCGTGACTTCGGGGCTTGTAACGTGCTTTTTCGTGATGTGCTTTTTGAATCTTGTATTGTTAGCCGTGTCGCTTCTCCACGCTTCTGTGACATGTGTTGAGTCTACTGCTTCGACAGGCCAAATCCGACAAATCCGGCCACCAGTCCAACGGCCTACTGCACGCTGCGCGGCACAGAATTTCCGGGCCATGCTGCGGCCATGCTGACGTGTGGCGTCCTTGTCTCTGCCCCTGCTTTTGCTTCCTTCATATTTACCTACATGGGAAGGCTCGGACAGCAGACTAGGAAACAGAAGCTGCCGCCCCGATGCCAGCATTTGAGACTCCGACCGTTGTGTTTCTCTTTCTTCTTCCCGTCCTGCACAGAACTCTGACACAAAATGTCGCGTTTCAAGTGGTTCTCAGCCCATTCTGTTCCAAAAGCTGAATCAGCGCGCGCTGTCCTCCTCCTCGCCCTTATCTCCCTTCTTTTCCTTCTGTGCTTTATCCCACCTCATTGTCCGTGGGCACAACCCCATTCCAACTTTGCTTGTGCTTAGGCCCAAACTCTTCCACACGCGGCTTTAACTCATCCATGCGCTTTCGAACCTGGAAGCTCAGCATGATCGTGCCGTCTGTGCACAAATGACCAAGCTCCATCATGGCCACCAGCCCACAATGTGTCACCATGGTCTGAGCTTGGAGCAATGGAGTATGCCTCGTGTATCCTGAACCTGAGAAGAACTGGCTTTAACTTTTGTCTGAGGCAATTAAAACGAAAGCCTCATCACTGCAACACTGCTGAGGCAGAGTCTTTTGGTGCACGGCATTCCCGGCATCCCCTTCATATGAAGTGCCGCACACCTCAGACCCAAGAAGAAAACTGGTGGTGCTAGTAACTGCTGGTACTAGAGTTGCTTTACCCATACCACCCAGTCCTAGAAGGCAGAGTCGAAGTCGAAATGTCGTTTCGTTCTCGTGATGGTTTGTGTTGCAGGCACAATCCGCTCAACGCAGTCTTTCGGAGTGTTTCAACCCTCCGAAAGAGTTGAGACTGAGCCAACATAGCTTGCCTTTGGCAGCGTGCTGTTGCTTTGGCCGACACTGGCTTACAAACACTGTCTGGCTCAGCCGTCGAGCAGAAACTTTGCCCGCGTCTTTGCAGCTCCATCGCCTGATCCGGCAACTCTTGTTGTAGAGCTGGAAACACCACCTGTGCCAAGTCAACTGCCTCATCACACAACACAGCCGCTATTTCAAGTGAGCAACAGAATCCCAGAAATTGATCCGGTCCCACAGCCTGCCTGATGCATCTCCAGCACGACGAGACCAAGTGGCCTTTCAAGTTTGGAAGTGATGTCCGTGCTGGTACGGCAGCATGGACGACCCAAAGGTGCTTGGATCGTTGTGCCTCTGCCGTGTCAGCTACGAGCCGCAGGCCCCCTTCCAAGCGCAACGTCGCACTGCCCCGCAGCTGCGTGAGCCGCCCTGTGCAAGGGAATGAACTTGCAAAGCCTCATCCGTGATCAAAGCAGCCTCTTTCAGATCCATCGCACATGCACAGGCTTAGCACTTTCGACAGGTGACAGGTACTTTCAAAGTTCCCGCAGCTGGCCTAGCTGGTTGACCTCCTGTCTGACCTGTCCATCCATGAATAGCGCATGGCCATTCTAACTATTCCAACTGTGCCCTCAACACCAACATAGCAAGACTTCTGCGAAAAGACATTGGTTTGCAAGTCAAGCAAGCTTCACGTGCGACTCCTGACGCAAATGCTTAATCAAGTGCCGGAACCTAAATTACTAAAGGAAAGTGCCAAAGCTGACATCTCAACTTAAGCATGCTGAGCTCGACTAAAGCTTCAAATGTTCATCGACGGTTTGCAAGCACATGAGCCCCGCAGTCATGAAAACCCTTCGCTTCGAAAATTTGCGGAAAGGCCGCTTGTAAGCTGCTTGTGGGGCCAATCGACGCGGAAATATGGACCATCTTGATACCGAACGGCCCAAAATAGTGAAGGACAGCGTTTCCCGGCTAGTTACGTCTCTTTGACTCTCACACCCACCCACGGGAGGCGAAGCTTCGGTTGAGGGAATACTTCGATCCGCATAACTGCCATAGTCAAAACAGCACGATTCAAGCAAACACTTTCTGATGTCCTTTTGTACTTGCCTTTCATCGCTTCCTATTGGTCATCATCATATTGCACATGGACCAACCGCGACCAACCTGGCAAGTCAGCAAGGCATTGAGCGATGCCAACGAGGGTTCAGGCTCAAGCGTGGAAAGAGCGCAGGTGCGCTCCGCGTCCTATTGATTGTCGGGCCTTCTGCTTGTTTATGTAAAGAAGCAATTGCTCTTGATTTTCTTTTAATGTTGTCTTCGCAGCTGTTTCCATTCTTGTGAAACGATACTCCTTTCATGCCTTGTGAAAGCACAAAGCTCTGTAAGAGTTTAGTGTTCATTTTGGCAGTAATGAAATTTTGGCAGGAAATGAAGGACAGTTAGTGCCTCTTCGTTTTCATTCGTCACTCATAACTCCCCGTCTTCGTTGGCTCTACATCAACTTCCGCCTCAAACGGGTTCTGCATGTTCACCAGGGACGGTTCCAAGCATGCACCCGTAACGGCAAGATGATAGGTCATTGGGGGGTGGCGTGGCGTATGTGTATCATGCAGCCCACGTGAGTCCCAACAAGCGGCCCGTCTTGTGAGCTTGATTACAAGGACTCAGATTCTGAGTTCAAGCTTCACCATGATAGCGAAATCGTGCGGTTGCAGGTGCAGTGGTGACTGGCAGGGGTGGGGTTAAGTGCAGGCGACCCTTTCACAAACAAAGTGGCCTGGGCATGCAGCAGCCATGCTTCCAGAAAGTCAGGGGGCGGCAAATTCTTGACATGGTCCTCCAAGAAGTTGTCCTTAACAAGCAGGTCTTCAAGGATGGAGACAAAATGGAACTTTCTCAAAAGCCACGCGTGCAACATGCGACAACATTCGCTGCACACGACAACGCCCTCGCAACTTATCCAGTTGCCAAGATTCCATCCATGCTGCCTGGTCCAGCTGGCGCTTGGCTTCCAGCTCGTCCTTGTTCAAAACGCGCACAATCTGCGAGATGGACGAGCGTGTGGAGAAAACTGAGAAAACAGAACCATAGCAAACACTGTGTTGAGCCGAACCGCGGCCATGAAGAGAGAAGCCTGCTCTTCTGCCAAGGCCTGGCCCTGCTTTACCGCAAGCCTTACAGCGATTTACAGCAGATTCTGTTGATTCAGTAGACTTCGCAGCAGACTCAGTAGACACATGGCAGAGGTGCTTGGAGGTGCTGTGTCAGGGTGGCCAGGGGCATATCGCCAGGAGGCTGCACCTGATCGTAAATGCCATCCTCCAGAGCTTGGGTCGACTCCTGCACGGTCACCAGGCGCTGGTCCAGTTCAGCAACCTCTGCCATGGAAAGATACAAAAAAAGTTGGGGGAGAAATCAGCGGGTCCCCCAAACTTGCGCCTGCTGGGATTCCACACGCTGGCGCTCCGTGAGGACGCCGTTTGCGGTGACCGAGCTTGCCTTCCGCTGACTTTGGACATCAAAGCCCTAAACCCGGGAAGCCTGTGAACAGCTCTTCCGACTTCCACCAAAGGTAACTTCCCCTTGCCTTCAGAGCATGCTGGTATGCTTCCCGGAGATTGACAAGACGGTGCTTCTTCGCTTCTCCTATACAAGAACATTGAATCGGACGCAAACCCCAAATTCAGAACATGCGGGTAGTCACATCACGAGCCACTCTTGGGTATGGTGCATGAGACAGCTGCGGGTGATAACTTCCAATGATGTACAGGTCGTGACATCATGAGGGCCCTCAATCCTGCGCTGTGGCTACCAAGCTTGCGGCAGTGCTGACACACTGGAACTTTGCATTCCTGAGTGCTCACATCTGCCATGTAGGTAGCGGTTGCCCAGCATGGTTTCCACAGCATGGCAAGCTTCAGGAAAGCATCGGTGCAGTACATGTCCGCTTCTGATCCCGCGTGGTCTGGGCAACTCCCCAAGGGTGCATTCGGACGCCGGTTGATGTCAACACGGATGTGCCGTGCAGCCAGCTTGTTTGCGGAGTGAACGCGGCTATCGCAAGGTCTGCACAGGATTGCATCATCAGCTTCGCAGTAGACCTTAACTCGTCCCTGTCCCTTCAGCATCTCTACTTCGAAAGGACATTTCGATTCGGTACCAGTACGTTTAGCTAAGTGGCCATTGCTGCTTGTAGACCACAGCTGTCACAGAGCGGCAGGTTGAGTAGCTCAGGCATCTCTGGGTCGAACTCGAAGTGCACCAAATACACGGGGAGGGCCTGGCAAGTTTGTGCCCAAGAGGCTACAACCCCGCATGATGCCGCTGCGAGCAAGTCCGCGCACCTGTGCTGGATCTCTGACCATGTACCTCGATGCATGCTGCACACGCAAGGTGTATTCATATCCCTCTCATGGACTGCGGAACATCAAAGGTCCTTTGATACACGCAGGCGAGGCGCTCGTGATGCAGAACATGTCTGGGCAGTACACCTGGATACTCTTCATGTATTACCTGCTCGTTCGCGGGGCTGTGCCGCGTGAAGAAGCTGTCATACTCTGGAGGCAAAGCCAAGGTCTCCTTGAAGAACTGCGCTCACTGCACCACTCCTTCCCTTCCACATGAGTGTAGCAAACTCTGGCCCGTGCTTCCGAGATTCTGCGTGCGACGGGTTGTCAATGAGATAGGAGCGCCCAGCACCAATGCGACACAAAAGAAACTCCTCATCCAGGGAAAGAGCGTGGACAAACAAGCACATCCATACCTACACCCGCTCGCACACATGCTTCTCGTAGTAGATGCGAAAAACATGCTAGTGACCGCTAGTGCTTTGCGAGATGCATATAAACGGCGTCCAGCAGGCAAGGACCTGCGCTTGCGATCGGCAATGTACAACACCATACGTGCAAGGGCGCAGTGACGTGCAGTGCTTTGCGAGCTTTGCGTGCGTTCCACGCGGACGAAACTACGTGACATGCAAGGCTGTCGTGCGTTCTACGCAGCAACAATATGAGTCTGGAGCTGGGTTTGGACTGCTTGAGGAAGGATCCTGATTCAAGAAAACACAAAGGCAACCTGCTGCGGCACGAGCGAGCTGGCTGCTGTTAAAAAAACCTTGCTTACAAGAAGGCAGGCCCAAGAACGTTTCAGGCTCAGAACGGCCTCATGTACGGGACATCGCTTATGAAACAAACTTTTTGGGCATCATTTCCAGCCCACACAAACACCCCGCCCTTGACGTTCTGGTGATGTGGCATTGTGTTTCCGAAGGTGAAACAGAGTTCCTAGTTTACAAAGCTAGCCGCCGCTAGCCGAAAGCATCCTAAAGCGCAACACAAATCCAGAAATGCTGTTCCTTCCGAGTTTTTCCAGTAGCTCTGATGAAAGGGGTGCCATCACACCATAAAGTCCGGCTGAACTGTTGCGTGTGTCTGTCCCTTTCCTGAATTGTTTAGGGCCCTCTTTGGCTCCTTCCCTGGGCAGTCCAGACCACACTCCAGACTCAGATGTTCCAACCTCCAGCGCCGAAAGATTCCTCATGCAAACATTTGTGTAAAACAACACACCAAACAAACAAAGGGGGCCTGAATGGCTTTTTGGCTCCTTCCTCAAGCAGAGTTCAGCCCGCCGCTTTCCCTCCGTCACGCCCCAGTGTATCAATCCGACCTCCGTCCCCAAAAAATTGTAAAAAAATCTGTTCTGGCCCAATGTCGGAGCAAATCCTGGAGTTGAGGGGAAGGGTGCTCCCAAATACTTACAATGCGAACATTAAGACGCGGGTTCCCAGAAACTGTGCACTTTGTGCCCGTCATGTTCAAGATTGATTTCAGAGGAGTCGGTATACTTATGTGCAGCGCTTTCTCGCTGGAAGTTGGTGCTCGTGGTGCTCCTGCTGCTGTCGGAAGTCTACCTGCCGCTTTTTCTTTGTCTCAGGTTCAGCTGTCTGGTGAAAGCTTGTGTGGCGCGAGCGTTGGGTTAGTCTCTGCACTGTTGTGTTTGCCACTTTCGTCTGTGCGAGCGTATCCTCTTCTGCATCGAGCACATCATTTGCGAAGAACGCAATACATGCCTTTCGAATCAAGATGGCACATAGATGGTGACATACTCATATCTTCCTTACATGCCCGCAGCATGAACTGAACCCGCACATCTTCCACGGCGGCTTTTGAGGGCACAAGACAGAAAATGTGCAAATTAGACAAATAGCCAGGCTGGCACTGCAAAGAAACCCCCCCCAACCCAGAACATCTCCGCCCCTCTCCTCCCAAATACAACTCCGTAATCCTGCTACCATCGAATCCAAATCTTCCTTTCTTCCCTTTTCATCACTCACTACTTTATTTTGTTTGTGGTGGTGTATCGGTTTCTTCAGAAGAGGCGCAGGTATGCATAGATCAGCACTCCGAGAAGCAAAGAATAGCCAGGCCAATCATGCAACACGCTTACACCATCATCTGGCACATCTTCTGCCTCCCACGACTCTTCACACCATGCCCACGGTCATTGCCGCCCCGATCGCGACCATCACTGTAGAGACTGCCAGTTCAAGTCAACTTCAAGTCAGGTCTGCAGGTTTGCACGTGGCATGCTGAGCATGCTGTATGCAATCAGTGGCTTTGTCAAGTGCCAGCAGCCCCGACCTTGGAAGCTGTAGGTTGCCAACATGAAACGATACCTCGGTCATGCTTCAAAACATCTCCCAAACACGAAGCCCAAAAGACTGTGTCACATGGCTGGCTCAACCCCGCAGACACAACGCAAGCATGCATGTGCTGCCGGGCTGCACCTGTGTGGCCAGCTTTAAAGCCATTCCGGCAGATGTCCTCGCAAGCCCATGTGGTGGAACGTTGCGGCATAACAACACGTCCGCTCCTCTACCGTCTGCCCAAAGGGAATCTCGGCAACGGGTAGCCAAGCATGTAGCTGCAGCAACCTGAGTTCTCGAATTTTCCGGGATAAGCTCAACTTTATGGCAATCACATCAACTGACTTTCGTCCAGGGAACCCTTTGCATCGTGCCTCGAACTCCACGCTGAGGCGCTTGTTGGCCACTGACCAAGCGGAGCGAAGCCGTAGCCGGTAGGTGCTGCCTCGAGGCACTCATTTCATGCCTCCTCCCTTGAGGCCTTGCCTGCGAATAAGAAGTCGAGATGCAGCTTGCATGGAGCAAGTACTCCAACCAGCCCCACTCGGGTGAACGCCGTGTCACGGGGACGGCGAAAGGCTGGTCTGACACCTTGTGGAGCTCCATGGCCCCATGACCATGACTCAAAAGCCATGAACAAATCCAGAGGACCTTTCTATCGCACAAGCACAAGTTAGTTGGACTGATACTTGGTCCTTTGTTGTGCTTGGGACAGCGGCAAACTTCATTTCCATTCTTCGAGGCGGCACCCTGAAGCGTTGCGCTTAGATTAGAATCCGAACTGGTGACGAAGCTAAATTGAACCAGTGGCTGCAGACGCTTGCGATGATCCATTTCTCCCAAAACGCGAAGACAAACACATCCCGGCATTGCCGACAGTACAGGCCCAACCTGGCACACCATCTGCGGTGGTAATGCCGCAATGGCTTTCCTTAAGCTGGAACGTCTCTCTACAACAAGCAGCTGAAACTTTTCTGCTATCATGATATGCCGCCGTGCCGCTTTGTTTCCTCCTCTAAGACTTCTTCGCCTGCAAGACGAAAAGGAATTGCTGTTGTTTAGTGAACCCCAAACATCGCCCATGTCCAGTTCAGGAATGAGGGTCGCTTGGCGTCTGTTGTCGGCTTGTCTGGGGTCATGCTCTGTATGTTTCTTCTGGGCTGCAAAGCACTTTTTCGTGTTTAGGTACTGGCGGTGAAGGATGGTCTGCGGTGCAGCTCCAAGCATGGGCTCCAATCGAAGGCCACATTGTTGGTGTTTCTCGTCCGTGATCCGTATATCTCAATCGGAGAGCCCAGGCTCTTGCCCTGTGTGGTCGCGCTCGGGTGGAACTTCAAGGCCGTGCACCCTCCATCTGGCCTGCCTTTGGGAGCGATTTGCGCACTTGCCACCCGCTTAGCTTTCTCCGGCGGTTGCTGTGTCTTCATCGCACGCGGGAGGGCAGCCAAGCTCTACGGTACTATTGCTGTAGCGGGCTGTGGGAACCCTGTCCGTCAGGTTGTCGGGGATGGACAATTTGCGACTTCAAGGCTTCACGCGAGCTCCTGCTGCAAATAAGCAAGGGGCAAAAGATGGCAAAGTATTAATAGACACATGTGGTATGCTACGAGCACGCGTGGTTTCTTGGCCCAATCACCTTGTAGATAGCCCAACCCCTGGGCACAGAAGGTAGCCCAACATGTCAAGAAGATAGCCCAGAACCGAAATCCCGAGGGCACACAAGGCCCAAACCACGCGATAATGATAGGAAAAACTCTCTACCTCTTGGGGATAGCATCTTGAGACTAGGATACAAAATATGAAACCACACATGTTTTGCGGAGTCTTCCTGCAGGGCACAGCGATGAAGCAAAACCGCTGCCATGAATCCACCCGTGAACTTTTGTTTGAAGCTACCTCTCGGTGATAGCCACGTGAGGCTAGCTTGAATAGCTGACAAAATGCCTGTTTCGCGGAGCTTTCCCGCAGGGCACAGCGATAAAACAGAACTGCCATTTTGAAACGCAACCTCAAGAAATGGGTTTTGGATGGGGGGGTCTGTATTGTTGTCGGAACGATACCCGAACGATACCGCGAACGATACCTCGGACCTATCTTGGCAAGGCCAAGGCCAACATGTCCTCGAACCTATCAGTGCGACGTGGCCGTGGGTTTGAATAGGGGTATGTCGCGGTGTTTTTCTCTTCTTTATTACATACGTTCGACGTTCCCTGTTGCGTCAAAAAGCCTGCGTTGCAAACTCCGGGGGCCTGTTACACACCCTGGACTTCTGACTTCATTACTACCCTGAACCCTGATTGCAACGAGCGATGACACCCTCGCAGGTGCACCTTGGCGTTTCGATGCGTTTCGTGCATCAAATGCAGCATATAAAACGGTCACATATGCACATGCTCATTGCTAGCGTGCCCTCGCGTTTCGTGTTCCAAACGAAGCTTACAGAACTATAGCCTGGTAAGCACCAACTATGTGAATTTTGCTGATTCCGCAGGGCACACAACGATTGGGTTATCTTCTGGGCTTGCGGGCTAATAAACCACATCGACCCAGTAGTATGCCAAGCACGGCGGCTATCAGCAGCCAGAGCCGTTGGCGTCTGTGGTCCTGGCGTTCTTTGAGGACATCGTTCGCCTGGGATCGCAGGATAAGACAGTCGAAGCTGCGAGCAAAATTGGTGCGGCATGTGTCATCAGATGTCATCAGTCATCACGAACGACTGGCATCTGCACCTGCTGTATGAGAGCTTCCTTCTCCCGGACTTTGTCGTCATCTAAAGCTTCAGCACGTTGAATTAGGGCCTCATGAAAATGCTTGGCGCGTCATTGTGCACTGTGCGAGAACGCAATCGTCTTACCGCACGTTTGAATCCTGCAGGCAGTCCCTGGCCGCTGGCAGAGCTTTCGCGCTTCATCTGCGCCAGCCTTGATTTGAGAACTACACTTGTGCCATGACTGTTGTCAGTGTTCTTGCTATTGTGTTCACTATATGCGCAAAAAAGCACCGGGCTTTGTCTCATCAAAACCGTCCCGCGCCTGTCATTCACTTGGATGGGAAGAGGCGGCTTCTTTCGTCGAACGTCCTGAAATCGATTGGTTTGAACTGGCAGTGCTGGTAAAAACTTGCACGACATGTGCTTTCCACAATTCTCCAGCCTCTCGCATTCGATTATTCTCTGATGCCTTGGCTTTTCAAAGCATGTATCTTATGCTTACGCACCTTGCTGTGGCGCCTTGCCGGAAGCATACCATCAATATTGGCACATATCGTTCGCGGCTCCGGCTCTTTCAGCCCGAACCCCTCAAACAAGTCTCGGACAATATGCGCCTCGCATTCACGGATGACCTCAGCGCGTTCATGCTGGATGTGTGCTCGGACTAACTACTGTGAAGCGTTCGAGTGCCTGACAAAATCAAAGTCACGTAACGACATCTTCTCGTACTCGCGCTTGAGTTGCTGACGATGTCATGCATGGGCGCAGACAACAACAATTCTTCGACACTTCCGGTCATGTGTGTTTCAACAGGCCAGCGGTTGGTCCACATAAGTCAAGCGTATCTCTAGTTTGAGAGCTCGAAATGTGCTGATGAAAAGTGGTCATGGATCCGCCTCGGCATCCGGATGTTTGGCTAGCTGCTCCTGGACATACCAGAAAAAAGTGTTCGTCACTGGTTTCGTGCACACGTATGGACGTTGAGCGGGGAGCCATTCCGTCTTCTCTCAATTCGGCTGTTGAGCACGCTGCTTGCTAAACTAGATCTACAAGAGCTACTGAAGAGCCGACCTGCAAGTGCACTCTGAACATGACAGCTCGAATCAGCATGTGGCGGCCTTCATCAACTCAGAGTGGATCCTTACAAAGTGAAACAGCAGGGGGCATTAGGAATCCAAAAGCAAAATTCTCGATAGGCTCATGGCTTATCACACACGGGCAGCTTGCGCTTGCCGCCAAGAAGTGACCTCACAAACTGGCAAGTTTACAGCAAACACTTGCACAGGGGGCGGCCATGTCTACGCAGAAGACGCATAAGCATCTTGACGAATCGAGAGGACACATTCCAGCAAGAAAAGACTTGCACACGGTCTCATCTTTGAACCTGGGCTGTCAAAACCCGAACCAGAAACTGGCACGCGCACATACACATATATATATATGTATATACATAAATATGCATGTGGGCACTTTGCTAGCCTGTCGCCTGCCTGGGACTGGGAGCCGCGCTTCTCTTTGACTGCTTTTCCATCCTGCAGTTGGCACCACGTCTTAAAGCTCAAACTGCGAGTTCCTTGTTGCAACCCACCAGTCCTTCTCAATCTGATCACGGCCAGGGCCCATCAAGGCATCTAGCATGGCCTGCGGCATGTGCCAACACGCATGGAACATTATGATGCGCCTCGCAGTACAAATGCACTGGTCAATGAACCGCATGCCCCACACACTCACAACCACAGCCACATCGCTGGGCGTACTCGAGCTTTGTTCATCGTGTCGGCAACCAGGGTGACTTCCTTCACTCGGATATCTTGTCCAGAAACATTCGGCCATCGGCTGCACAAGGGCAACGTGTTTCTCGAGGTGCAATTTGTTGCTATGCCTGGCTGCCGTTGTGTTGTTTTTGCGTGATATTGCATGCAGTCTTGCTCTTCGTGGCCAACGTGTTGACAGTTCTTGCCGGCTATGCAGGTGACCACACATCTTCTGAAAACTTTCTAAGTCTTCCGATTTGGGCCGTGTCCACCCTGCACATGCACAGTTTGGGAAGAAGACGCCCGGCCAGAATGTCATCGCGGTCCTAGTTCAAGGCGACCCGGCAGCCCGAACCGGCAGCCCGAAGGCTTGGCAGCCCAGACAAGCGCACTGCTGGTCAACACCGCGACACGCACCCCGCTGTGCAACAATTGCCCGAATAGATGCGTCTGCAGCGTCACGTTTCGAAAAAAAACAGCCTTGCAACGTCTTGCAGCGGTGTCGAAAAGAAACTTCGTGAACAAGGTGACCAACTCGGCCTCAGCACTCGCGCTGGCACCGAGGCACTTTACAAGCTCCTCCAGGTCGCTGCGGAGTGCAACCCCGCATCACTGTCCTGTCGCTTGATGCTGTCGGTGTGTTCGACCATGTTTCCCCACAGGCCATTCTCGAGGGGTTGCGATCGCGGCCTCAGCTTGCTCCTCTCCTTCCATTTGCTTGCCAGTTTTTCGACGATTTACGGCAGCGAGAGCAGTTACATCTGGACGGACGACGCGGGGACCGAGCACGAGGTCTTGCAAGCGGAGGGCGGAGTGCTCAGCGATGCTCTGGGACCGCGCACGGGTCCAACTCAACCAAGGCAAGACCCGTGTTTGGAACGCGGCAGGGGAGGAGCCGCCCAACCTCACCGCGCTCCAACCAAACCCGAGCTATGCTGCAGACATCGGGTTGGAGCGTGGACCCTGCCCGCAGAACGGCAAGGGCTCGTAGTGCTCGGCGCGCCGTTCGGAACGGAGGCTTCAAAAAAGGCTTTTGTGCAGCGGCAACTGCGGGACAAGCGCCGCCGCCTTCGGCGACTTGCCATCGGCGGGCTGCTGCTACTTTTCTGCGCATCGGCCCGCGCCAATTACCTCCTCCGCATGCTTCCGCCGCATCGCACCGCTGACTATTCCAGTGAGCATGATCACGAGGAAGCGCCCGAGCTGTCGGCGGATGCCCTCGCCACAGCGCGGTTTCCGCTCGGTATGGGGGGGTTGGGCCAGCTTCCGGCGCCGCTCACTGGGCCTCCTGGCAGGATGCCTTCGCTGCGTTGCTCCAACGTTTCCCCGCCGACACGGCGCAGCTAATAGCCTGCCTCCGTGCGCCGCGCACAGGCATCCTCCCTGCTGCCTGTGCGGCTGCAGCGCACGTCCGTGAGGCTGGTTTCCAGACCCCAGTCAGCCGTCGCGGCTTGCGACGAACGCGCCCTCGAGACGCATTCTCACCTCGACCCTGCGTCCCGAGCGCTGCTCTCGCAAGCTGGACCCCACTCGGGCCGTGCGCTCACAGTCTTCCCTACGTTATCAGCTGTTGCCCTGCCGCCCGCTCACCTCCGCGTGCTCCTCGACGCGAGACGGTTGCCGCGGCCGCTCCCGCTCTCGCTGGCGCCCCGCACTTGCCGTTGCAGAGGCCACCTCGAATTCTTGGGCGACCACCGCTCAGCTTATGCCACGTTTGGGGTTTTGGCGTCCAGAGCCCTCCCACTCGAGCATGCAGTCGCCCCGGTATGTCGGGAAGGTGGTGCGCGAGTTGCGCGCAACGTCAGGGTCGCCGACATGAACATCGATGTCCCTGTTAGCGACGCACATTGCATCGAAGTCGTCGCGAACGGTTTACCCCTGCCCTCAGAAACGTACCCCGAGCTTGCGAGCGCACGGCGCGCGCGGCTCGTCGTCGTCGTCGGGATCGTGGGTGCAGCGCTGGTATGCGCTGGTCCGGCCTCATCGCAGTCGCGGCCATGCGCGCATACGCCGCGTCCCTCTTTGGGCTACCGCATGGAGGCGACATGTGCGATGCAGGAGCTGCGCCCGACCTGCACGAGATCCTCGTTGAGGTCCGGGACATGACGGGCGCCACCTCGGCGATCGGGGCCGGAAACAGCGGGTGGTGGCAATGGCGGAAAAGCCCATGCTTCGCGCAAAGAACGGGCCAGTTCATGCGCGGTGAATGTGAAACATGCTCCACCGAACGCCTCCAGCACAGCCTGCACAGATCACAGCAGCGAAAGCACAGCCCACCAGCGCCGCGCTCAGGCCAAGGTGGCAGCAGCGCATCGCTGCGCTCCTGCATTCCAGCAGCCCCCAACGTCGGAGCCCAGGACACGGAGCTGTTGCGGGCCGCAACTCTGGGTACGCAACGCGTTTGCGCCGCTCGGCGACCCGCAAGCAGGCTCCGTCATGCGTCGCTGTGCAAGGCTGGGGAAGGCCCGTGCGCGTCAGCGGCGAAACGAGTGTTGCATCGCAACACAAGGCTCCGGCGGCGTCGCGCAGTATATCACCATGCAGATCCAAGCGGCGGCGATCTTCAGCGGGGACGCCGGGTATTGCTGGGTTCAAGCGTGACACGAAGATCAAGGTCAAGGTCAAGCCTGATGCCCGAAAGCGTCCCATTTAAGGCGCAAGCAGTGGAACAATCAGATGCGACGGCTAATTGCACGGTTCATTAGGGCATTTTTCCATTGCACATGTAACACGAAGATCACATGTTGTCACCTATGTCGTCCCAGCAGTATCCTCTTGGTTATGAAGAAAAGAACACTCCGTAGAAAAGTTTAACCGCAAAATTCGGCCATAATGGGCTAAAAGAAGTTTAGGGGACGACTGCGGCGGGGCTGCTCCGGGGCGTGTTGCTGCGGGGTTGCTGCGCTGAGGGAGCTCTCGGGCCTGACGCGGCACATGCTGGGCCAGACGCGCGCACTGCCCAGCGAGACGTAGCCTTCTGCAAACACCCGGGTTTGAAGCCCCAGACCAGCGGAGGGCTCTTGGCGCGCCGTGCTAGATCGTCGGGGGGCGCCTCGACTTGGTGGTCTATGGGGCGGTGCCTTGGGGGTAACCCTGTGCTGTGATGCAACCCTCGGTGTCGCCGCTGACCCGGACGGGCCAGCCACAACTGAACGCAGCAGCATGTGCCGGAGCTGCGGGTCGCCGAGCGGCGCAAGCTAACCACCTACCGGGAGCTTACGCCACGCCGGCTCCTTGTGTTGGGCTCAAAAGTGGGAAGGCGCTGGAACGAAGATGCGCAGCAGCTCATACAAGGATGAACGAGATTTGGCCGGGTTCGCGCCGTTTCCGGCTTGACAAGTGCAACAATGCCTTAGCGGCCCCGACGCGAGCCGAGGAACGTGTATAAGATTCGGCCTCCAGCAATTCGACGATGTGGATCTCGCCGTCGAGCTGCGTCGCCGGGCACTCGCGCTGCAAAGCGCCCCCACTCACACTCGGCTCAGAGGCGTCCTCCGATTCGCACTCCGCACGGGGTTGGAGCTCGCTGTTGCAGGAGTGTTGCAGGTCATGGGCCGGACGATGTCGCACGCGGGTGGAAGCTGTTCTTCCTGGCACCTCGCATGCTCCCGCACCGCGAGCCGGGCCAATCGCGTATCGAGCGCACTGAGCTTGAGCGGCGTGCTGATGCATTCCGCAGAGGCGAATGGCCCTCACTCCTGGGAGCTGCAAGCTCCTCCAATTCCACGCGGCCTATTCCGCACGCTCCCGCTGAAGGGGCTGACTTCGAGCGCCGAGTTGCGCACGCCACCGCGCTTGTCCACCTTGGAGAGCTCTCTGCAGCGAGTCGGGCCCTCCCAACTGGCCCTCCCAGTTGAGCCGCTTGCCGCAAGCAACGATGCCACGCTCGCTGAACTCCGGACCCCGACCCCCAAACGCCAATCGTCCCGCTCTTTCCGGAGGTACTCAACCATGTCCACGCGCATCGGGCATAACGAACGAAAATGTCCGTTTGATGTTAGGCGAGCCCGGCGACCTCGCGTTACTCCACTACGCAGCGCTGCGCTTCGCCAGTGCTGACGTGCCGGCGCCCGTGCTGGCAGCCGTGCGTCTTGGTGCCCTAGTCGTCGGGGACGTCTTTGGCTGCCTTGTCGCCCGCGCCTTGGCCCAACACTTCGCCGATGCTCTCCCGGCTGCATGCTTTCGCTTTCGCTTTCGCCCGTTCGGGTCCACGTGAAACATAACAAGCGTCAGACTGTTCCTGCTGCTAGTGGACCACGGTCCTATAAGGACATGGGAATGGAGGCGTGTTTGAGCGTTGGCACGATTCGGTCGATACATTCTCTCTCCAGGCTGCATGCATGCCGTACGTGGACTTTATCGTGAACACAACTGGTTGGCTATCTTGCAAAGATCATAATGGGTTTTTTACATGCATTTTGCGGACTGGCAAACAATTCTCAACTTGAGAGCCACGGGCTGGGACGAAAGCTCTAGTAGGCCTAGGACTGGGGACACGGAGCTTACAGGAACAGAGAGGCGCCGAGAGAGCAAAGCGCCGACCCTCCCAGCCCGGAAGATGCAGAGAGCAATGAGACAAACACCTTTGCGAACCATAGACCGGCAGACATGTTGCAGCATGCCCAGCTCAGTGATTCAAGTAGCTCTCTCTCTCTTGTCGCACATGACACGCAACGGCCAGCATCAGCAGCATCAGGCACCACACCCACACCCAGGTTAGCATCAGCAACATCAGGGGGGCCCCGCTTCTCCTTCGAACGTCTCCGAAAAACACCTACCAAAGAAACCCAAATCTAGCCCAAAACAGGCCCCCTTGGCACCACACCCAGGCCAGCATCAGCAGCATCAGGAGGCCACGCTTTTCCTTCGAACGTCTGAGAGCAATGAGACAGACACCTTTGCGAACCATAGACGGGCAGACATGTGGCAGCATGCCCAGCTCAGTGATTCAAGTAGCTCTCTCTCTCTCTCTCTCTCTCTCTCTCTCTCTTGTCGCACATGACACGCAACGGCCAGCATCAGCAGCATCAGGCACCACACCCACACCCAGGTTAGCATCAGCAGCATCAGGGGGGCCCCGCTTCTCCTTCGAACGTCTCCGAAAAACACCTACCAAAGAAACCCAAATCTAGCCCAAAACAGGCCCCCTTGGCACCACACCCAGGCCAGCATCAGCAGCATCAGGGGGGCCCCGCTTCTCCTTCGAACGTCTGAGAGCAATGAGACAGACACCTTTGCGAACCATAGACGGGCAGACATGTTGCAGCACGCCCAGCTCAGTGATTCAAGTAGCTCTCTCTCTCTCTCTCTCTCTCTCTCTCTCTCTCTCTCTCTCTCTCTCTCTTGTCGCACATGACACGCAACGGCCAGCATCAGCAGCATCAGGCACCACACCCACACCCAGGTTAGCATCAGCAGCATCAGGGGGGCCCCGCTTCTCCTTCGAACGTCTCCGAAAAACACCTACCAAAGAAACCCAAAGTCTAGCCCAAAACAGGCCCCCTTGGCACCACACCCAGGCCAGCAGGGGGGCCCCGCTTCTCCTTCGAACGTCTCCGAAAAACACCTACCAAAGAAACCCAAATCTAGCCCAAAACAGGCCCCCTTGGCACCACACCCAGACCAGCATCAGCAGCATCGGGGGGCCCCGCTTCTCCTTCGAACGTCTCAGAAGCACACTTACCAAAGAAACCCAAATCTAGCCCAAAACAGGCCCCTTGGCAACGATGGTTTTCCCGGCACCAGACCGGGGATAGCCGAAAAAACCCACCAAAATTGGTCCACCCCCCCCCCCCCCCCCCACCCCCCCCCCGCACCCCCCCCCGATAACCTCGGGCTCAATTCGTGAGGTATTGAACGAAGCTCCCACAGGGGGAGCTTTCGTGATTTTCTGGCTGTGGCTTTACGTTTCTTCCTTCGGTTTGTGTCCTGCCACTGGCTCTGCTGAGGCAAGCCTGCAACGTCTCCTACACAGCATAGTCACGGGCCTGGTCCGCAGTGTTGGGCGGTGGCACCGTAGCGGCGCGTGGTCGCGGTGACGCGCATATGGCAAGGAGCAGTCTGGCACGTTGCAGGTCGGTGCGCATCCGGGCGTCAGATGCGGGGGTGACCTCAGCGATAGCTGGTGGGCGCGGACCACCCGCATGGCAGTACACCCGATTTTTGCCTTATTTGGAAGCAATGCCGCATTTCTCCTGTATTGCCTGGACCACGTCGCGAACCACATGTGCACGATCCCGCGAGGTCAAGACATACAGGTCAGGTCATCGCGCCAGGCGCCGCTCGGAAGAGTGGAGTGTGGACGGGGCTTGGCGCAAAGCGGCGTGCCGGCCAAGCGCGAAGAGTGCCGCGGCCAGTGGCCTTGCTCGCACCCCCCTTCGCCTTGGGCGAGATCACGGCAGTTCCCACCCTGTCCCACCAAGAGTACGTGCGTGGAAGATTTTTTTTCGCAGTTGGATCCCGCGTTTCGGGCGTTGCGGCTGTCGAAAAGAGGGCTTCATGCGGCCTGTGTGTACACGGGTAGTCGTCGTGCCATGATGTGCCATCGGCGCACCTTCGTCTTGCTGGTCCCCCTGCCTTGCGCGATGCGCATATGCTCCTGCCGCGGATGCCTGGACCAGCTAGCTCAGTGACCAGCGCTGGCCTGTGCCACGTCCGACAACTCTGCCTCCAGTACTGTGCAATAGCGCGGAACATTCGAGTTGCTGACAGGGACATGCCTGTCAGCGGGGAGAGAGTCCTGCCAACAAGTGGCGGAGCGCAAAGGCGAGCGGCAGGTATGCCGAAGCGGCTGCAGCCGGCAGGGGCGAGGCATCGTCTCCGCAGACACGTTGAGGCAGGCCTCAACTGCCTCACAATTGAAACCGGGGGGGATGCATCCGGAAAAACTCTGCACGAGCGGAAGCGCAAAACAACAGTAGCAGCCGAGCCGACTGCAAGTCGGCGAGGGCCGGGATGCGCTGCAGCAGGGTGTTCAGCGTTTTTTCTGCCGCACAACAGCCGTGGATCCGAGGGGAACACCGAGCACGACCAGTCCCTGGCGTTCAGGCGGCGAGCTCCACGCCCTTGCCCAAACTTCGCCGCCCTGCTGGGGCTGGATGACTAACAGGCTCCTCGCCCGCAGCGTTCCGAACGCCAACCGAGCGAACGCATAAAGTGCCGCATGGGGTCTTCTTGTTCCCCGCCCTCAACCTGAAGCACCTCATGGTCACCTCCAGTATCGTCTGTCCAAACGTAGTGGCTCACAGCAGGCAGCGACCGGGACGTCATCACCGGAGTCGGCGAGGTATGCGAGGTCGATTGCGACAGCTGGTTCGTCCCCAGTGTGCGGCGCGTTTGCGGCCAGAGGGGTGTCAGCACCTGAAAGATCCTGAAAAGATGGGATCAGCAGCTGCGCTTCGTGGCACAGGCGTGGGCACCCGCGTCCGAAACGCGAAACGCGTCCGAGTTACGGTCGAGCGCGACAGCAAAAGCTAAGCTGCCGAAACGGTGCGAGTGCGGGTGACCTGGTGGTGGGCCGAATTGCTGTCGGGACAACACAGGGCCACACGGGGCCTGGCGGACAGTGTGGGTCCTCAGTGCTTGGGGCTGCGGCAGTGGTGGCCGCGCCGCCGTTCGAACCAGCCGCTGCACCTCCCGGCGGCCGGGACATCAAACTTTTTTCCCTCCACACATGTCTCAACGCGAAGGGAAGCGACTCGGCGACTCGGGCCCTCGGGCTCAGCGAGTGCCAGCACGGAGTCCGGGGCGGCGCCCCCCACGGCACGTTGCGACGGAGAGCATGCTCCACCAGCGGCGTGAACACGCCGGGACATCAAACTCCCTTACTCAGACGTGCGCCTCTTATCAATCCAGGCGGCGTGAGCAGCGTGGGCAAACCCATGACAAACGCCAGGCTAAGATTTCCAATTCGCTCGCTGAGTGCAGCAGAGCTTCCAAACAGTTCGTCCCCGCACGGGCCTGAAGCGCGAATTGGAAGCGGCGCAACGTGTCCCCGGTCGCGATCCCTCGAACGCCTCCGGGACAATGCGAGGGCCTGCACGGTAGCGGGTACATCAGCATTCGCTCAAAGAGATCGCAGTACGCAAGCAAGACCAAGCCTCCGCGTCCTCCAGCAGCAGGCGATTGTGTTCCACCTGTGCCGGACAAGCCTGCAGTGCTGCCGTGCTTAGCCGTGCGCAAGCTTCTCCCAACTCAGCTGCAGTCGTCCACCATCGGCTGGCGCGGACGGGGCGGTCGCTTATCCGGGTCCGAAAGGAGGCGTAACGTGGCAGCATTGGCTGGCGCCAAGGGAGCGCTGGTGAGTGTTTGGCGTGCTCGCGACAACTCGGCGCAGCATCTACTGTATAGGAGTTCGCGCCAGCACCCAGCCTCGAAGGCTCGGATCCGTTGCAACAAGGCGGAAGGCCTTGTCATCCGCCGCAATCTGTTCAATCTCAAGAACCAAACGTGAATTCTTTTTTCTCTCCGCACTTTTTTCCGTCTGCGGGCGCGACCGCCTCGACGCCGTGCGCGCGTGCAAGAGTTGCCGAGCTTCGTGGGAAATGGTTGGACGCCGGTTGCAGAAAAACCGACGCCAAGAAGCGACAAGGTCAAAGCTAACGAAGCTTGGGCTGTTTGCGACGCGGCGACGGTGCGCTCGGGCGGGGTCGCGATGTAAACATCGTCCAAGAAGGGCGGCACAGGGATCTCGAGGAAGGTCGCTGCACGCGAGTTCTGCGCTGCGACGGAGATCACGCCACTCGACTGGAGGACCCGCGCAGCCTGGGCGCTTGCAACACGGCGGGGGTGCCTGATGCTTTCCAACAAGGAGGCGAATGGCAGCGCCGATCGATTTCGGGATAAGTTTGCCGACGCTTGCAGCGCGCAGCGTTGCGCCGGGCGGGTTGCAGCCCCGGCTTGCGGCAGCCCCTCGCCCCGCAAGTCCGTGCAGCTGTTGAACTGGACCCGAGGGCCACGGCCGCGACACCGTCCCGTCGCTCCTACCTTTCGCACGAGCCCATGTACGCGCGCACCGCCACTTATACTTGTGGTGGGACAATGCGGGACGACGAGATCGCGCAAGCTGAGGGCTGAGGGCGTCGAGCAGGGCAACCCCCTCGCCCCTCTCGCCGACACGACTCGCAAGAAGCCTCGAGCGCCTCTTTGCGGCCTGCCGAGCGCCTTGCGGCTTTCTTAGGCGACCTCTACATCGTCGCTGTCCCGGAACGCGCAGCACCGCTGACGCGCGTCGTCACCGGCGAGGTCGAGCGAGGAGCCGGGGTCGAACCAACCTGAGCAATAAGCGCGTTTACAACGTGGCAGGAGGAGACGCTGAGGCCGAGCTCCTCCAGAAACTGAAGCGCCTGCCCGATTTCCAAAGCGCTTGCAGCACCTGCTTCGAAACGTCCCTCCTGCAGACATCCTGCCATATGCCAGCGCGCTCACGACGATGCAATCTGGGCCGGGAGGGCGATGCCTGGGATGCTGCGAGGTCGCTTTTAGCCTTGGAGGTCTCGGCCTCTTAGCAGCTGAGCGAATTTCGCTGGCCGCAGGCGGTGAGGGCATCGACCCGAAGATCCTATACCCGTTTGGCCCAACGCTTGGCACGGCAGAGAAAGGACCTTTGGGTTTCAGTTTACAAGGTCCCGTTGTCAGGGAGATGCCACACGTGCGCGTCTGTTCTTCTCAAGCATAATCCCGAAATCCCCGTCGTCTCAGTACACCCGGATGGTCTACCCTGAACCCTATGGTCATTAAGCTCACCCTTCCCGGCCTCACGAGACACGGCGTCCCAATACGACGGACACATCAGCGAGGAGGGGGGAGTTCGGGAGGGAAGGAGGGAAGGCCAGAAAAAGTCCCGCGCTGATGGTACTGGAGGAGGTTGTCGTCGCCCACCAATAGCGCATGCCCAGGAACCCCCGCCTCACTCACGACTCTCCCCATCGCACCTGCGCCATCCACAGCAGGGCGTGAACATCCAGCTTCGATTTGCATACACAAATCTACTTCAGCGCTCGCTTGCGGCTGAGTCCTGCCGAAACTGGCATCTGTTTTGCAGTATTTTCGCATTTCCCGCAACATGTTTGCACATATTTCGCAACCCGAAAATTGATCTGCAAAAGTGTTTCGCAAAAATCTGTTGGGTTTTGTGTTCTGTGGCCCTAATCATCTCATAATCGAGCTTGTTGGGCAAGAAGGCCGGCTCTGCGACTCGTGCTGGCGGATGGCCGCGGGCAGCCGGGCGTAAGGTGCACGCTCGTTATAGACCTGCCCGGAGTAGGGTGCAACGCCGGTCGAGCTTGGCTGCGCCACGCAGGATTCACGACGTTTGATTCCGTTTGATCATGTACGTACACATCAGCAGGACGCACTTGCATCTCTTTCGTTGGCGAACGATTCGGAGTACACGAGTTTTTTCGAGCTTTGGGGCAACATGCTGCAGTGCTCCTAGAAACAAACGAGGCACGCAAGATGCTGTCGTACCCGCTGCACCCATCCAGTGACAGTAGGACCGTGTATGGGTCCTGGTCCATAGCCACGCGGACAAGGCCACCAACTCGCGCTTGAGCTATTCATGGGCAAACTTGGGCATAAACTGACTTGAGCACGCATGTGATGTGCGAGGCGGCGGCTGCGGACAACCCAAGCTGGACCGGCAGAGCAGTAGTGCGCAAAAAATCCTCAAAGAGCGGGAGCGAGAGGAAGTCGCCCTGCTGCCCTCCCTCGGCATGCGTGATGATGTGAATATCAGGGACAGTCGTGAGTTGGCAGAGGGTGCATCTATTGGAACAGCGCCGGGATGTTGGGCAAGGCGCACGGCCAAAATCGGAAAAATGCGATAGCCGGCAGCTGTCACGCGCACACTTGCGGGCAAACTGCGAAAAAGTTCCAGGAAACGTTTGCTTCAGTGCGGGGTTCTTTATCAACCGTCGCCTCAGCAGCATCTTCTGCTGATCATCTTGATGAGCCATACTTGTGTCCAAATGTGCAGGCTCAGAGGCTAGCAAGCGTATGAGTTCAGATACAGCGCATGCGCTACCAACATCCCGAAGCTTCGATGATGCTAGACACAGTTCCTAGAGACGGTGTGCAGAGCATGGGCTGCCAACCCTACATCAAACGGGGAGTGACAATGCAGCGGTCATTTTCCCCTACCGTCCTCTCCCCTTTTGGGGTGCTACTCCACAGATGTGAGAAGTCAGGTGCACCAAATCGTCAACAAACTCATGTCATTCTTTACTTACTTGTTCATCTCAGCCTGACATCTCTGGTTTCAGCTACGCCCTCAGGGTCACAGCATTCGCCCTGAGAGCAAATGTTGTGCATCATGAAAAGCTTCATGGAATCCACGATTCGGGTCATGAGCTCCGCGATGTCCGCGGTAACGACACAGCTCGAGCACATTCAGAGCCACCCCACCCGACCCAACACCTTCCGCAGCACGACACAAGTGAATAACACGAAGCCTCCCCTCGGTACAGCAGCACTACCACTGACGAACGGGGCCCCCAAACACACGCTTCCACTCGGTACCGCTGCGCTGCTACACTAATATCTTCACAAGTCCATCGAAGTCACGCATCAATGCTCGAACCCTTGCTGAGGCTTTGGAAGCAACGAGCTATGCCAAATCGCCAGGACCGGCTAAAAGCCCAAACTCTCCGTGGACCATGGTAAACGCTTGACCAATGCAACAGTGTTGGATCAACACCCTTAACTCCAAACCCCCCAATGCTTAGCCTGGTAACAGTGACCGGACAAAGGCAAACCATTCAGAAGACGCAGGCCTGCAGCAACCTGGAACTGCTCCTCCTGAGTTTCTTAGGGTCTCGGGTTCTGGCTCAACCCATTTCGATGCTTGAGGCAAGCAAGTTTGTGTAAGCAGCCGAGCCAAAATGACCTCCCTCCCCCACCAACCCGTCCTCCTCCTCGCTTTCTGCAGAATCCTCATCCTGAGAGTCCGAATCGCTCACCCGCTCGGAACCGCTGCTGTCCTGATGAGCCGTTGAGAGGTTGGATATGGTTTTGCCATCACGTCTGACAAACTCACGAAAGAGTGCAGGAACATGCAGGAACTATCGCATCACCATGGCAGGGCTCCGCAAACTCGGACTTTTTCGCTTCGAAGCGCTTGCGCCCCTGGGCAATAGAGCAAACTGGTAGCATGTAAGCAGGTCAAGGAACAACTTCGCTTTTTGATGAACAAAAGGTCGCCTTGCAAGGAGTGGCTTCAACTAAATCTATGCGCTGGGGAACACTCCGCTCGTTTGGAGGAATGGCTGCGCAATCCTAAGGATGCAACACATTCAACACATAGTTAAGTCCAGTATTGGGAAAGATCCTAGACTAGAGGGAAGGTTAGGACTTGGAGCAGGCCAGCCATGGGTTTAGGAGCTGCTGCAGCTGCAAGAGAGAGAAAAAAAAAAAAACAAGACACACATTACTGCCGACATTGCCCTCCTGTTACCTCGGTCGCATCAGCAGTGTCCCATTGCGAGATGTCTGGAGCTCCAAAAATTGAAAAGAACAATTCCCCGGCCACCCCTAGTCATGATCAGACAAAGAAGGAGATGCCAACCTCTCAACTTTTCAAGAAGGATTCCAATTCCAAACCCTGCCCAAAGCACGAAGCTGAATGCCGAATCAGTCAAACCCCAGCCCCGAAAACCCAAAACTCATCGGGCGGGCCTGATGCGGATGCTTTTCGCGTTGCCTCTGCTGGAGAATCTTCTGCCCAACACCTTCAAGGGAAAATCTGGGGCATCAGAGGGTTTAATAGTCTTTAATGAAGTCTTTAACGACTTGGGGTTTTGGGACTTGCTCGTGGACCAAAGGCCTCGCGGACTGTTGGTTGGACCTGCGCAAGACACTTGCAAGGCCAACAGCAGGCCCCCAGAAAGCCCCCTCAAAAGCAGCTACTCGTTCCATAGCTGGGCCTGTCAGCGACTCGGCAACCTTGGAGATTGCTGAGTGGAAATGAATTTTGGGATTTCTTGTCCGCGTGTCGCCCAAAGCAGGTTGCAGGCCGAGGCACTTCCTTCTTGAGTCTTCTGAACTCGTCCAGGTTCATGAAGCCTGGAGCAACACGATTTTCGGCTAGGGCAGTGGACCTCTTGCTGTACGTAAGGTGGTGAGGCAAGGATGCCTACTGACTACTGACGACACATAGACTTCCACAGACTTCTACATGTCGGGAATTGCCAAACCGTTGCCACTGTTGCAACCGTTCAAGCGTTTAACCCGTGATTTTGTGGTCAGCCGCTGCCTGAAGGAGTTTCAGCATCAGTCTTTGCATTTGCCTGCCGCTGACTGCCATGATATGCTGACTGCAACAAATTTGCGAGGCAAGCTTTGGGACGGAACTGACCCGTGCACATGCCGAGCCCTGGAAGCACCTTCAGCAGCAAGGTGCCGTCAGAGAAGCGAGACTGGCAAGATGAATGGATTGAGGGAACTAAGACCAAACTCAACAAACTCAACCTGCGAACCCGGTTGACAGGTGACGAAACTCAATCAGCCACAAGCACCAAGGAGCAACGCTGCTTGGCACGATCCTCAACATGAACTCTGATGAGAAAAGAAAGCTCAAGGCATCAAAAGACCGTCTGCAAGAAAATCAAGGTGGTGCAGCAGAGACCTCGTCCAAGAACCATGGGACAGCTCTGCACGCAAGTCGTCTGAGTCATCTGCAACGAAGGTGTCGATTCGAGCCTCCACTCTACTCTGCCTCAGCTCCATGTGGTTCTGCACTCTTTTGAAATTGAATGAGAAGAGAGCAAGATTGTACTCTCCAGTCACTCCAGTGCAGATTAGGCGCTGTAAATCCAACCATTTCACCAGAGCAACATAGAACCTTCCGTTCCGACGGCAACGCAAGTGCCAGCGCAGCATTGATACCGCACTGGCAAAGCACTGGCACAGCACACTCGCAGTTGTAGGGGAGATGCTCGCTGAAGCGAACATCAGTTCGCTCCGGGACGCAGTCCAAGCCTTCACAGAACCGGGGACTAACTAGGTGTTCCTCACACCCAACATGCTTGGTGAAGTGAACTGACCGCATGCGTGGAATAATAACCAAGCCAGAAATGCCTGTGAGTCCCCTCCGCATGTAGCGGCTCCGGGCATGGTTGCGCTTGCGAACGGCGTTGATGTGCTGCTGGAGCAGCATCACCTTCAATAAGTCATCGACATTCCCCGGCGGTCGTTTGCATGCAGCGCTTCAGCCTCGTCATCGGTGACCCCATCGTACAGATCCTCCATGTGCCGAGACATTCGACAAAGAAGCGGTTCACGGACTCAAGTTCGGGCAGCGCTCGAGCCGTGATTTCTCACCAAGCTTAAGGTCTCCCGATTGTCCTGCACCAGGCTGAGGAACTCTGGACCTTGAACCTGAAGCCCATCATGGTTTCACAGGGATCCTCAAGGGTTCAAGGGTGGTTCTGGACGTTGTCCTTCAGTCATCCAACTGCAGCTCATCTGTCAGATGAAGCTCAAGAGCATAATAGTAACAACTGCAACAACTGACCCGGAACTTGTTGCTTATAATTTCTTATGGCCCCTTGCAGTTCTCTCAAGTGCATTGAATGTATTGAAATGAGATGAAGCCTGCGCCTCCCAACTTTTCCGTGGGACCTCCCGCGGCCCACTGCGCCATACATAGATTTCCACTGAGGTGTCGACCCCGATTCGGCCGCCCACCGCGTACGTGCAAAACACGTCCCACACCTGTCTTCAGCCGACGGCTCAGTGCAGGCGTTGTGGGTCTTAGCCATCTTAGCCGCTCTAGCCTCTTCCACATCCAGCACCGACCAGCCAGTCTGCCTCAAGCGCTGGGGCAGCTGCTGACGAAATAGTCTGATAACTTATCGAAATATCAGCACAATTCTGAGAGGAGCACTTTGCCAGGTGAGCCAGCCTAAAAGAAACTAAGCAGTGTCGCGGAAGATGTTCACTGAACTTGCAGCTGAGTGATGAGCACTTTCTCGTCTAGCTTTTCAGCCGGTTGTTGTTGTTGTTGTAGGGGTATCTTAGCACACGGAGACAGACAGACAGGCAGGCAGACAACCGCGCACACACACACACACACACGCACACTTATACTGCTACACTTGCACCCCTAAACCCTAAACCCTATATAACCCCTAAACCCTAAACCGTACTTACACCTGCACTTGCACCTGCACCTGCACCTGCACTTGCGCTCGCACTCGCACTCGCGCTCGCACCCGCACTTGCACTTGCACTTGCACTTGCACTCACACATGCACTTGCACTTGCACTTCACTACACTGTCACCACACTTTAAAGCAAGGAAGGAAGAAAGGAAGGAAGGAAGCAAGCAAGGAAGGAAGGAAGAAAGGAAGGAAGGAATGAATCGAAATGTGGCACGCGGCCGTGTCATGATTGAAGCCAAGACACTTTAGGGGCCAATGTGCAAGAAGCCGAAAGTGGCCCGAGCGGACAGGGTAAGAAGCGGCCAAAAGCTTGACGGGCATATCAGCATCTGCAAAGACCAAAATTGGTGGCAAGCTCCAGCGGGTGCGCTGCAGGAAAGGCTGCCAACCTACTTGAGAGGGCCACAGCTGGGACGCATAGGCTGAAAAGCAACAAAACGTGGCCCGTGGGCTCATGGAGGCGCCCGGGCCCGTGACGGCCGTGAACCTCTGGACAAATTGATTGTGATTCACGGAGATGATTTTCGCAAGAAGTCAGAAGGCGAGAAAGTTGATCGGGTACATGGGGTTCTGTTTTACTTAATTTGATTCTACGCGCCCACGGGAACCAATAACTGGTTGTTCGTGCAGGTCCGTGAGCCTGTCTGGGGCTGTGGGCGGCTGCAGGGTGCAAGGGAGGACGCTGAAAGGGGCGGGAATCGCGTAAGCACTCCGCAGTTGGCAAGCTGCAAGGGTCGGCAAATGTGGAGAAACCTGCAGGCAACCACGGCGGAATGCCACACGGGAAAGCTGCAAAACGCAACTGGCGCGAAAAGAAGGGCCAGGAACTGTGGCAGCACAAGGAGGCCAAACGGGAAAGCCGCAAAGTGCACTGCGCGAGAGACCGCCAGGAAAATGGAGGCCACACGTAGAAGCGTCTGTGGCCAGGAGGGACATGCAGTGGCGAAGTCCTCCCTTTTTCAAAAGCTGTCAATGGAGAGCCCCCGCATACACTTCCGCTTCCAATTGCAGTTGCACAGCACGGAATGCTGCTAGCAGACACAGCACGTGCCAACTTGCCATCTCAATGGCACCTCCGAAATCCACTCCTGGGGCGAATGAGGCGATCACGCGCGGAGTCGAAACAATGCCTTGGCTGAGGGCTGCGGATTCTGAATGTGCCCGTCATGGAGACTCTGGTGCTCAAATGAGCCATGAGGCTGCATGCAGAGGTCATGGCGATAAGCTATCATCAAACATAGGTTCCGATGCGATTCCTGCGAAGCCAGTCGTACCAAGCTGCCAAAAGATCGCCTTCGATGCGAACCATTCTGCGCATCCGATTTTCGGCGCGCTTGGTCCTGAAATGTGACTCTGGCACTCATGGTTCCCAACACCTAGTGCGCTGATGAGCACTGACCAAATTAGCACGAATGCTTTGCTCCCACGATGTGCAGCTTCCTAACATGCATGATTGAATTTCCTCAACGGAAGAAAAGTCAGCTTTTCATGCGGCATGTCCTTACGAAGAGCCGGCATCGTGACCACTAAGCCTGTTGCGCTCTGCACTATATAGATGTGGGGTGGTCTGAAGCTCATGCTCAATGTGACGAACCAAGCGTGACACGAACAGCTCCACAACTACATGCAATTAACTTGCCAGCTGTATACCGATTTGCACCGCACCGCCCGTCTCAGCATTCTCTGCCCGCCTTTGAGTTGGTCTATTTGTTCTTCGACTACCTGGCGAACAGAGTCTCGTGGTACTGTGCACTGTTGACTATGCCACGCTATGCCGTGTGAGCATAACGTGCCGTGGATGCCTTGGCTTCTGCAGCGCGAACCATCTCCATCTCCTGGCTCGTGTACCCCCAGGGCACGATGCTAATGTCAGAGTCTCTTGACGACCAACTGATGCGCCTTTCTTGAGTTGACTAACGCACGATCAATCAACCACAATCGATCACAGAAGTTTTGCGGAATGGGAAATCCCAACGACGTGCCAGTGGTGATTCTAGAAAGCTACTATGGCTTATATGACTTGTGTTTGTAATATTCTGGCGGCCTCCGCAGATCCCCGGGCAGCATTTGGAAAGGCAAACCCGCAGTCTATGCGAAATCGTTGAAAGATGTTGGGTGATGTTGGAAGCGTTCTTTCCACGACATTACCGGACCCGAAGCCTAGAACTTGTGTCAAAGCTTCTGGCACGTCATTTCAACTTTTGCATTGTCATGGAAACTCGGACTGCAGATTCGAGTCTGCAATGCCAAGATATGCCAAGCATTTACAACAGCACCCACACAAGCGCCTGCATCGGTGAGGCGCAAAACCCAGAAAGTTTAGAGTTCACTTTTGGCCAAGTAGAAAAAGTGGATAGAAGCCCGCTGCATCTCAAATATCAAGAGGATGTGACAGCGACGAAGTCGAAGCAGGCAACCACTGGAACTTCTGCAAAAGCCACAAGTGCACCCCCGGCAGCCAGCATTGTGAGCATCATCAACATCCGTTTTCCCTTCACCCATACTAGCCTAAGGCAAATCAGCAAAGACGGACAGAAGACGAAATAAAGAGCTCCTCGCTTCCGTGTCAACTCCATGGCACATACCACAGAAAAAAACATCGAAATAAACAGTTCCAAATACAGAAACAACGCGCTCAAGCGAAACCTTTCCTGCAGCGTCTGGACACCTTGCACGACCTCCGCTGAGTGACCACACCAGAGTGCAAAAACTACAAGCGATCTACAGGCTCCGCGGATTACAGTACGCGCATCGACACGGGAGAAGTAGATTTGGAGAGAGGTCCGGTGTTCTTGAAACCCGAACCGGGAACACCTGCACTTTCCCCCTGCTAGAAGCAAACGAGCAGAGCGGGGGGTGGGGGGTCAGTGAGGTATAGAGACGTATAGAGCATAGAGTCTTCAACAGAAATACAGGCTTGCAGGGGAAGCGGCTTTTGGCAGGCAGACCACGTACTCTGAAACATTGCCAGCGAGGGAGCATAAGGGCCCACCGAGCTCGCACAACAAACCTATCAAACGGCGATATTAATACAGAATTGGGGGCCCTTGATGAGCCGATGGGATACTGAATCAGTTGAGTTGATCCCGGCATATCCCGGCCAGACTCGGCTTCACACAACTGAAGGGCACAGGCATCACTCTTCCAAGAGGTCTTTCAAGCGTCGCGGGACTGTCAAGAGGAGAAGAGAGGGAGGTCCATGTCGCGCTTGCCATGCGCATTGTAATAGCGTTTGACTCTGCAATGCGATGTCCTCTTCAGGATGAAGAACACCACAAGCATCCCACACCTTGTTGCGGTTGCTTCTGATGTTTGTACTCGAAAATGATCTTCTGGCACAGTCGCAGCGCGTGGGACGCTAAGGGCCTGGCTGAGCGTGGGAAAGTCGTGGTCATGGTTTTCATCTGCGCAAGCAGCCATGACAGAAAGCCCTCTGGCAAGCAGCAAAAAGGCACAAGAGAACACGCATGCTCAGAGCTTGGCCATGGCAGATACCATCTCACGAACTTGGCCGCGCTGGTTCAGAAACCTGGTGGATACATACATATACATGTATATACATATATAATGTATATGGGTATCGAGAGTCGTGCCGCAGGCTGCGCTGAAGCAACATCATACAAATGTCATGCTCTGTTGTACTAATGTTTATTGCAAATTTGTTTGCTGTTTCAGCTCTCCTCTTCTCCTGAGCCAGTAGCCCCGCACTCTTGCCCCTTGGCCTGTCGAAGTTGGAGATGCTGGACGAGGCCTGACTGCTAAGGCATGGCAGGAGCAGTTTTTGAGGGGGACTGTCGAAAACATGCTGTGTGACCGCGTGACTGTCGAACTGTGGCCATGGCCCTCGCCCAGCTCCTGAAAGAAGCTCGGCATCACGTAAGTCCATGTGAACCAGTTGCCGTGAGCATTGTTAATGCCATCTGCGTACCGTGACAAGTGCATACTGTCACTCGCTGTCACTCCTTCTCCGGTCACCGAATATGGAGTCCCGGGAGGCTTCCCCTTCCGAACCTCTGCGGACTGGAAGCGGGAGCGTAAAGCCCGTGACTCTGCCTGCCGGTTCTGATGATACCAGTGTGTCACAAGCTCGAAGATCCCAAAAGCACAAAAGCCACGCCTAAAGACTGAGATGCTTCGGGACTTCGCCTCGGTCCGAGTGATCGCCCTCTCAGCTCTCGCTGAGCTCTGCGTCTGCTCGGAGCCCCACATGCTCGACTCCCTTGTCGGGCCCGGCCACGTGTAGGCTGCCTTTTTGCATCTTCTTGCACAAGCAATTCAAGTACCCGCCAGCACGCAACCATCTGCAGACTCCATTTCCTGCTGTTCAGACTGCGAAAAGATGCGAAAAGCAGCCTCTTGTTCCGGGCTCCAGGCTCCAGCAATACCCACGTTGTTCGCCATTTCTGACAGATTCGATAAGTAGGGCGACAAAGCAGCGCATCTGTGGCTCGTGGCGCGGCCTTCTTCCAAGGTGGTTGGAAGCGGAAGAGCTATGTCCGGCCTGAGGGTGACATGCAACAAAGAAAGAGAGAAAGTCCGGGCTCCACGCCTAAGGCCAGTGCGAGCCTGAGCTGACCCTCGAAGCCGTCCAGTCAGGATTCACCTCTCCAGGCGCCTCTTCGAACGGCTCTTCGGGTCCTTCCATGCTCCCTTTGCATTAAAGTTGACAGCGCCCACTTCGAATCTATGGCTCGGACTCAATTTTACGCACACTGCAAAGTCAGTAGCTTAAGGATCAAGAGGGCCCTCTGTGGGCCGAAAAGAAAGACCGCGAGTGATATGGCCAGGGAGGAAGCCTCCACTGATTTCACAGCTCCCAAAACTCTTTCTGGCCATTCACCGATGTTTCACGGTCCCGGCATCTCGGCGCTCAGCCCGCTCTTCAAGCCTTTCGGTTTCGGCAACTAACTGGTATGTCCCTTTTTCTAAGAGCTTCTTTAGGGCCTCAGCGTTGCCTTGAATCTTTGTGAGGGCATCTACAATCATGGCTTGATGCTCCACCCAGCGAACTTCGGCGCCTACGCCATCCATTCTCTCACGAGCTATCGCCAAGTCCAGCGCGGTGCACTTGTCTTGGGCCAGCGAACCCTCCTTTCGGAGGTTGTCGTAGAGCGACTTCGCATCCACAACTGTCAGCGAATCTTTGAGCGTGTGATCTGCCTTGGCACTCTGCAGCACCAAATCGGCCTGGGCTCTGACGTTCTCTTTGAAAACTTCGAGGCTGAACTTCTCCTGGATCAAGTCATTCCAGATTGCTTTCGCCCACAGAAGATCTCCTAGACCTTTGTTGAGCGATTGAGTCTCGGCGGCCAAGGTTGAGTTCACTTTTCTTCTCAGCTTTCCGCTCTTCCACCAGACCAGCGAGCAGGTAGCTTCGTGCCCCTGCAACATGTCCTTGTGGAATGCTATGACTCCCAAGGCCCCCTGGGTGGAGCCGTCGCTGTAGTTGGTGAAGCTTGCATCCGTGACCACGCCCCATCTCAGGTCCTCGCACTCTATTGGGAAGTAGCGCAAGGTGAGGTCTGGCCAAGCGCGCACCTTATTGATGCACTGGTTCAGCTCGAGAATGTCCTTGATCTTGAGCGTGCTCAACTTGGATGCCATTATGCTGGCTCCAGCGGCGGCATCTGGACGACATTCCTTGGCGGCCCACGCTAAAGATCCTACGGCACCTCTGAATTTGTTCTTCTCTTCCTCCGTCGCGTCCGCCTCGGGGTGAGCTCTGCGTCCCTTTTCCAGACTCACTGGCGCCATTCTTTCGGACACGAACTTGCCCATGTCTATGCAGACGGTGTAGTCGCTCAGTTGTCTGATTCGTCGCCCGTTGAATGTCGTGCCATCCAAGAGCTGCATCAACTGCTTGAATTTTCCGAATTTAAAGCGCTCGCGCAGTTTTGCCAGCTGAACTTCATGATCTCGGTTGCCAAAGCACAGCAAGTCATCGATCTCTATCACTATGATCCCTTCAACGGTGCCCTCTAAGTATTTAACGAAGATGGTTGGGTCTAGCCTGCTTTGCTTGTAGTTCAAGTCCTTCACGATGTAGCTCTTCAGCGTCTGGCGCCAATGTATGGGACCATCCATGAGCCCGTAAACGCCGGCCACCACTTCGATGATCTGTTCTGGGTCCATGTTCGGTAGACCCCCTTTTGGCTGCCTCACGTAGAGCTTGCCGCCTGGTCTCAAGAGAGGGTCCGACTGGGTGAAGGCTGCTTTCAGGTCCCCGCAGGACCCCTTCAGCTTCATACTTGCGGCCAGCTGCAAAACCACTTGCAAGTTCTGTGTCGTGACCGTCGGGCTGTATCTTTCCAAGTCCAGAGCATCGGGATCCATGTCACCTCGCACGCAAAAGCGAGACTTCTTTGACGGTGTCTCGCCAATCTGTTCCCCGGGCTTCAGCCTTCGGACCATTCTTGACCCGATCACCCGGTTCAGCTTGCCCTGCGACTCCAGCTCCTTGAGGACTCTTCTCGACTCCTCCACCGACAGCACCTTCATCGCGCCGGAACTTTCTATTTTGCTCCACTCTTCAGCGTCTTGTAGTCGCCAGGCTGGCCACTCCTCTTCGGGAATGTCGGCCTCGCTTACCTCATCCGTCGCCACCTTTTTCATGACGAAGGTCTCGGCATTGAGGACCATGAACGTATACGCTTCGGTCGTCTCCACGTCAAAGTTGGGGACCTCTTTCGACGTTACATGCTTCAGGTTCCTTAAGGCCTTCTTGGTGACATAGAAGTCGGTGAAGCCTTTCCATTTGGCCTTCAGATCTCGCTGTGGTTTCAAACTCTTCCAATCGTCCTCCATTTCTTGCACGCTTCCATCTTTCATCTTCGCCATCGTCTTCCTCTCTCCTGTGAGATCTTCCAGCTTGACTGGCAGCCTCGTCGTCTCCCAGGGTGTGCACATCGCGCTGCGCCAGCGAACGTGATGCCTTCTCAGGACGCCCAGGGCCGGCTTTAGCTCCCAGGTGTCACGCTGCACTTCGCTTTGTCGCCGAGGTGGAACTGGCGTCGGTCCTTCTTCGAACTCATCCTGGCCAAAGAACGAGTATGGGTTGCCCGGCTCCTGCTGCCTTCTCAGGGAAGATCGCACCGGCTCATACCCGGCGCTGCTCTCCGCCTCTGCTAGCCTGCTTGGCGCTCTTGGGGAAACACCGTCCAATCTCTGGCTCTGCACCGCGGAGTCCACAGCTGCGCGTAGTCGTTCTTCTCGACCGGGAGCTTCAGGAACGGGGAGTTCGGGAACCTCTATCTCTGCCTCGGGCTCCGGCGCTGATGCTTGCCTTGCTGGCTCTGCTGGGACTTCTGGCACTGGAGTTTCTGGCAGTTGCGCTGGATCGGGAAGTTCTTCTGGCGGAATAGGTATAGGCACCACGGGCGTCTCCGGCTCGTCAATCCTCACTCGGGGTAGCCCTCGATGTAGGCCTTCTGCGCTCACTTCATCTTCGCCAGCTTCGCGAACTATGGCTCCTCGGGAAACTCCTGGTGGAAGTGGGTCGCCCGTGTGGTCCTCGATTAAACGACTGCTCGACTTCTTGAAGCGCTCCTTTAGGTCTTGGAACACTTCATGCACAGCTTCCACTCCGCGAACCTCCTCCGACGTGGCCTCCCGCACGTGCTCGTTGCAGACCTTCCAAAGTCTGCCCAACACATTGACGTAGCAGTTCGCTCCCTCAGGCATCAAAACGACGCCTGGCCCGACCCAGTTAGGCTTAAGCACACCTTTATCCTTCCACGACCGCCAAATGTAGACGATCTCTCCCGGCTGAAAGGTTCGGTGCACGCGATTCCTGGCTCGGAGAGCGTGCTTAGCCGCTTCGGACAGGTTGGTCTCCACGAACGCCTTCTGGGCAGCCCTGCGCGCTGCCAACACTCTTTCCACCTCCTCACCGTGGTTCACCAGCGCGGGGTCAATGGCATCGTCCGACATGAGCTCCCCATTGGTCCGCGCTGTCTGCCCCAGCATCCTTTGAGCTGGAGAAAAGCCGGAGCGATTGAAGAGGCGATTTTTGGCTGCTTCCACCTCACGTGTCAGCAACCTGAGGTCATCCTCTGAGCACGGAGGATTCTGCCACTTCGCCTTTTCCATCATCTGCTTGAAGAGGCCGCCATGCCTTTCACAGCGCCCGTTCTGGTGCGGCGCCCTGGCCCCAATAACGTGCAGAAGCACGCCTAGTTCCGCGCATCGGTCTCGAAATTCGCCCAAGAACTCTCGCCCTTGGTCCAGAAGGAGGATCTGTGGCATTCCTAAGAAGCGCCCCCACGTTCTGGTAAAGGCCGCCCACACACTCACGGGCTCTTTGCTTCGTAGCTTTTCCACCATCTGGAAGGAGGTGCCCAGGCAAATCATGTTCAAGTACCAGTTCTGTCCGGAAGCATCCCAATTCGGCATCTGCAAGAGGTCGATCGCGACCACGGTGTTGGGCGCGTACGACCTGGGCACCATCGCCGGCCTATGCGCCTTCGGAGTTCTACTGGCAGCGCAGGTAGGACATCTGAAGCTGTCCTTCGCCCAACGCCATATCCTGTCTGGTGTTCGGCTCACCTTCAGAGTTCGCACCAGATCCGCCAAGCTGGGGTGTCCCAAGTTTCGATGCAGCTTCATCACTGCCTCCTTTTCTTGTCTTGTAGGCTCACCCACCGGGACGACCGAGTCTTCAGGACGTTCGTCCACTGTGTCCATCGGGCGAAGGTCGAGCTCGTCGAAGATGTCCTGCTCTGCGACCTCTCCGGGGAAGCACTCGAGGTTATAGTCCATGATTGCCCCCTCCGCTCGGGGCGGCTTGCCCTTCGCCATGGCATACTTGACTGCGTCCTTGAAGTTTGTGATCTGGTACTTCTTGCGGTATAGCAGGTAGGACGCGGTGCCTTCTGAAGTGGCCTCCTTCAGGTTCTTCAAGCCTGATGACAGCGGCCCCAAGGCACTGATTACAAAGCCACGGCCCTTCCTCCACTGATGTCTCGCGATGCGACAAGCCAGCGACGACTGCTCCGATGCCACCTTGTTCAGGTATATTACTTTGGGACCTTGGCTCTCGATGTCCTTCCACACCGCATATGGTCATGGCGTCAACCCCGGCACTAGCCCCCACGAGGTAGTCCAGGATCTGATCAGACTTCGCCTTGTCGATCTTGGTCTCGTCGCTCTGGTGCTCCAAGTACAGCTCGGGCTCTTTGACCACCACATAGACCTCCTCGTCTTCCAGGCTGTGCAGGCCCTCCACGTCCTGCCGGTCCATTCGCTGCAGGACACCATTCTTGGAGACCACCACAAAGTCGTCCAGGAAGGGAAGAGGCCTGGCCATCCAACGACGCACCATGTTAGGCGTAGCACTTTGCAACACTCGCGTTCCATCCCACGATCTGACGTTCTGGCCTACGTTCACATTCCTGCCAGTTGCTTCGCCACTTGGGTTCTTTGGGTCATCATGCGCGCGTAGAACTGGTTCACCATGTCCACCGCTTGCTTCATCGTGGCCACGGCTTGCTCCCAGTCGCTCTTGGTTTCTCGCAAGGGCAGCGTGTTCGCTCGATGTCGGGTCTCCTGCTCGTAGCGCTGAACTCTCTTGAACTCGGAGACCATTGCCTGCACCTGGTTCGCGGTAGTCGGGTCCATCTCGGACAGGTGAGCCTCCATTGTGGTCACGTTCTCCACCGCCCTCTCGAACTCCAGGTACTCGCCCTCGCGCAAGTCCAGCGTAGTCTGCAGCTCGTCGCTCCTGGCGCGCTCGTCCGCCAGCTGCTGCATCAGGTTTCCCATCTCCACCTGGCGCTTCTGGGCCATTCGCTTCTCTTGTTGTTTCAGAGCGTTCTCCGCCAGCAGAGTTTGTCCAACAAAACCCGCCAGTTTCGGACGGCGAGCCTTGGCCGGCTGACGGGATTCCGCACTAGCTGCCATGGATTCCGCTGCCGCCCCTGCTGCTGCTGCTGCAGGGCACGAGAAGCTAGCATAGGCCTCGGACTTAAGAGTCTTGGGCGATCTTGTAGTCTTTGGTCTCGAGCCAAAAACCTGCCCAGTGCGAAAGTCGGACTCCATACGACGCCCTGCACACGCGGAAGGCATCACCCAACCTTCAGGACCAAAGTCAAGCACATCCACAGCTGCGTGCCCTGAGGGAAGAGTCGTCATGTTGCACTCTCCATTGACTTTGCTGAAGGTGATCTTGTCTTTGCTTAGGTCAATGACTGAGCCCAAGGCCCTCAAGAGACTAACCGGCAACAGCAATGGCACGTCTTCGGCTACGACTGTCAGCTCAAGCACTCCTGGAACTCCACCGAGGCCGATGGGAACTTCGCACACGCCGACTGTTTTTGCTGCGCCTCCAATGCCGCGTGCCTGGGTGGCCTTGTCCGTCCAGCAGCCTTTTAGGCCTAGGGGCCTCAAAAGGTCCAGCAAACGAAGAAGGGCCGGACGACCCACCAGGCCTTCCTGAGCCGCAGTGTCCACCAGGCCGTGGCATCCCTGCGTAGTCACTCCCACGAAGAGCTCGCCCGCCATCGACTCGCCCGGCCTGTCGTTGAGGAACTGGCCGAAGGACAAGAAGGTGTTCGCTCCACCAGACCCGGCATCCATTCGGCCGGCCCAGTAGAAGGACCCTCGGCTTGCTCCCGGGCCCGACGATGACGAAGAGGTAGTCAGCGATGGCCCCGCTCGGTGCCTACACTCCTTGCTCCAATGCCCGACTTCTCCGCAAGCCCGGCATCGAGTCCTAAGCTTGAGCTGCTCTATGTGCACTCTTCGTGACGTAGGCGACCCCTTCCATGCCGAGCCGCCTTTGCCGAAGGACTTGCTGCTCTGCTTGCCGGTGTTCTTGCCGTCCTTGTTGAAGAGCTTCTTGCCCCCTTTCTTGCCAAGGTTCGGCTGGTAGTACTGCCGGCCCTTTTGCTGTTCTTTGAGCTGCTGCCGAACATGTTGGTACGACGCCAAAGCTTCCATGACATCGCCTTCCTCGTACACCGCGTCCAGCTCGCCGTCTTCTAGGTACACGTAGTTCTCGTCTTCTTCGTCTTCCGCCTCCAGGTAGAACTCGGGCTCGCCATAGTGCTCGTGGTTCTCGTAGTACACCTCCTGGCCTTCGCCCTCTTCAGTCTCCGTCCAGAGCATCGCCTTGGACCCGGAGCTGCTCGAGTTGATGCGGTCAAGTCGCCTTAGGTTGGCGATCACCACATCCTTGGTGTAGTCGCCAGCCAACCACGTGACCACACGGGACTCCAGCTCTTTGTCCAAGTTCGCCTGCCGGAACAGCAAGTATCCGGCAGCCTTCGCCGGAAGGTCCACGCCCTCGGCTTTGAGCTCCGCCAAGGCATGCGACGCGCGCACCAGGTAATCCGGGATGGACTCCTTGGCACCTCTAGCCTGGCCATAGAACACGCCCTCCATGGCCCTCGGCAACGCTGTCTCCACATACGGCTTAAAGTTGTCGTTGAGCACTTTCATCACCGTCTTGTAGCCGTCCGCATGCTGGAGCTCGGCCAGCGTCAAAGACGACACCGCCTCCCTTGCTGGCCCTGTGAGAGCTTGAACCAGCTTGATCGCCCTCTTCTCCTTGGGAATATCCGTCGTGGCCTCCCACAGCTCAAGATCTCGAAGCCAGGTCTTGAAAGAGACCTCTGGAGTGGAACCGTTCCAAGAAGGTGGGGGATCTCTATCTCGGTAGACATATCCTCCAGGATCGCCTGAGGACTGTCCTTCCGAAGTAGATGGCATCTTCACTCACTCGCTCTTGTAGATGTCGACGTGGCTGGGCTCGATCAGATACGTCACCACCTTCCCGCGGCTGATCGGTTAGAAGGCGAGGAGGGAAACAGCAGGCCCCTGGGACCGCCGGCTGCGACGCCACACACGCCGCCAAGAGCCACGCAGGCTCCGCTGCCAACTGACAGCGCCCACTTCGAATCTATGGCTCGGACTCAATTTTACGCACACTGCAAAGTCAGTAGCTTAAGGATCAAGAGGGCCCTCTGTGGGCCGAAAAGAAAGACCGCGAGTGATATGGCCAGGGAGGAAGCCTCCACTGATTTCACAAGTCGATGTTCTGCTCTCAAACCCAGGCAGCTCAGGCAGCTCAGGCAGTCCTTCGCCCAGTGCACCCCTTCCGTCTGTGGCTTGCTTGCCAGTCGCATGCACCTGCCAACCATTGCTTCAAGTGCTGTCACAGACGAGGCAAGCCATGCATTGAAGCGCCGACTCACAGACAAAGGGTGCGGCTGTGGCTCAACAAGAAGCACAGGACATGGCACCCAACATCCACAGACTCCAAGACTCGAAAGTCTCCCCGCTCGCCTATCCGTGAAATTAAGACTCTGTCGGGCCGGCGCGTCGAAGCTGGGGGGCGCGGGGTCGTTGAGCTGCTTTGCGCTGCTTTGGCTGGTGGAACTGGTGGCTCCGTGGCAGGAGACTCACCTGGCACATCTTGCACGAGACATCACACACCACATGCAAGAGACATTGCACGACCCTTGCAACGTAACAGGGCCAAGCGGCGAGTTGCAGGGGTGAGGCTGTTTGGCCCGCGGGGCGCCTGGTCCTCAGCGCTGAGGCCTGTCAGCAGCGCTATTTTAACCCACGGTTCGTCACACTTCTCCGCACTTCTACACAGCCCCAAGCTGTTGCAAGGAACTCTACCGGTCACTCAGGGCATGCACGTGTCCTGAACACAGCTCTGATTGGCAGCTTAGCCGATGGAAACCCTTGAACACAAGCCACCTTCTTTGGGCGCAAGCTGCGGAGCCAAGGCAAGTAACCTGGACCTGGCTTCACAAGGCTTCCCAGAAGAGTGCAGAGCTTCAGGCTCTTACTTCCTGCCTCCTGGCTCGAGGAAAGCTCTGGATCCATCGGTGTCGAAGCTCTGCCGGCCAGGTTCGACGAGAACATCCTTTAAAATATCAGGCTGTAGCTGGGAATGGAAGACCTACCCAGAACGCAAGCGCGCCGCGAATGGTGAAGGTAAGCTCTGAGCGTAGTGTCGTGCTGCCTTCTGGACCTTGCAAAATCTGCTGAATGGTCCAAACAAACCTCTGGCAACTCCCAGGGTCCCAACCCTTGTCTTGCAATCCGGGGACAAGTGGCCGCCCTTGGATGCCTGAGCTAAGGCAAGCTGCAAGCTGCTGCAAGCACCAGTCCTGAAAACGAGCACACTACGAGCACATTACCAACGCAGGTCCCCCAGGTCAGCGACGAAGCGCTTCAGCTGCAGAAGCACAAGTGGCTGCCTGAGCCGGGAATACACCCCGCATCAACCACGCGCGTGCCCATAAGCCCATGCCTTCCAGAGGCAGAGCTGAAGATGCTGCCTGCCATCTGTACACGGATCTGCCAGTTTCATGGCAGGCCGGCATCTTGATTCGTTGATGTAAGCTAGTGGTTATAAGTGCTCATACTGGCTGCCATCTGACAAGAGTGCGAACTTGGTGGCGCACCTCCACTTTCTAAGCCTCCAAGATCATCATCCACGCTTACCAGATGGGAGAGACTACCTTCGGTGAAAGAGACTCCAAGCAAGGATGGTCCTAAGTCCTAAGCGTTGTTGGTTTGACCCGGGAAGGCTCTCTGGCCTTCAATTTCGTCTCGGACTTGTGTACTGCACCTCACGACACTGACACTAAACTGTTCCAAAAGATGCTTCAGCCTAAGATTCGAGCAACACCTGCGAGTTGTTATGGCTGCTATGGATTGGAAATGCATGGCGAGATCCTGGCTTCGCAGCAGCTGGTAGACATGAAGCTAAATAAGTCTCCACCCGGGCGCGAGGAGAGATCGTGTATCAGTTGGTCTCGCCCAGGTGGCCCACATCCTTTGGACCTCGCATGCCGGCTGTTTGCGGATTTCTCAAGCCACCAGTGCCGATCCAGACTAAAACAACTCGGAGATGTAAAGCCTGTCAGAAAATGCATGTTTGCAGGGCCCTTCTCTCTGGACGGCCCTTCTCTCTGGACCACTGTATGCTGAGTGAATCGTGAGGGACGGGCGTAGAGCCCATGGACCTACCACCGTCCCGTTAAAGGTGAGACTCATCTATGCCATTTGTGCTGAACAACGGTCGTCTGTCTACCGTGCTAGAGAGAGAGAGGTTCTGGAGCACTGCAAGATACTGCAAGTCTGGCAATAAGTCTATGTCACAACAACACATGACACCGCAGCTAGGCTACGCAAAGAGCCCAAGCAAAGCATGCCCAAGCCACAGTGAGTGGAAATGGAACTTGGGAGATGTCGCGGTACATTGCTTTTGCTCACAGCGGAGTTGGCTCGGTTGGCCCGGTTGGCCCTGAGCCATGTGATGAGTGAAACGATGCCTTTGACTGCCCAGAGTGCTGAGCTGCATATCACATGGAAAGTTCTCAGTGAACTTTCCATGCTGATTCAACTTCCTAATCCTACGCATATCTGCGCATCTACTGGGACAGATGCTGCAAGAACTTGCTTGAAGAAGGACCTCTGCAAAGCAGAAAAAGGAGTTCAGAGTTTCATGCACGTCAGTCACGTCAGTCCAGGGCTTTGGCCAAAGAACACGCCGATTTGGTGAGGGCCCCGCATTGACGCCACCTCTGAAAGTTGAGAGCTAACTGTGCATGGCTGGTTTTCGGGTTGCTTAGTCTTTCACAACTGTGCGAAACTCACACCTTGACTGTGTTACTAGGGCTACCAGGGTGGAAAGACTTGTTCTGATTCGCCGCAGCCTTGGCCCCCCCAACACGTTAACCATCTCAGGACTGGGGCACTGCAAAACCTGTAGCAACAACTTGCACTCTGTCGCAACTGCTGTTTTTTTCTGCGGCTGACACGGCTTCTCGTGCCAAAGCATGAAAGAATGCAACGGCGTGCAGTCCACTACGGCACTACGAGCAACGACAAAACATCACCAGGCCTTGGTGACGTTTCTCACCTAGGAATGGGTGAAGCCAAGCAACCGCCAAAGGTCGTTGCAATACGCCAGTCATAGCCAACTTATGAAAAAGAATGAAACACAGCAACAACTGTCTCGCCCTGCAGAGAATAGGGTGCAGTGAAAACAGCATACTATATGCGAGTATGCAGTGTATCTTCTGTCTGGACAGCATGCAACCCAAGGTGAATACGGTCTCGAACTTTAAGAATACAACCAAATGCTGCCAAGGCACAGCACGTGGGTTCACCATGTTGGCGGGAAGCGACACGACGGCGTTGCTGCCGCTGTCAGCAACGAAAAGAGTGTTTTCCTGACAGTCTGTACTAAGCGCAGCGTGAATGTGATGCTGACACACGCATCCTACAGAAAGGATGCTGTTGAACATGCTTAAATCTGGTGTCTCGAGCAATCTCAAGTACCAGTGTGGCTCAATCTTGTTGCAAGAGCGGGTCCTTGTCATAAGCGCAGCCCCGTGGTTGTTGCAAGCGTGCCACTTCCGTCACGTTGCCGGAACCATCTGCCTGGACAGAACTGCCTCCTCCTAGACCGCCCGTCACATCTGTTCGAAACTTTGCATTTTCTTGGCTTATATCTCGGCGGTAGCAGACACACACACACACAAAGCAAAGTACGATGCAGCCACCTTGACTGCAAACAATGATTCGCCATCACCGGTGAAAAACACCTGACAGGTTTCTTGGCAGCGAATGCATCCATCCAGATGCAAAGCCTGCGGTACTCACACTGATACCTGAAAAGCTGCCTGCAACCTGCGCACACCTGCGCACACCTGCGCACACCTGCGCACACCTGCGCACACCTGCGCACACCTGCGCACACCTGCGCACACCTGCGCACACCTGTGTGCACACCTGTGCACACCTGTGCACACCTGTGCACACCTGCGCGCTTGAAAGCTTTGGGTCAACACTTGGACAGCAGCAGCCAAGCCAAGCACGTTGCTACCAGCCAGGCAGACATCTTTGACCATGGCCTCACCAGGGGGCGACCGTCGAGTCGGGAAAATGAGTCGAAAATCGGGTGGACTGAGTCAGAAAACAAGTCAGCACGAGTCAGAAAAAAAGGAACGAATCGAGCAGGTCCTTCTGAAATCCTGAAACCCTAAACCTTAAAAATCCTCCTAAGACTACCCTCAACCCTAAAACCCTGGACAGGAGCATCAGTGTTTGTTTTAGGGTCGAGCACTGCCCCCGTGATGGGCGGGCAAACCTACATCTTCACATATTTACGTATGCTTTGGGATCTATTCGTGTCTCTGCGTAGTGGCCTCGCACGTGACTCAACTTGGATCTGATCTCTGTATGGCGGGGCTCTAGTTGGCGTCCAAAGTCTGGGCCCTGCAACCCTTTGCCCGAACCTATCACACCCCTCATGCTGTCCAATCGATGGGACAACATTCCCACAGACAAGGGCCCACTCGGACCAAGCGGTGTTTTTTCCGTGGGAGGAGCGGGGGAAGGGAGGGGGGGGGGGGGGGGGGGGGGGGTGGCCTTCTGTTATATATTGACTTGGTTCCAGGTCGTTTCTGACTCAGGGCTTCTGCCTTTTCCACTCAGACCAGTTGACTCAAGAGCACTCTTCGCTCCCACACCGACCCACAGGCTCAAGTGCCGCTGGCAACGATGCTGCTCACCGAAGTCCGAGCTACCACCGAACCGAACAATGAAACTGCATTCCACAGCTCACTGCAGCTGATCATGTGATGGAAAGCGCAAAGTCTGCCTGGTACATGTCGCTCGTCCCGGACAGGATTTTGGCAGACTTTGGTTTGCCAGGCGAAGCCTCCACACAAAATTTGCAACATCTACATCTTGTGAAGACTGCGCAACACGCCACTTAAGAGCTACTGCTCCCGCCTTCAACAGGGTGCCTTTCTTTTGGTCGCCCTGTGCGTCAGCCAAACGCATGCAACTGTTCCGTCTTCGCATGATTTTGCCTGCACCCTGGCACCATCTGCAATCATTCAGCACCCAGTTCTTCGAATAAGAACAAACACTGGCACTCGCGGCTGGGTTGGGTGAGTTCAGCCAACACCTTCGACCAGCCCAAGCTGAACTGAAAGCCTTCAGGTTTGCCCAGTACACATCCACTGCATCCACCGCAAGGCCAGCTGGGCCAGCTATGTACTCAAGCTTCTCGGAGCTCAGGAGTGCCCTGCATGCCAGAAACCGCAGAATGAAGGTCGAAGGTCGTGTGTCAGATCTCCCTGTCCCTGGCCTGCCCTTCGGAATACCCTTGGACATGTCCTGGCCAGAACAATCGAGCTCCAGAAAGTCCCAAGCCCTTCATCATGCTCCCTAGCGTCACCACCGCCTTCTGCCGCTTTGAACTTTGAAGGGTGACTGTCACAGCCTCACTACTCTCCTTCGTTTGGGTCTTTACTAGAGCTACAAGTTTCGACCTGCAAGCGGATGCAAAGCCAGGCCTCGGAACTGATCATGGAGACCACTCCAGCCTCAACAAAAGCGATTCTGATTCTAATTGGCGTCAAGACTTCTCAGCCCGAAAGCTCTCTACTCCAGTTCTGCGTAGCTTGCAACCCGCCTTGGAATCTGTGTAGAACAAGTTGCCATAACTGTCCACGGCAAGCCAGTGTGCGCTATCCTCCAAAGGCGACAGGGGAGAAAAGTATGTCCTGCGAAGAGCCTTCACCATGCACAACGCACTGGGCCACTGCGACCTTCAGATCGCTTGCCACGAGCTGCTGGGAGTCTGCTTGGAGGCCACGCCAGGTGGCTGACACCTTAGGGCGACAGCTTTTACCGACTCTGAGCGCGATACATTCAAAGAAAGGATCAGCAAGCAGCACAGCCTCAATCCATCTCAGTTAGCCTGCACCTGACAATTAAATTCTGAGGCCGTCGGCCTCATAGCGGTAGAGGAAGCCCACCTCAAATGGTCCAGGATATGTTGGGCAACGGGACTAGATTTCCCCATGAAGCCTCGCTAATCCTATCTGCACAGGGTAGTGATGAGCCACTGCCATCAAGAAGCCTTCGGGTCTGAAATGTAGAGCCACGCAGATCCCCCCCCTTTTTGGTAGAGCCTTGGTCTCTGAGCAGTTCAGACACAAGCAAGGAGCATCGTCTGGGCCTGGGCCTTTGCTTCAGAAGTGTGGCCCCTATGGCCCCTGACGCGAGCCCCGTCGGCTCTTCCAGCCCGCGATCTGAATGCTCGGAGCAGGTCCAGCCCCAGCACCTGCGTCCCAGCGAGGTGACAGGCATGTCCGCTCAGTGGCATAGCCATGGGCAGCCACTTATTGCATCATTCTTGCGCTGTACGCTGCTTGAATTCTGAAACGACACCGTCAGACAGCCATTCGTAAGCCAGCAGCTTGCTGGCTTTGCCGTCGATAAGAATCTGCGCATCCGGGATCCATCGATCCTGTCACAGCATGCTACGATCAATGGCATCAATCACATCAACGACCCAAGTTGAGTGTGTGGAATGAGCCGCAATGAGCGCCGCCTTCACTGGCAAGGTGAGGTCATGCAAGGAAGGCAATGGGGCCCACAGCACGTTTCTAGTGGTAGGAGAAGTGACCTGACAGAACGCAGTGTCTGCCGAGCAGTTGAGTTGAGACCCGACTCACCCCACGTCGAAACTCGCAGCACTTGTGATCTGCTGCCAAAGAGCTATTACGAAGCGGTCTGGCCTTGGTGAGCAAAGCTGAATGACGGCCGACTTGGTTTCCGAAAGCATACTGCGCCTGTCATACCCACCAATCTCGCGCGAGATCAACAGGGCCACCGCGGCCAAGCCACCTACAGTAGCACGCCCGATGTTCAGTTCTTAACAGTCGTACTAACACAGTACGGCGAGCAAGTTTCACATCTGGGCACGGAACTTATGGAAGCAACCAGGGGTCCCAAAGCCATGCTTCGTCCAGCCTCGCCTCACGAGAAGGAAAGGTGAGGACATTCTCTAGTGGCGGCCCAGTTCCTTCGCATCCCCCCATTACCCTCCCCTGCCCTAAACCAAACACCCTCAACCAATCCTGAACAGGAAAACCCTGAATCAGACCCTACTACACCCGAAACCCCCCCCCCCCCACCGAAACAGCGAAGTTCCAGGGTGAAGACTACGTTAGGGGGAACTGCGTCAGTTCTGAATGACATCCGCAAATGCAAGGGATGCTAGGATGGCGACCCTAAACCCAATTTGGCACGGACACTCAGGCCCTTTGTGGGGGGCCCATGGGGGCCCAATGGATTCAAAGAAACGTGTAAAAATGTTGCAGACATCCAGCCTCAGCACCGGCACATGGAGGCATGCAGATGATGCCTGGCTCAATGGCGGCTCGCTCACAGGTACCCCACCCCCCCCCACGTGTCATAGGGCTCCTACCTCAGCACCTCTTTTGGACCTAGCTGCATGGTCCCCACTGCTGGCCACCCTTGATATTACCAACCCAAAGCCCTCAGCCCTGGAATGCCAACATGCTGGCCGACCTCTACAAGCTTCGTTGGATGTCGCGGCAGGCCGCTCTATGGCAGCAGAGCCGAGACGGCAGAGGACATGCATGTTCCAAGGCCTCCAGCTTGCAAGGCATCTTACCGAAACGTGTCAAAGCATGTGTTGCCTGGGCTGAAGTGGCTGGTGACCGGTCAGGGCTAGGTGATCATTCCTGAACCTACTTGTCCAGGAGAATAAGCAACTGGCTGCAAAGCACCCAGATCGAAACGCAAGCAGGCTCTAAGGCCTGCGGGAAATGCAGTGACGGACGAGCCCACGGAAGCTAGAAACTAACCTAGCCCCCTGGCTGTGCCTCTGTGCAATACGGGTCAAACAATGATCGCAAAAATGACGTGCAATGCAATCTTGTCGGTGAAGGTGCCAGGAGCAGTACATTGTGCATGTAATGGGAAGGAGACTGTGAACAAGACCCCAGCAGCAGACTGCAATGCTGCCGAAGACAGAATGGAAACCGTTCTTCTCAGTCAGCCCTTTTCCGGAGCTCTCCCTGCCAACAGACAGGGAGTGCCACCAAGATAAGCTATGCCAGCTATGCAAGGCTTCAGTTCGACAGTGCTCATCTCTCGCCATTGTTGGGAAATACTGCCTCCTGCTCGCTCTTGTTCTCCTCGGGCATCTTCGTTTCGGGCCTGGCAGCACTTTGTGTGCTCTACGGAGTCGACATGCTGCGAGTGGCTCCTTGGGCCCTGTTCCAAGCGCCGCACGTCTTTTTCGGCTCCTTTCCTTCGGCCATCATCTGCTTTGCAAACCTGGGTTTGGGCATCGAGGACGGAGACTGTGAAACAGGGTCGGCGGGTGCAGTTTCATCGTCTCCGCGGTTATAGCTTCTCCTTTGTCCACTTCCCGTTTGGCACCGGATCGACTCTCGGCTGCGTCTTCTACTGGGCATGGGGGAGGGCCCAAGAACCTGCACGTGGCACTGCGTGGCAGCCGACAAGCGCGACATGTTCTTTTATAGCGTTAATACTTCCCAAAACATCAGCTCGAGTGACAGCGGTCCCCCGAAATCCCCCGATCCAACGACCCTCGCCTCCAAGAGAACTGACCCTCCGTCCTCCTTTCTCATTCTTAAATTACTTCCGTTCATTCTTTTCGGTTGTCGTTGTCCCTGCCTCCCCGCCCGTTTTTCATTTCTGTCATGGGGTTCGGGGACCGAGCTTTTGGGCAAGTTTGCAAGCCCCGGCTGGGATCCGTACCCTCTGGGATCCGTACCCTCTGAGGTATTGCCAGCGAACTCTTCACGTGGCCCGTGGTACACTCTCTGACATCGCTGCCCCTCCCCCAATTAATACTTGCCTTTGTTCACGGTGTTCTGACTGGATCATGTTTCAGTTCGAGCCCGGAGACCTTACCCGCAGCATAACTCATAACCACTTAACTCGAGTACATTCGGTTACATTCTCGTACACAACGGTGGAGGGGTGCTGCACGGTCTTGTATGGGCAACCTCTGTTGTGAAAACCTCACTTGCTCAACCGGAAAATTCTATCTTTTTTCCCCTTGAATCCAACTCTGCAATCCGATAGGAAACCGCTGACTCTGGGCTCCGTCGGTGCGGCGCCCTTTTTGGAGACCCCCTTTGCCCGGGCGCTCTGGAGCTTCAGTTTCCCGATGCGACCCCGGCATTCCTCATGTCGTGGGAGTCATATGGGGTCATGGTTTCATAATTTTCCGTCCTTCTTCTTTCACCATCTTTCTTCTGCCGTCTCTTGTGGAGGGGTGTTCTCGGGTCTTTGGCTTCTAGGACGATAGCGCTGCTGCTGAGACTGGTGGTTTGTTTGTTCCGGCCAATTGGTATCCGCGCAAACCTCTCTCTCACACTGTTTCACCCACTGTGCTTGTACACAACAGACTCACTCCGGCGCTTGGGCCGCAACTCGCCCGCCTGCTTGGCCTCTTCACGCATAACCGTTCGGACAGCTTCTGAGCATTTCACTGAACACTGCACAGGGTTGCTACTTGGCTGTGGCATGGTTTTTGCTTGGGGGCAGTGGCATGATGCAAGTCCATCGGCCTGCCGCGAAATGGCGTCACGATCCAGCTCCAATTTGGCGCAGCGCCTCGGGGCTTCGTTGGCAGCACAGCCTACAACAAACAGCGCATCCCAAACACCAACTTGACAGACCCCAACTGCCGATGTCGTGAATGCAATGAAATGTTATGAAATGCACTGAAATGTAATGAAATGCAATGAAATGCAATGAAATGCAATGAAATGCAATGAAATGTAACGTAATGTAATGTAATGCAATGCAATGAAATGCAATGAAATGCAATGAAATGCAATGCAATGAAATGCAATGAAATGCAACGAAATGCAATGAAATGCAATGCAATGAAATGCAATGAAATGCAATGAAAGGTAATGAAATGTAAAGTTGCTGCCCTTCGCAGACGACGTCAGCAAGGCAGCGATAGGTCGCAGACCCAGTCGTGATGTGCAATGCTTGGATGGCCTGAGCACTGGAACAGGGCAACTCGTTGCATTCGCTGCACACCGACGTAACTGACTTGACGGACTTAACTCTGCAGAGGGGCCATCATCGTCGCCAAGTTCAGCGCAAGGACCAGCGCCCCTTCCTAGCAACGTCGTCTCAAAATGTCTGCAATGTCTGCAAGTGTTGTGTTCCGCCCATGACTTGTCACTTGTCCTTGGCAGCGAAAGCCTCAAACATTTGAGCATTGGCCATGCTGGCATCAGATGAAGCTCCTGTGAAGGATGACGGGCAACGAGGGAGGTCACCCCAGATCGGACATTCCTCACAATACATCTCTAAACAAGGCCATGCCTGCGGATTTGAACACGTTCCTGAGGCAGTCTAGACCTGAAACGGTGGCGCGTGCTTTCGTGCACTTTGCTGCACTTGGCCTGATTTGGCCTGTGCCAACAACTGAGGCACTGGCACAACACGAGCATGACGCACCACACGATCTTTAGAAGACCTAAAGCACAAAGCGTCCACCAAGCGACGAAAGTGGAGCCCTCACTAAGACAGCAACCACACACGGGCGTGTCCACAAACAAAGTTGTGACGGAGTGGACCGCAGACTGCGTCAAGCTATGCATCAAGCTACCAGCTCTGCGTCAGCTTGCATTGAGACCGGCAGTCGTGAAGCTGAATGCGTTGCAAGCCTGCATGCCGCTGCCAAGAAATGCAACCTCGGAAATGCGTTCACAGCAGCATTTAGTGCACACGCAATGATTCGAAAGGGATGCTGGGATTTGTGGCATACTCGAACATATTTTATCACTTCGTCATGCTTTGTGGCATCCTGTGGCATCCTGTGACCCCCGCAGCCGCATACTGCACACCCAGCAGGGGGAGCCAGAGCAGCAGAGGCCAATAGGCCAAGCCTGAGGGCGCCCAACAATTCCCAGATGCGCAAAACGCTTAGCCCCCAAGATGCGTGGGCGTAATACAAAACTGGAACTCAAGAAGGGAAGAAGGGACCATAGCTTAGAGATCTTTTAAGAACTGGCCACATATCTCCATTGCTCAGCATGGAGCCAATCATAGGCACCATGGTGCTCTTAAAGGCAGCGCTAGGCCCACGCGTGGATTAGCAGCTAAACACAAAACCTACTGAAGGAAGCTAGAATACATGCATGTGTCCATGTATGCGATTCTGACCGACTGTGGAGAAGCGATGTTGTGAAGGCTCTCTCATTGATTGGTCTTCAAGCAAAAGCTGCAGCAGAAGTTGCAGACTGGGTGGCAAAAGCTGTAAGAGAAATCTCAGGTACAACTTCAGGCGACACTTCTTCTTTTCGCACATCCTTTCAATGTGCCTACATGTGCCTACCCCTATGCGGTGAGACTCGGTGGAAAATTGCCCTACTCGACTCAGGCCGCAGCCTGTCGGAAATGAGCAGAAGGTCTTATTGGGCACAGGGTCAAGCTTTTGCAGGCTCATGTCCTGAGCGGATGAACGAGTGTACCGTTATGGAACAGCAGTAGGGCAGTGGCAACAGTTGCACCTAGAAGTGTTTTCGAATGTCCAAAAGGCTCTCTTCCGTACCAAGAATACGGAGAGGATTCAAGCCGCCGGTGCAAGTTGGCAGCCTCGATCATCAACTACAACGAATCGTTGGTACACTAGAAGTGTAAAAAAAGGTATTGCGGCGGAGACAACAAAAAAAACACCCAGATGTGTGTGCAGGATAGGATCTGTGGCTCCAGCGAAGGGGGTCTGTCACGGGTCAACACAAGCTAAAGGGTGTGGACCACACAAGGCATGTGTTTTCTTGTGAAACGGGTAGCTGCAAGGATTCGAAGAAATACGTTATAGACGTAGCTTTCAGATGACAATAGGCGCATGAAGTTTCGATATCAAGAATCAACACTTGGCATTCACTGAGCTTCAATTTTAATCTTCGGAATCAGCGGTTCAATTGGCAAGTGCTATACGACAGGGCAGGGAAGAGAAGGAGAAGCGGGATCTGGAGTGACTGAACGACTGCGCAGCCTCCACACACGCACAAAAAACAAACAAAAAAAACGAAAAAGCGAACCAACAAAACAACAAACCGGGACCGACTGCATTCGTCTCTGCACCTTGGGGAAGCCTGCTGCAATTGGCACCTTGTGGCGCTTGGTCTCGCGAAGTGCGGGCATCTCAACCGCATCAGCCGCTTCCTGCATTGGCATGCATAGAACTTCTGCTGTAAATTCAGCGGGCAACTGACATTATCTGACATCCGATATGCCGTGGGCATCTCCAAGCCTCATCGGAGGAATCCACAACAAACTCTGGTGCTGCAAGAGCTCCACGAGATAGAAGCAAGGCAGCCTGCGGAGGCTGCAGCACGAACCCTGCAGAGGCCACAGCAGCAGAGGCCACAGCAGCTGTGTTTAGTTAGTTCCTTCTTTCCAGTTCCTAGACCCTGATCTATGAGTGCCCGGAGCCTCATCCTTTGTCAGTTCTTGCACAAATACGGTGTTTGGTGTGCACTTCTTACGGGACTGTTGTGCGCTGCCTGCTGCATGCAGTTGCATGACGAAGTGAGGGAAACTGAGGGAATTCTGGGGATCTTGAAACCACTCCCTAGCCTCTTGAGACGACAACTGTGTCTGCCTAACTCAAGAGAAGATACGTTCTCTTGGCGGATCGCCCCCCCAACCGGGGTCCTGATGAAACTGACAGGATTCGGGTATCCGGCATTGTCTCGACCCCATGTCAAGAAAGGACGCGCGGAGTCTTGGACATTAAAAAGTGTCATGTCTTGTCTGAGTACAACAAGGCTTAGCAAGTTGCAGAGCAAGGTGGCTTGGATACGGTGGCAGGATGAAGGGGCTCGCGCCTGTAGTTCGGCTTCCTCCGCTGCCAGGAGCTCTTTTCGCGAGGCTTCCATGGCCTCGCAAAAACGGCGTGAGAGAAGGCAGCAACGTGGCACTTTTCTGAAAAATCTGAAAAGAAATCAGCGCGCTGCCTGCTCCATGCAAGAGAAACCTCCCTCCCAAAAAAATGAAGAAAAACCCTTTGTCAGATGCACCTGCGCCTCACTGGAGGCAGCAAGAGCTTCTGCCAGCAACCTGGGGATCGGCGGATCCACTCTGAGCACCGCATGGCACTGCAATGCCGGCAACCTCTTACAAGTCAAGCTGTCGATGATTTGGGCCAGCTTAAAGCTTGGCCTGTCGTCCGACTCGGGCTGCAAGTCGATCACCGACACGCCTGCAACATGAAGAATTTTGTATGGGCCGCCACTTGCCACACCTCTCAGCCGAAGGTCCAGTAGAGAGGCCTCTCGAAGCCGCCATGGCCTGAGATCCAAGCACTTTTCTCACTACTAAACCAATGAGGATCCCAAGGCAATGCCTCTAACTGAGGGCACATCCTGTTCAAGCTGCTGCTCTTCCTGAACACGCATCCTGGGCAGTTGAAGATGGTTGGTGAGCTGGCCGCTTTCACATCAATTGAAGTTTCCTGGCGTGTTGACCGATGTCTCCCAATCCCTCACACATCCCTCCGATTTTCTGGGAGCCGCCGGAGAAAAGGACCAGAGAACCATGGGTCTTAGGTATGCAAAACCTGCCCTTCTCCCATGGCTTAGGAAGTGGCGAACACAAATTCTGGCAGTTTGTTCGTCGTTATGTCGTCTTAGGAGCAGCAAAACATGCCAAGCGCAGCGTTCTGTGTCAAGAAGCCCAAACAACAAGGGCTGCTGATGATTGACTGCGGTCAAGCAGAGCACAATAACACACTGGTTTCTGTCAGACTCTCTCGGCGCGTGGCTGCTCGAGGCTTGCAGCAGCAGCTTGAGCGAGAGACTCCTGCCAAGGGTTTGGCTGCCTAGCTCGATGTTCCGCGATGTTCACCAAAAGGTCTTGCAGCGCAGGCAAGCGTGTCAAGTCCTCAGAGATCCAGTCCAGCACCTCTGCCACCGCAGTCCCGACTGTCTTCTTGCCAGCCACTTGCAACGCCGTGGCGGCTTCCACAAGACCTTCACAACACGTGGCTTATATCCCGAATAGTATTTGCCAACCACCTTGCTGCGAAACCTTGCGTCAACACTTCCCCTGGTAAGCACATGCGGCACATCAGCACAGGTACCTTTCATGATCTGCCGTGGCTCGAAAGCATCCAGAGGTTGCGCAGTTGGCCCCTTAAAGATCCATTCCGAAGCAAGCATGGTTTACAGGAGATCGCTGACGTCCTTTAAGCGCTGCGCATAGGATGTCTGCATGTAGCTCTGAAGCTGTTGCTGCCTGCAGAGTGTCCATCTGCATATCGGGTAACCCGGGTGGCAAGGTGGCCTGGAACTAGTACTCGGCTTGGCCCCTGTGTCAAGCCAATCCATGAGACAAAAGCTTTGCTCATCTGACAATATATTGAAGTAAACTTGGGAACGGACAATCCTCGCTGCCATCCGCGATCTGCACCTGCGAACGTCAAGTCTGATAAGACATTCCTTCTCCACTGCTCTGTAACATGCAGCATCGCCACACAGCCATCTTTTGCTCGGATGATGCTCTGTGCCACATACACACGCCCTTCAGTGCGCACTTGAAGGGCATCCCCAATGTCTCTCATTTCACAGAGTCACAGAAGCTCTAGCAGAACTTGCGAATTGTTGCGGCCTTGTCCAGCTGTACAGCAACAGTATGTTGCTGCTGACAGTCATGAGAAAGGACGACTGTTCCTAAATTTTGCTCAAGGAATGCGACGATGCTACGAGATTTCACAGGTCCAGCCGCGTCCTTAGTAGAACCTAGGAGTTGCTGAAGTACCTGGGCGGCTCAAGCTTCAAGAAGGCTCTGCATGGAAATTTCAGCGCATGACCAAACATGAGCAGACATCGGCCCGCCAGATCCCACACATCCTCCAGCCATGCGTGACCCCCAAACCCCAAACCCCTCGAAAAGCCGAAGACTGCCTAATTGCGGGTCGACGCGTGCAGTGGAGTCAAGATTGACATGTAAATTATGAATCATGAATGAAGACATCTGAAGACCATGCGCAACTCACTGCAGTCAAGCCGCGCAGGGATGCGTATTTTCCTGGCACCCGCGTCAACAGTCAACGCTTCTGTAGGCCTGCTTAGACTTAAAGCTGCTGAATGTTCCAGCGAGGCTTCTATTTAACACTTGCTCGACGAGCAGCCGTGACTTCAGCTTGTCTTTGGCAATAACCATCGTTGCATTCCTCATCTCATCATCAAGGATCATCATCGAGCGCTGTGGAGAAGCCAAGGAGCTAGCTACATACAATGGATGCAAAACCGAAGCAGAGTACTGAACGTGGAGTGAGGGGCTGCTCACTGGTACGGTCTGGAAACCACCAGTGCTCTTCCAGGAGGATCTGATCGATTAGCTCGGCATCCTTGAACTCTGCCAGGCAAGGCATAACTTCGTACTCGGCGCCCTGTGCAACATGTGGGCGCACAAATCATGCAAGGATCCGGAATGCACATGATTGTTGATCTGTGGCCGATTTGCCTCGATGTCCACCTTGAGTATGACCCAATCATCTGGAATCACGCTCTCAGCAACCTGGGCATTTACCAGAGAACGAGTCCCAAGTGTACTCCTACAAGGAAGCCCTCATAGCTGGAAGCTCCAGTTCTTCTACATCTTGTTGGTAGCCAAAACCAACACCCAAGCTAACATCCCAAACTACTGAGTATGAATCTGGCTGAAGCAGCGAGTTTGTTGACGTTGATAGTTGGAACGGTGACTTCCTTTTCGCCCACCTTCTCATCAAGACTGGAGGCCCAGTAGTTGTGTGTCGGATCAGCATCTATGGAGAATGTTGTTTCGGTTTCACAGCTATAGGCAGCTGTTGCAGCGAGTGAGTGCACTTTGCCAGGCAGATTGGCTTCCAACGCTTTGAGCTTCTTGCTGAACAATGGGTTCGCCTCTACCAGAATGGCTTCCCAGTCGCCACCATGCGGACAGTTGCCCACCGGACCATAGTCATCAGCAAGAAAACTGTCAAACGTGTTTCCATCGGCTGCACCCAAATCAATAAATACACACTTTGGCTGAGTCCTTGCTGTTCTCTTCCAAGACGGGCTGTTGGCTTCACAGCTGCAGCCGGGCTTGCGCAACCCAGCAGTTGCTGCAGTGCGCGAGGCTCCAGAGGAGTTGCTCCGCAAGTGTGTGGCAGCACTGCGCAGAACAAAAGCAAGGAGCACCCACCGCATGTTCGCTAAATTCAACCCGGAGTCAAGGCTTGAACCTGAACAAATATTTGAGAAGGACCTTCGACACGCTCTGGCAGGCTGCAAGGATTAACGGTTAATGCGCCCACACGAACCTGATGACAGCAGGCACCTCGACACCACCCATCTCAGCCTGCATTCCGTTGCCAATGAGTGCCTCGCTGAGGAACATGATGTGCGTGTGTGCCCGCGGATGCGTGCGTGATCGTGCACGTGTGTACATATATATATATATACATATATATATATATATACATATATATATATACATATATACACATTGCCATGTGTGTGTCTGAGCGCACGCCTGTGTACCAAAGTGAAGCAACAAGAAGATCGGGCAGGGCATGTCAGGGAGCATACGTGTTTCGTTTCAGCTTAGGAGCGAACCGCGCAACCACATCAAGCTTGGTTGTATGTCTTATTCCTGTCTCAGGCTATGGACGTAAGCAACACCGACGAGCGCAATTCTGTTACGGCAGCGTTTCGGGTCTCAGGGCACTGACGAAACCGAAGAGCGCCATTTTGTTCTGGCGGCCACTACCCTCTACAGCATCAGCCCCAGCGGCTTGACCTATCTTCGAGATGATGGGGCCTTGACACTCAGGAGGTTGCACGAGTCTGCTCTCGGCGGCGTTCCCCCTTGGGGGCTGTCGATTTTGGGGTTTTTAAAGGGAGGATGTCTCTCTCGTGCGACCTGACAAAGAAGTGAGCTGAGTTGCTTTTCCGTCTGGGAAGCCTGGAATTAACGTCTTGTCGCTACATGAGACCTGAACCCAGAGCTCGATGTCTTTCCTGAACATGAAAAGAGCCGTGATGTGCTACACGGCTCCGCGCTTTGTTTCTAGCTTCAGCCCTACCACTGTGCCTAGACTTGGTGGAAACACAAAGCCGAACCCTGGAATGCCAACGGGCGAATCAATCCGGGATTGGAACAATAAGCAGTGGAAATCCTGGGGCAATCCATCCTCCAGCAGTTGGTAAGAGACGGTTTCATATGCATCACCTGTTGCTGCTCCAGCCGACGGCTGCCTGCTCAGTTTCATAGTGACGGCACTTTCTGGATAAGCACCAGCTGTAGCGCCACATTCAGTCAACGAACTCAGGGGAGGGGCGGACGGAAAGACGCGTGAGCGGGGGCGGGGGAAAAAGACGCGTGTGCATGCCAAAACAGTGTACGGGAACTGGGCCGGGTACAATGGCAATTCGCTGGCTGCCTGATGGAAGACGGCAAGCCGTCACAACCTTTGCCAAGCATGAAACTTTCAAGCGAGAGCATGGAAGAATGTCGTGTCTTTCCTGAGCTTGCATCCCGTCGCCACTTCGCAGGATAACGCCATGGCGTTCTGATCCCACGTTGCCTTCAAAGCAAGCATGTATGGCATGTTCAGGGCTGCTATAGGGGCCATAGCAACCCACCTGGGACCAGGACAGTCACTTGCGATGTGACCCGGCTTGCCGCAGTTGAAGCAGGTGACCTCGCGACTTGCGACTAAGGCACGCCGATGCAGGCCCGATGCCCCGCATCTGGGTGTGCCTCTGCACTCTTGTCCGTCTCTGAACTGGGTGCAGCCGATAGCAAACCTGCAACGGCAACATGACACAGCATGTGATTAACACAAGAGAAGCCCGACGAAGTCCCACATCGCGAAGCAGCCTTCAAAACAGCGCGCCGTCATCACCTTCACCTCGAAGCTCAGCAACACCCCACACTGCTAGCATGCACCGGTTGAAGCTGGGGGCTTTATATGCTGTCTCAACACGCAGAAGCCTCTGCTGTGAGCTTCACAGTCACATCAGAGCTTGTAGCGTTGGCAAGCAGCCTGGATACTTCAGAGGCATGTTTCGCCGGGCAGGCACTGCAATCCCGGCATCAGGCCCCGAACAGCAAGACAGCGCCTTCACCCGTTACCTGACAGGTGCAGCTGGAAATGCTGCTCGAGGAATCGGGATATTCACTTAGTACTTCGTTGCCTGAAACAGGCACAGATCAGCGCCCAGGGGTCTGACCTGCCTGCCGAGCATCAGCAAGATTGCTCAGCACAATTCCGACGCACCAGGCCTTCGAAAGCGTCGGCCGGGAACCGCTGTCAGGCTCAGGCATCTTAAGGCAGGCGAAGAGCAGGTGGTGAATGCGCCAGAATGCCCTTGCGACGTGTTTCCTTGCAAATCCTTCTCCGCCGCCCTTCGCTTCTGCATATTCTGCATTCTGAGGCAGCAACGCGGCATGCAGGCCGGTCCTTGATCAGGCCACTGCCATGCACCAACTGATGCGGCGAACGTTGCATCTTAGAATTGGACAGTGCAGCTGCAGCCATTTGTGGACAGCGCTCTGGCTCAAGCACTCGCACACCTCGCGCAAGCGGAGTGAACACGTTACTAACTGCAATTTTGTGAGCGATTATTAAGCTGTTTCATGTGAAAGTGCGTGTGGCATAATGTGACAAACCTGGCACAAGTATGTCGTTATTGTCCGCTGAACTGGCCTTAAGACAGGACTATGACCAGATTGGCTTTAGTTGCCTGGGGCTCCCAATGGGATCACGTGCTGAAAGCGCTTAGTTTATTGCCACGCTCTTTGTGCGAAACGTTCCACTGGCAACCTTCTCCCAGCTCTTAGATCTCTCGTCTCGAGGGCCTAGCGGCTCCGAGGAGAAGATCCTCATCTTGAAGGGAGCCACACGCGCCTCACTTACGTTTAAAAACAGGTGCAAATCCTGGCAAATGTTCAGCCAAAGCTGTTTCAACAACACCAGTGTGCTGCAGTGCACCTCGCCCCCATGTGCCACAGGCCCTGAACCAAAGCAGAAGGCCGCCAGCCTGACAACATCTGACAAGGTCACAGGCGGGAAGTGCAGGATGCTAAGAAGGTCACGTACTGTGACCACCGGAAGGGGACAGCCACCAATCTGGGAGCCAGGCAAATATCGTTGACCACGTTCAAGGCGGGCCTGCTATTCTGCGATGCATCGCAACGCCATGGACTGCTTAATAGTAGTCGCCGCAGTGTCCACAAAGCACGCTGCCGGTATTTGTCTGCGATGCAGGCTCTCAAACTGCAGAGAGAGAGTGATACTCTTGAATGTCGTACAAGGGCAGTCATCTAAGGGTACTTGCATGGTCCCTTTGATATGGACCCTTCAATGGGGACCCCTCGTGCTTCTCGTTTAATGCCCGATAAAACCCGCCTTGGCCCATACTTCAGAACCCTTGAAGGTAAGGGACCATATCAACAGACCATGCAACTGCCCTTAGACATGCGGACCGGAAGGAGAAAGCACACTATGGATTGACGAACCTCTCCTCAGGGAAAGTTGTGGTTGACCAGACATGTCCAAAGAGTTAGCTACTCTTCACTAGTTCCTGGGTCTGAGCATTGTATGAAGGACGGCGAATGCTTCGGCTTGATTCAGTTTTCAAACCATTTTACACATGCATGACGCTGCGCCTCAACGCACCTTCTGGCCATGATGTCTGCACAGAAGAAGTTGCCTCCAACTACCTGTTGAGAAACGGCAGTCAACTCCAACAGCACCAACGAACGATGCGACTGTGGGATTTTGGCCTCTGCGAATTGCTGGTCAGTGCCTCGGGAAATGCTTCGTGAGCCACCATAGGGCCCGTCAGTACAATACTGACGAAAGCGCGCGAAGCATGCAGACTGGCCAGTCATTGTACGCCTCGCACATTTAGGAGGAGCCGTATCCTGCACGGCCTGCCTGCGTTGGGCAGATCTGTAACCCTGCATGGGGCACGGAGCGGCGACTGCTCTGAGCCTGACTCTGGGCTGGTCGCCACACCAGTGTCAGCAATCATCGCAGACTATTGTCGTGCGATCAAAAGTGCAAGCAATCTTTGTACGTACGTTACTATACGTAGCAAAATGTGAATTCCGCGGCTGTATACAAAAACACGCCACCCCAAATTCCCAGCTGTTCGGAGAGAAAAGGAGCGATCGCGTACAGGCAGGCACTTGCAGGCAATTACACGTCAGCAATCAGTCTGTCTCTTGCATGACGATGGTGTCCTCTGCGGCAAACTCCTTCCCGGCGAAGCAGTAGTCAAACACGCAGGCATCTCGCACGAAGCGCCCTCAGAGCGCCCAATAGCAAGGTCCCAAAGAGAGCAGATCATCTAAGAATCACAGAAAAACAAGACGAAAAAAAAAGGCTCAGCACGGCCAAAATGACATTCGAGCTCTGAGCCAGCTGCCTTTACTGGATCCACACACATCCTCCGCTTTCAGACGCACCTGTTCAAGCTACAGGGGCGTTCGTCGCAGCCCAAGCACTTCGACCACAGTTTTGAGCACATGTGCACACCGCTAAGATAAGATGCCCGACAGTTCAACAGAATTGCAATACAAGCTCTCAAGTGTTTTGTGGACCGTTTGACCATGGGCATTGGACCACACAGAGTCCGCAGAGAGAACTCACCGAATCACCGTGTGGTCTCAACATCATGCGTGCTCTCTATTGCGAGATCCTCAAACCCTTCCATGCCTCTGCGTCGCATTCTTCAAGTGACCTTTCTGCAAAGGCTTGGATGCTTTGGCCTTGGCGTTTCAAGCACTTCAGAAATTCTCCGTGGATCGTTTAGGCGCACCGTGCTTTCCAATCGTGTCATGCTGAGACTGCTAAGATGCCCGGTTCGGGAAAGAGCGACTCCTCCTTGGACACTGGGCCTCCACTCCTCTCGAGGATTAGCTCCTCCCGCTGAGTTCCGGCATCAAGCAACCATGCAAGACTGAGACATGCTGCACTAGCACAGCCATGGTTTCCTCACCAGTGCTCGGTTGACATCTCGCAGATTTTCTGGATTACAGCTTGTTTGTTCGGCTTGCCAGGGCCACCCGCCAGCGTTGCGAAACTTGAAACCGTTGTCATTGCTAACAGTATCTAACAGTTCTCCTCACATTGTCCCGAAGACATGGGAGGTCTCGAGTACTTGGACTCGGCAGCTCTTGTGTGTTCAGGGCTTGAGCTGAGTTTCGGTGTTGTTGTGTGGCACAGCAAGATTGTGGACCTACGAGGCGTTGTGTGAAACATTCTTTCGCGGCGAAGATTTTCGACTAGCATCCTCCGAGTGGATGAGCCCTTAGATTTTGCCCTGGTTCGCACTTCACCAACATATGACAGAAGACGAAAATCCATCTGCAAAACTATGCCTTCCACATCCATCGACTCTAGACCATAAGCACTGTGGCTCAGCGTCAGGCCTTCGTATCATCACTGGGATCAAAGTTGAAGTTCCCACAATGACCATCCTCACCAGTTGATGGACAGCAGGAAGACAGGCAGCAAGCTATGTCGGAAGTGGTACCGAAAATCAGGGCACGTTACTAGTCACTCGTTTGCTGGGTAGCTCGCTGGCAAAGGCAAATGTTTCAGTGTGCCATGTCGCATCACCGCGCCTGACCGTAGAGCTGCTGGGGCATGCGAATGATGGCATCAATGTGCTCCGGCCATCGGTTGATCAAAATCTCCACGTTGCGAACGAAGAATGCCCGGACCAGCTTTACAGGATAGCCTTTCAGAACAGCGTCGATGTGCTCGTCGCCATCCATGAATTTGACCCTGCTGAAGGGTTTCACAAACTCTGAAGGTATCTGCTTCAGAATAGCAGCCCCATCCCAGGTAATCTGGCCATTCATCGGCTGCACGATCAAAGTCTCGTTGCGCACGAACGGGCCACTGACCGCCAGCTCAAGGAGAGCGGACTGGCCCGCCACGGTAAATTTGGTTGTCCCATAGCGGCCTGAACAACACAAACAAGAAAGGAAGCGAATGCATGTTTCGCATATTTCTGAACCTTGTGCATTTCATTACTTCTGACGACGCTAGGCAACGGCTACTAAGCAGCCATTCTGACATCTGAACGATGCTTTCCAAAACCAAAAAATTGTTTGGTGCCGCTTGAACTCGAACAAACTCCTACAGAGGCAAGTCCAAGACAGAGTCTTGCTTTGCTCTTGATTTGTGGACTACTCTGCCCTGGCTTCATTTAGCAAGACCGTCGCCTTGAATGGAGATGTCTGGATTCTTGACCAGCCAGTAGTCACCACTGGTCAGAATGGACACTGGCTCCGTTTCATCTGCTCCAAACAAACCACTGTCAAAAATGGAGATGTGCGGATCGCCCCAGATCGTGCAGGAACCCTTCACTGGCACAATGCTGGTCTCCACGCGAAACTCCGAGCCACAGCAACGTCGCTCAGCAAAGAAGAAGCTCAGGGAGACAGCGGCACCCTTTGACGGGGCTTTGCGCAAAGCTAAGTGCCAACTTCGATGAATAGAAGCAAGAACCAGCAAGAACCTTGCCTCAGTGAGGTTCAGGCTGTCCAGGTCGAAGGTCTTCTGCATGGGGTTGTGTACACCGCCCAGATCAATAACAAGACGATCATTCCTGAGCGGAGTTTCCATGCCCTCAAGTGTGCAGGGCTGGCAAGACTGGCAACCATCTCCACAGCCAGGGCAGTTTTAGGGCAGCTAGGGCAGCTAAGGAGCATGAAAACCCAAACATCATCATCTCCACGAAATGTGAACTGGTCACCACCTTAAGAAGGCCATGTCGAAGCTGCCCCGATGCTTGTGGAAGAACAATGTGCTCATGCAACGAAAGGTCCCGGCTCTTGTACACGAAAGTAGTGTGCAGCTCCAGGGTGAAGTAGAAGTTATGCTCCAACCCATCTAGTGCAATTGCACTGTCCTTCCGCATGCGCTTGCGTGAACTGCCTGCTTGCTATCTGATGGGCTGTGAAACTGAAACAAAGGCAAACCGGCGCCGAGGTTTGCAGCTTTCAGATGCTTTCAGGACTTCTCCTTCCATCCCATGCCATCAACCGGGAAGAAGCTCGGGTCGTCATGCACATAGGTTCCCGTGTCACTCTTGTTCAAGTCGAGCTTGAAGTTAATGCGACGATTCACTCCGGGCACATCTCGGAACCACTGATCGAAGTTTGACTTGTTCGACAACTGGGCCCCGCCCTTGTAAACTGGCTTCTTGTCAGGGCCGAGAGTGGACTCGACTAGGCCTTCGGTGTGTCCATCCATCGACCTAAGGAACTTCGGGGCGGGCGGGGATCCTAAGATGGCACATGATGGCACCCTAAGTACAGGACTAAGTCTGCAATAGTCTGCAGTCTTCTTCGCTGAGCAGCTGGAAGTCTGGATGGTCTGCCTTGAAGTCCCGGAGCACCGCGTCGAAGAAGATCGTGTCAGGAAAGTCCGAATCCGACTGAGTGCCAGCTGGCTGGGCCTGATCACAAGTCCCCACATCTTCGTGTGCAATGTACTCATGGCTGGCGCAGCTCACCTTCTTCAGAACAGTGAACAGTGTGTGAAGACATGGGAACGGGCCTGCGTCACCTTGCCGGAATTACTTGCTCGGTTCAGCGCAGCACGCCCATGCTGTAGCAGGATGTGGTCATGTGAAGTGCAAGTTGGGCAAGAACTCGCGGCTAGCGTCCTGCTTGAATGGAGGAGCTCACAAGCATTCGGAAATCTCGTTGGACTGTCAACATCGCAAGCTGGCTCAAAAGTCACAAGGGCCAGTCCGCACCTGAGCACAGCCAAAAACAATAACCTTGGCTCTTCATCGCACCAAGCGGAATCATGCAAACAACAAACAACAACTTCAATGGCTTCAAGTCATAGATCAAACGCCTCTCCGGCTGATGCAGAAACTCAAGTTCTTTCGGAACTCTGTTCTAAGTCAAACTGTCCATGTGCACGAAGCGTTTGGCGTGGTGTGAGGCTGCTTTGCCAAATCTTTTTCCTCAATCAAGGAGCTCACGCTCGTGTTAGTTCCACGGAACCCCTGCGGACCTCCAGACCTCCGCGAATGCATGACCCTCCTGAACATCCGCGGGCCCTCCTTAAAGGTTCCCCCGCGGAAACCCCACCTATGTCAGGACCTTCCAAACAGAAAATCGCAACCAGCAAGGCTGAATCGGAAACCAGGAGACGCATGAATGGCAAACCGCGACACGGGAGCGGGTTTCTGATGCTCTGGCTTTCGGGACACGATATGTTCACATCACGAGTGTCGTTGATTTTCCTGTTCCATTAGGGCTCCCCACTACGCACTCTGCTGTTTCAATCCACGACCCCAACCCCGGATCCTGAAATCAAGTGGGACGTAAAAAAAAAAACATGTCAAGTGAGCTGGCATCGCAACATGCTGGCAGGCAAAAACCATCAGAGCTCAGACGGACTGCCGCAACGCCCTGGCCTTCGGCCCTTCGGCCCATGACTGCTCCAAGCAGCAATCATGCAACCAAGCGGCCTAAACATCGGGTCGTGGCAGAGAGCGGATACCGGGACCACAGGCAGCTTGACAAAACGCTTCAGGCCGGACCAGTCACTTCTCCAGGCACTTCTCCAACATGCAAAAACATCTGTCGCGAGCTCAACTCAGAATGAAGCAAAGCCTAGATGAAAGAGCTAGGGCCTCCGCTCATGCGCAGCACAAGCAAGCTGATGTCGCCTCAGCAAGAAGCCAGTTCATGGTTCCACGTTGCAAAACGAGATCGCTACTTCGAAGCCCAGGCCCTACAGCAAGCAACCTGCCATGCGTGACCGATACCGCCGATGCCCCTTGCCTGGTTTGTAGCTTTTCTTCCGGTCTTCCCTGCACCAGGAGCCTGCAGAGGCGACAGCAAATTTGGGAAAAGAGCTCGGGAAAGCTGCAGAAGACCTCGGATTTGAAAAACGACCTCGAGAAACAAAGGTGACGGGCCAGGAATCAATGGAAGAACCATTCGGGCGCAGCCCTACATCTTGAACTCTTATTCCTGAACGATCGTCGGGCTTTGCCCATGTGAGCAATGATTTCTGACGAGTCAGTATCAAATATACACAGGTGAAACAGAGTACCAGGTGATTGGGACAGAATTTCTGCTGGAGACCCAAAACCAGGAAACGCTGTGCGCGACACACATGAATGCAATATGTATGAAAATCATCGCCGGAACGGCATGCATTCTCCTGATCATATGTGGCTGCAAACGAGAGCTGTGCACGAAGGAACAGAACTCCAACCAGGGCGATTTGATGCAACTTGCGCCCGTCAGCCCCCTACGACAGCATCGCTTCCTACTCAGCGTGAAACATTGCCTGGGCTGCAATGGCCCAAAGCTGGGCCCACACATGATGGCTTCCATCTGCGGAGTGTCCCAAAATGTCCAACGCCACGCATAAAGGGAGAGGGGATGCCCCAGGACATCATACCACTGAAAACTTGAACCCATGCGACCCGCAACAAACTGGAACACACGGGCAGCAAAACTGCGATGTTTGCCACTAGCGCTGGCAAGGGCCCCACAAGGCTGAACTGCGCACGACGGACCTCAACCAAGAACAGAGCCATCCTAACTCACCTAAGACCGCAGCGGCTGGGTTGCCCAGAAGGCCATTGGAGCAAACATCGTCCCCATTGGCGCATCTTCTTGTTTAGCTTTTGCTTGAGGCGACGTCCAACAACTATAGCATGGCAAAGACCCATGACTGGAACGCAAGCTTCGTCGAAAAACAGTGCGGAGCGATTCTCCGCCCTCAAGAAAAGGACGTTGAGATGATCGTAGTATGGTTCCATTTCAACGGTTGGCCTGGAACACCCAGACCCAGATAACGGTACTCAAAGGCGCAGGGCACTGGATGACCCTGACATGTGAATGAATGACTCAGGGATCTGTTTCGGACCCCATCCTCAAGGAAAACCATGGCAGCTCTAGAGTGCTCCAAAGATACCTGGCACGACCTGCAGGTCTGTCGATCAAACGCGAGACCGCAGCCCTCAAAAGAGAATCATCCGACCCAACCGCCGCAGACTTCAAGTGTCATGAGCTCAAGGCTTCGACATCAATAATAGTAGGCTTGGATACTGGGCCCAAGCCCCAACACTTCCCAAGCGCCCCAAGCAAAGGCAGGACATGTCCAAACGTCTTGCTGCAATGCAACACACGAGCACTCCAGCTCTGACCAAGCTCGAAGCTCCGAAGGCATATCCCAATCTGATATTACCACTTGTTAGGACTCCTAGGACAAACACCTTGTGCCAAAGGTGCCCTCTGACCCCATCTTCCCTTCTGTGGCCTCGCTTCGTCGGTTGCAGGGCCATGGCATAGAGGGTGGTCGCAGCATCGCAGCTCAACTCGTAGAAGTACTGGCAAAAGGAGCACCGTTCACATGTGTCCCATGCTGCCTGAAAATGAACAGTCACATCAAAGCCACGATCGGTCCTTGCATATCCGACTTCCGGAAGACTTCGCACAAAAGGCATTGGGGAAGCTTGCCGCATGCCAGCCGCGATGAGCCAGGCCTGCACCCCACTTTCCCCGTATTTGGCTGCTGACCCTCTGCACACAGAAGCTTCCGAGAGACACGATGATGCACTCTCGGCCACTATCGCAGCTGCTGAGCAACAGGCTATGGATGCCGAAACGCGCGAGACTGCGAAACGGTCTAGTACAGCCAAACTGAGGACACCACAAACATCTACGACCTTGCCAAGGTTGGGGAGACTGCTGCTGGCATCAAGGGATGATGGTTTGCATGCCCGCATGAATGAGCTCATGGGGCAAAGGCTGCTTAGCATGCCAAGTAGGTCAAGGCCCTAAGGATTCGAGACAAAGCGCTCCTTCGAGCAATGGCACAGTCTTTTTCTGACATATCCTACAGTGGTGACCAGGCTGGTTGAGCTTTAGCTTCCGGCCTTTTCATAGCAATGCGCCGATACATGCTGCTGCAATCCACAACATCCCGCAACCAAGGCAAGACAGGCACCACAGCCTTCAAATGTCCACATGACACAGCGTCTGCATCTAATTCGGGGAGGGTCCTCCCCCCCCCCGGTCAAGAGACCCTGAAACCACTGATTTTATGGATAATCGGCATGAACCGGCAAGAACCGACGAGATGATCAAATTGTGATCTAGCTACACTCGTGAACTAACCTGTGTGCAGTGACCTCCCAACGATGTAGTGATGTAGCCTTGATGACATGTAAGAGAAATCCAGCGATTCGATGTGCAAAGCAGGACGTACACACCGACCGACCTTTGAGACCTTTGCAGAGCCGGCCTGAAATCCCATCAAGAAGTGCGTGTAGTCCATCCAGAAAGTGCCATCATCAACCTGAGACGACATGAGCAACATCCGTCGGCGTTGTTTTTTCTGCACGGCTGTGCTGCGAAGGCTCAGGCGCCAGTACATCCCAGTTCGCCTTGCGCAACATGCAGAGCCAGTGGCTTGTCTGGACATGTTTGTAGCTTGAAAGTCACTGGACTGGTGGGCAGTCGAGTTGCTTGAGAGACTGCCGGTCCACTCTGCGGATCTGTCACCTTGTCTCAGCGCTCGTTGCAACTGTTCTGCTTGGCATTGGACCTTGGATCTATGAGGAGACGGCTCCATTCCCCGTTCCACTCGCCTCAGCCGAAGAGAAGATCAGACGTCCCTGAGCAGGGATCCTGCAGATGTTAAGTCCTCGGCCCATCCCGTGCGGATTCCGTATGCGAAGGAGGCGAATCAGACCATCCTGTCGCATGCTGTCGCTGGGGCTGCGCAGAGCTCCCAAAGCTCGACTGCTACTGCGGGCATCTACTCTTAGAGTTGTTTGGTTAACAACTTTACTATGCTGATGCAACCTGGACTGCAGGAAGAGTTGGTTCACAGGCTGGCACATGCTTAGAATGCAAAAGCAGCCAGCTCCATCTGCAATTCGGTAGGTACGTGCAGTTCCGGAACTGCCCTGCTTGAGTCCGAACAGAAGCGAAAGCATGTTTGGACCAGCGCGATGCCCAGCCTGTCGACCTGTAGCTTGTCTGTACAGTATGCAGCCCACAAACAGGACGGCAGTGCTGCAACTGCTACAATGCCATTCGGCACCTGTAGTAGTTGCATGCCTCCGCTTGCTTCCATGACCTTCTGAACGGATATTGACCGTCGGTCACGCCAAAAGTCGAAGCGAGTTGGACGTGGACTGGGACATAAAGCTTCGGGACGATCTCCGGGGGAAAGAAACTGAGCTGCAGCGCCTCGCTTCCACACGCAGCTGCAGAAGCAGAGAACAACTGAGAACGACTGTGACTTGTGCTTTTGTTAGAGCCTGCAGCCAAAGAGAAGCCCCGCCGCATGCAATCTCCCAGATCCTCACTGTTCACGATGATGCGGCCTAAATGTCGCAGTCTCGGTGGGTGCTTAGGGGGAGTTCTCCTACTTGCAAAATCGAAACTACGTCCACCACTCGTTTCTAGGACTTCGACACCTTGACACTACGGTTGAGTTCTTTCCATGAATGTCCATGTCATACACAGAGCAGCTGAGGTAAAGGCGAGTGCGATGCGTGCATGACGTTTGTTGGAACTTGGAGCACCTGGAGTGCACCAGACTGACACCGGTGAACCCTGTTTACACTCATGCGGCAGTGCGCTCGAGCCTTTCTTCGTGAATTCGAACTTCAGGTATGTCAGAGCTCCAAAACATGCACAGAGCATCCGTAGGTTCGCCAGGGTGTGCCCATGGTGCGGGAAACTTTTGACCCTGTGACAAAGACTCCCACCACGTTTCTGGCGCGGGCTTGCTTTCGGGAGTCACTGTGTTGTTGTTTCGGGAGAGCCAAATTGGGATGGTCTGTGCATGTCATGAAAAGCCGCGCGGCGTTAAACCCGAAGAGTCAAATATGAATCACGAGCACTACACCGCAAGAGCGATGTTGGGCGTAAGAAGCCCTGAACATCACCAACACGAAGGTCCCTGAGCATGAAAACACTCTATAACCTAAACCCGAAGAACCCTCAGCCCTGAAAGTAACGTTGGGAATAAGAAGACGCAAACTTCATAAGCCTAAACACTACAAGTGACGTTGGGCCAACACGCTGCAAGAGCATGTGTAGACAAACCGACCGAACATTCTTCGCGCTAACATCAACTTTGAACATGTTGCCCTCCAGGCCTTGACAAAGTTCTTTAAAGTGCGGCGGATCTCTTGACATGATGTCTGAATCCGACGATTCTCCCTCTGCAGCATGATGATGTCCAGCGCACTGGCTTGTCCTGCAGCGCACAAAGGAATCGCAGCATGTTTGCAATGTGCCTATACTCCATGAAAAAACACAGTATCCTGATGATGACGACAACAACAACAATGATGATGATGATGACGCTAAAAATGTTCACCCTCCCCTGCCTTTCAGATGCAAGATGCCCTTGCAAAACTCCTCAATAGTGATTACACCATCCCCGTCATCGAGGATCTCGAAAAGGGGATCGCAATCTTTGATGTTGACTTCCAATAAGCTCAAATAGCTGCGCACTTTGGGTAGGCCCAAGGTGGAAAAGAATTCCTCAGGAGTGAGATTGCCATCTCCATCCTTGTCCGCGGCAAAGAACACTTCACGTAGCTTTTCTTTGTACACCCGAGTCCTTCTCGATTTTTCTTTCAGTGCCACCGCTGCATCGTCATCAGCACATGTCAACGTTTCCTTCAAGAACAGCGCAGTTACGATTCGGATGACTGCGAAGATCACCAAAGTTACATATATCAGGAAAGGAATTGCGAATCCCCAGCCCAGCTTTTCGAGCACCGGTCTCACCAGTAGTGGCCATCCGCCAGAATGGGTAATTTCAAACCTTGCGCCACGAAAACAAAGCCTACACCCTATCACGAAGCCGCGCCGAAAAAAAAGCAGACCCAACATGAAAGAGACAAGCTGGCACTTCCAGCATGAGAAACCCGGAAAGCAGAAGAGTGCACAAGAGTACGGAACTACATCCGAGAAACATAGTGTACATCGTGTACCAGAAGTTGCCATAGAGGGCATAGATCTCCAGGCGTGTTGAAAGGTCAAGAGCTGGGTCCATAAGAAAGGGATGTATCGCTTGGCAGATGAGCAGCGAGAAGCCCAGCTTCAAAACCAGCATCAATGTCATTGACCAGAAAAGGCTAAAAATGCTCGCGATGCATGTGCTGAGTAGGACCCTCAATGGGTGGAACAAGTTTACTGTCTTCACGATCCTCAGAGCTCTGAGGATTCGCATGAGCTTCAATATTCGAAAACCCCTGGTGCTCTGGTCTGCTTCATCCGCTTTCGAAGACAGAGCTGGGACCAGAAACAATTCGAAGGCACTGATCAGCACCAGTATGGCATCCACCAAATTCATGTACATCACCCCGTCAATAGGATGGTACATCCACTCGCTGCGCAGCACAAAAACCCGCATTAGGACATCAAGCAAATAGATCGAAAAGAAGACATACTCCAGATCTTCGATCACGGCTTCCGGACCCTCGGTAAACGTGTCGTTCAGCCCTAGGCCGACTCTTGCGAGCTCACCCATGCGCTCTGTCTGCCAGATCATCAGCACAACATTCACGAGCACCACCAGACCCATATACCAGTCTAAAGGCCCCAGAACGAAGGCTTTCAAGCGGGGCAGCGGCTCGTGATCACCCAGAAGAAAATGGTTGTACATGTCAAGGAAGCCCGAAGCCGAGATGTCCTTCTCTGGCGCCTGGAGCCACTCTCCGAGATCCAGGGACTCTCATACACTCGCAGAGGTCTAGCGGTACTAGCACTTGACTTTTAAGTGTGAGCACCTGCCACCACGCTGTCCCAGCCTCTGAATGAAGCTTGCAGCCAGGGGGCATTGCAATTGCCGTTGCCTTCGATGCTCATCTGGGTGCCTCGCTTCCAAGGCTCCAGATCTGGGTGCATCATGACGCAGCCCAGGTCTGCTTTCGAGTCTTGCTCATCTAGGATTCTCTGCTCGGAGCCTGGTTCAGTGCTCGCAGTCGATACATCATGCTGGTGCTACACGCGAGTCTACGAGGAACGATTCACAGAAACGGGCAGAACGGGCCTGACAGCAATCTGACCGTGGTCTTTTCAGAATCCTGGCGCTGCCAACCCAGGGTCGTGTATCAAATGCAGGCGCCCATTGCTGTGCGGCCGAGATTCCAATTGCGAAGTGGGCTGCTCGAATTTGTCAAGCAGCAACTGACGCAGAAACTCCTTGCAGAGAGGTGCAAGAATAATGGAACGATCACAGAATCACAGGACCTTGCCCGGCAGCACTTCAAGCTGTGGAATTGCATCCTAAAAACACACACATATTCCCATGCTGCTGCAAGCTAGTCAGCTAATGGCTCGTATGAAAGTATGAAATTCAACGGGCTTACCATCTGGGATGCCACCTCGTGCTGCTCAAACCGGTCGTCCACCGCTTGCACAAATTGGGCAAGGCTGTCATTGCTGAAGCTTGGCGTTGGCATTGTGGCGCTTCAAGCGGCCATCCACATTCTAGCGGCGCTTGCCGGCTAAACAACGCAGCTCCCCCTGAGCCTAAAGCTTGCATTGCGCGTACTTTGCAGTTGATCACAGAAGACAAAGCAGATGCATTCAGTTGACAATCCCTCGCTTCGACAGAACAGCATGGCGGTTGCCTGCTGTGCCCCTCCATAGCCCACCTCCTGCAGATTATCGGATACGAGAGCAACGTCACTTGGCTGATTTCCTTAAGCAGTTCTGTGCTGTGTTGCGAAGCCCTCGCGAGCGCTCCCTACCCACGAACCGCTGGTCGTAAAGCTCCCTGACATCCAGCACACTGTACGCGTGGTTGCCACATAGACCGACCTGATGGCTGAAACTTTAGACAGTATCAGCATGTGAAATCCCTCAGCTCGCCTCCCGCAGCTCAGGGTTTCCAGCAGTTGCGCAGCCCATGGGAAAGCCTTTGGCCTTCACAGCCCATGTTGCAGAGAGGTCTCTTCTCAGCACACGGTGTAGGGCCTTGAAGTCCATAAGCCTCTCCCACAGCTCCTGCGGATCAAAGCCCGGCCTCGGAGAACACATGCCGACCATGCCACAGCTGCTCTGAGCACCAAGCTTTGAGGTTTTGGCTGCAGGAAGCCATATTATGATATATTCTGTCCAGCAGCTGAGCCTCCGGCTCATCAAAGTCGATGCTCTCAGTCGGGCACCCGGTGAGGTCCAGCAATGCCTTTCTACTCTGCAATACACACCAAGAAAGCAAAGCCCAAGATGCATTGTGGCTGTCCGGTGGTATAAATCTGGACCGCGCTTTTGCATGCCTGTCCTAACCGGACCGGTCAACATCCACAACAGGCCTCGGCAATCTCACCACCACTTATGGCGCGGTATGAGCCATGAGCCTCAACAACATTGCTTCGACCCGCAATCGACTGTAGATATCAGGATCTGGTACTTTGCGCGCAAGGCACGGCAATGAACTTAGTGTCGAAACTTCCCCAAGAAGAGTTGGGGACAGTCCGTTAAGTGAAGCTGCTGACGTACAGAACTCTTCGAAAGCTATCGTGTCGGGCGTTGTCGCTTCGGAGTGTTAGAAAGAGACAAGGATTCACCAGCCGATCAAACCCTTTCAAAGCCGTGAAAGGTGGATCGCCGATTGCCTTGGCGTAAGCCTTTTCAAGCAGAGGAGTCCACAGCTGCTGCCCATCGGCACCTTGGTCCAGGCCGCAATCTCCGTGTTTCATTATGTCGTTGTCGTGGCGCACACACGAGAATGAAAAAGAGAAGACCATGCCACATCGACGGCCAGCCCACGAAGTTTTTTCTTGGCCAGGCCACTCAACTTCTAAGAAAACTGAAGAGTTGCATCTGAATCTGTACGACGGTGATACATGCCCTGGACGAGATGCGTCTTCGGCAAACTTCTGCTGCTGAGCCTAGACATGAATTTATTGCCATCAGGCATGTCAGAATTGCAGTGGATGCGCCGCTTTCGCGCCAATTGACACATGGGATCTTGATCCCATGTGAAACAAACAAAAATCGCTTGCGGCTGGACAGCCTGTAAGGCAAAAAGAAGGCTCCGTACCGCATGCGAAGTACCAGCACCAAGTATGCTTGTCTGACTTACGCATACAGCATCCTCTGCCCTGGAGAAGCAGGAGAGGTAGGCGCAGCGTCGGACTCCTGCCGCAAAATCGACCATCTGTAGCTTTGCTGAACTCCTGAAAAAATGCCTCAGGCATGGCCTCGTATGCGTGAGAGGGCTAACTTTAAGGCAATCTCAGGATTTCAAATCCAGATAAATCCAGTACCTGTGTGTCCCAGCTTCGCCCCTGTCGATGTGATTTTTTTCGCGGGACTACGCAACAACCATGTACGACTAGAAGGCGATACGATGTGTGAATGATCTGTGCAAGATATGTGCAAGTAGGATTCTAAGGATGCCTGTACTGGCCGGTCGTGGAAACCACTGCGGCATCGGGCAGCGCGTCTGCCGCACAAAGCAAGGATGAGGATGATCATGGAAAGCAGCGCCTGTAGCGACTCAATTGTCCCCGGTCCGCACTGTCACCAACACGCTTGCTCCGCTTCATTCCGCTTCGGTCCGAACCAAGATGATAGGGTTCGCTTATTACTTATTACTCGGTCAAGATAGGAAGTGAGGGCGCAGAGGCGCCAAGAGCTACAACGCTACAAAAGGCGAAAGTGGCACACCATTTCACTAAAAAGTTTCACTCTATTTCCGTATGTTTCACTCACAACTTTCTCCGCCATGATCTCAACCTCTCGGACCCCTCTCCTTCTGCGCATGCGAGGCAGGCACCTCGGGCACTGCGAAGCGCTTTGCCTCCTGCAGGAAGCGCTCGAAAATCTGGGGCTCCTCTCAGGGCAGAGCCCAGCAAATGATTCAGTATGACACACGTACAGTGAGTGTACCTAAGTTTACCTGAGTTTACCTCTTCAGCCCACCTCAAACTGTATGCCACAGCTGCACGGGTTCAAATCGGCGTACCAGTCGTGATCTTCCTTGGCAGAGCTTGTGGTGTCTTACATTGCTTTGATTCCTTGAAAAACCTTGTCAAAACTCGACCGCTGTGTTCGCGGTCTTCGCGCCGTTCTCTCTGTTCGCGGGATGCTACGATGTTCATGAGTGCAAAACTCATCTTCTGCATTATCTGCATTGTCAGGCGAGCGACAGTTGAGAGCTGCCAGGGCCACCTGCCATGGAACGTGACATGTTGAATCGACGCAGCATCACATGGGGCTCTCAAAACTGTAATTGCTTGCCAGGGCCACCAGCGGTCTGAGCAGCTGGCCTCCTGCACAAAGAGGCGCAACAAAGCGTGTGGGCCGCAAAAAACGGGGTTGCTGGCACAAGCTTCGCCACGATGCACTCAAGGGCGGAGAAACGGCCAATCCCCACTCACAGTTCAGGAAGGGCCTCCACGCCACATTTCTTGAACTGCCTGCCGGAGCGAGCTTCGTAGTAAATCTCCTTGGCCAGAGTCTGTCAGACCCTTGTGCTTTTTGCGCCAGATGAAAGCTATGGTTGACTAGTTGCCTGCCGGAGTCCCCACTTGCGGACTGGTTCGTTCGACCGTGTGCTTGCTACATATTGCAGCCACACGCTACTCAAGACCAAACAGCCTGCACCCTCATAAATGACCATGCCGATCGCAAAACCACTCCATTGCGACATCGGGTGACGCATGGATGAATTGGCAAAGAAGATCAAAAGCACTTGAAAGCGGGGCGAACGAAAGCTAGGGCGGCCGCTTGTCCACGGCACGAACAGCACAACAGCACCGGTTCCGTCAAACGATCGTCGAGCCATGACAGCGCAACATGTTGACATCAGCTGTTTGGGGGGGGGGGGGGGGAAGGGGGGGCCCACCCGTAACCTTAACTCCCACTAACTCCCTGAAATATCAGGCCAAAGATCCTAAAAAACTGTTCGGTCCAAAACTAAGGTTGCAAACAAGAACCCCGGCAAGCTCCAAAGAGCTAGCTTTCGTGACAATCACAACTACGAATGCAACACAGTACAACTAAATAGGAACGCAGACTGCGACCAGGAATCTGGCAGCGCATGTTGGAAAAGAGATGGACCTTGTACAAAATGCACTGTTTAACCACCCGCTCATACTGCTTGCAGCGACGCGCCTCGCGGTGGCAAGTGCACAACAATGTCCTTGGGCTCTTCATGGCAACATCAACACCTATCATATAATTCATACAAAAAGACAAACATCTAGTGGCTATGTGTAGTTTACTTTCTGATAGATAGACGGATATATACATATACATATGCATATATATGTACATATATATATATATATGCTAACCCCCCTCCAATACACACCAATTTAATGTTTTTTTGCCTCTGTTGGAAGGTCTCGTCCCCGAAACTTACAGTAAATGATTTTTTCGCATCACCCTATGCACTCGAATACTTCCTAGTCTTATGGTTCGACGCTTACCATTTGTCCTTCCTGATCTGTATTTGACGTACAACACAAAAAACCCTAGATACATACGTGATGTGGGTACTTGTTCTACCTTCTCGTTGCAATTCCACCTGCAAACATAGGCATGTACCTTCTAACCCTATAGGTAATGCCTAAGCCTTAAACCCTAAACCTTCAAACCAAAGTAGGGCTAGCCCCGTGAGGGTTTTGTAGAGAAACCCTGAAAAACCCTAAGCCTTTAAACCCTATAGGGTTTCATGGTTTACAAACCTAAGGTCTGGGTGTGTATACCTTCAGCGCCTACAGGGTTAAACCCTTTGAACCTTCTAGAGCCCCATAGGGTTTTAGGGTTCTGATCCGACCTTTAAAGGGTTTTGGGTTAATGTTTACATGCATAAAACCGTAAGCCCTAAGGTTTAATAGCTCTATCGGCTTAGGCTTGAATGCCTGAATCTTAACCCTAAAACCATTAAAGCTTAACCCTATAGGGTTTAGTTTTAATGCCAAAATCTCAAACCCGAGGCCTTAGACCGTAACCCTATAGGGTTTAAAGGTTCCGGGTTTGGGCGTAATTGTTTAACCAGAAAGCGGGGCCTCTCTTTACAATCCGAAACCCGACCCAAAACCGATCGGGCTTGAGAGACTAAGCCCTGAAAAAACCAGGGAGCGCAGCAGAGCGAAGGGGAGGAGAGGGGTGTTCAGGGGTCCTGGCTATGTTGGAAGACCCCTGGTAGCACCCCCCCTCTTCTCCCCCTGATGTTTAAGCAAACTTACTGCTTATAAGTAATATGTTGCGTGACAAAACACTCTTTGCATCCAAGATTGAGTACGGAGATAATGTACCAACTAACCCTATAGGTTTAAAGGCTAAGGATTCAGGTTTAACTGCTTAACCCGACAGGTTTAGGGCCATAAATCAAAAGGTTTAGTTTAGACTCTATGGGCTTAGGTTTAAATGCCGAAGTATTAAACCCTAAACCATTAAAGCTTAACCCTGCAGGGTTAAGGTTGAGGGTTTAGGTGCAATTGCCAACGTATGCTTAAATGCCCAATCTTAAACCCGAGGCCTTAAAGCTCAACCCTATAGTCCTATAGGGTTCAAAGGTTACGGGTTTGGGCTTAATTGCTTAACCCGAAAGGGTTTCGGGGCTTCTCCTTACAACCCTAAACTCTGCCCTTAGCCGATCGGGTTTTAGGGAGCGCGGCGGCGCGAAGACGGGGGAGGGGGTGGGAGGGGTGGTGTTCAAGGCCCTGGTACACCCCCCCGACCCTCTTCCCCCCCCCTGTTTACAAGCAAACTTAATGCTAAAAAGCAATACGATGTGTGACAAAGACTCTTTGCATCCAAGATTGAGTACGCAGATAACGTACCAACTAACCCTAGAGGTTTAATGGTTAGGATTTAGGTTTAACTGCTTGACCCTATAGGGTTTCGGGGCTTCTCCCTCTCCCCCCCTTATAAGCAAACTTAATGCTTGTAAGCAATATGTTGTACCACTAACCCGTTAGACTATAGGCTTAAAAGTGCAGGATTTAGGTTTCCCTATAGGATTTCGGGGCTTCTCCAAAAACTCCTACCCCCCCTAAACGGTACAGATTTAGAGAATATGCCCTGGAAACCCTTAACAAAAGCGGGGAGCGGAGGGGAGGAGAGGGAGGGGAACGCGAAGTAGGGCCGGAAATATTGACCCTGAGATCCGGAAAGCTTTCCGGAAAATTTTCTGGGAAATTTGGATTGAAAGGCGCGAGGTGTGCTACTTTCCGACATGGCATACACTGTGGTAGGAAACCTCTCAAAAACATATCAGAAACATGAAGTGGCAAACCTCGACAAGGGGAGTTTAGAAGATTTGAATTTAAGGTGCTTCAGGGGCGTTTCAACTTTCCCTGCCCTCTCGAATTTGAAGGTAAGGATCAGCATCAAGTTGAGGCTTTAGAGTTTAAGATGAGGAAAATTCATGGTACCTACAGCGGTGGCTATGCTTAGGGTAACTAGTCGGTCCTGGTCCTTCTTACCACCCTAAACGCTAAACCCTAAACCCTAAACCCGACTCCACCAATCCCCTTCCATTCCCTAAAAAGCGAACTCTACCGGAAGCCTTAAACCCTAACCCTAAAATCACCCCACAGCCACAGCACAGGCGGGGGCGTTGAGACCCACAGCCGCACCACGGGGGGAGGGGTGAAACCTTACGCCCCAAAAACCTGAAACCCTGAACCAAGCCCACCCACAACAAGGGGGTGGAGGGGACCTAGACCATGGGGGGGTGGGGGGAGGGGGGCGTGGAGCGCGTGGCCAAAGATGATTAAAGGACCGGATAACCCCACATGTGTATTTTATCTTTTCGCAAAGAGTGTAGAAGTGAATACGAGTGAGTAAGCGTGTGAGTGAGTGAGCGAGTGAGCGAATGAGTGCATAAGTGTGAGTGAGTGCGTAAGTGTGAATGAGTGAGTGAGTGCGAGCTGTGTCCTGCGCCGCTGTTTTGCCAGCGTCCAGGCGTGGGATTCAGCGGCCAGCACAAACGACACCTGCGTCGCGACTGCCAACGCGAAGCGAGCCCCCCACGCGCGCACGCGACAAGTCCAGGGCGCCCAAGTGCTATACTGCGCCTGCCAGCACAAACGACACCTGCGTCGCGCCTGCCAACGCGAAGCGAGCCCCCCACGTGCGCGGGAAAGGTCCGGGGCGCCCAAATGCTGCGCTTGCCAGCACAAACGACACCTGTGTCCCGCCTGCCAACGCGAAGCGGGCCCCCGCGCGCCCCCCGCGCGCGCGTGCGCGCGCGGGGGCCCGGTCCGTGGCCCCCAAGTGCTGCGCCTGCCAGCACAAACGACACCTGCAACGCGAAGCGAGCCCCGCACGCGCGCGCGTGACCGATCCGAGGCCCCAAAAAGCACAAACGACAGCTGTGTCGCACCTGCCAACGCGAAGCGAGCCCCCCCACGCGCGCAGGGGGGCCGGCCCTGGGCCCCCAAGCGCAGTGCCTGCCAGCAACAACGACACACGCGATTGACCGATCCAGGGCCCCCAAACGCTGCGCCTTGGTACGTCTGTGCGTGTGGGTGAATGGTGCGAGTCAGAAAGTGAATGGTGCGTAAGGGAATGGTTCGTGATCTAAGTGAATGGTGCGTCTGGTACGTTTGTGCGTGTGAGTGAATGGTGCGTGAGTCAGCAAGTGAATGGTGCGCGAGCTGCGCCTGCCAGCACAAACGACACCTGTCTCGCGCCTGCCAACGCGAAGCGAGACCCTCACGGCCGCGCGTGACCGGTCCGAGGCCCCCAAGTGCTGCACCTGCCAGCACAAACGACGCCTGTGTAACCCGAAGCGAGCCCCGCACGCGCACGCGCTCGGGCCCGGCCCGGGGCCCCCAAGTGCTGTGTCGCGCCTGCCAACGCGAAGCGAGCCCCCCACGCACGTGCGTGACTGATCCAGGGTTCCCAAACGCTGCGCCTTGGTACGTCTGTACGTGTGAGTGAATGGTGCGTGAGTCAGTGAGTGAATGGAGCGTAATCTAAGTGAATGGTACGTCTGGTACGTCTGTGCGTGTGAGTGAATGGTGCGTGAGTCAGTAAGAGAATGGTTCGTGAGTGAGTTAGTGAATGGTGAGTGAGTAAGTGAGTGAATGGTGCAAGTGAATGGTGCAAGCGAATGCTGCGCAAGGGCATGGTGCGTGAGTGAGTAAGTCAATGGTGCGTGTGCGTGTGAATGGTACGTGAATGAGTAAGTCAAAGAAGTGAGGGAGCCACCGAGCCCCACACGTGCGCTCGGAAAGAGGCGGAGGAGGAGGGCGGAGGAGGAGGGCGGAGGGCGCAGGAGGAGGCGGCGGCGGCGGCGGGACAGCCCCAAAAGTAAGAACCCCACACAAAGATGTGGGGAATTGTGTACGTTTCAGAAACATAACAAAGTATACTTCTAAACTGATTAAATATTTGCAGGTTAGATGCCGTATAATACTTTATACAAAGGAAAGAATGTTTAGGTCCCCAGAGCTTGGCCAGTGTCCTGGTAGTGCGCCACACGCCACACGTCAGCGCTGCCAACGAGTGCCCTGAGGGCTTGTCCAAACAGCGCATTGCCTTCCAGGCAGATGCGATGGCATGCGAAACCAAGGCGCCAAAAAACAGCCCTCAGCCCTTAAAGGATGTAACGAATAGGCTCGAGTCATGGAGCCATGGGAGTAAATGTCTTTAGCCACGGCGCCTGGACGTGGTGACTCGAGAGCATACATGTGCTGCACCGTGTAGTTCTTGACCAAAGCATCGAACATGAAGTATGTCAAAGATGCGGCACCCTGAGAATGACCCACCAAGTACAGAGGTTCTTGTTGGCACTGGAACTCTTCCAGCGCACGGAAGATTCCATCCTTGATGGACAGATACGCCAAGTGAAAGCCTTGCACTACTTGGCAGCCGGGACATATCCCATGCTCGAAGTCCGTGAGCCAGAAGGCAGCATCCAAAAGAGAGCTAATTGGACCGTATGTTCCCCGAACGGCAACGAAACAGCCTCTGGGCTGAAGCATCTTCCCAACACCAGCTGCTGCCTGTGTGTTCGAGCTGGTCACGAATCGCAGCTGCTTCAGATCAACCTTCGGCCCTTTAGTCACGGACTGGCCCACATCCCACTCTGTAAATCTCTTTTCGCCACAGTATACTGCCTTCTCCAAGTAGGCCATAGCCATGCCCACATCCTCATCATAGGCCACGCAGCAGGTGAAACAGGAAAGCAGCCAGAAAGCGCGTGCTCGGCCAGGCATGGCTGCAGGAAGACACGCAGAAACTCCAGTAATGATGACAGTTTATCATGCCCAGTTCTCAGAAACATCAACACGCAACATGAAGCCTCAGGTGACAACGACAAACGAGCACTACAAATTTGACACAGCATCACAGACCTCTATGACTTGAGAGGAATGGCAAGGTTGAATTCAATCTGTCCAAAGATTAGCCGTCAGTCTGCGCTGGTGCGTCTCAGGACTCCTGTCTATGTGATCCCGATCGTGAGCAATGAGTGAAATGCAAATCCTTTTGCCAAGGTAGCAACGGCTGAAAGCCAGTCCGCTTCCATCTGGTCGTCTCTGCTGGTCTGTGCCTAACAAGAATGGTGCACATGGGCATGATCGTGACGTCTAGCAGAGTCTAGCCAGGCTAAAAGATTGCACCATCCAGCGAAGCTCTCGAAAGCAACTGCGGCGAAGGCAGGGCAGGCGGTCATCTATGTTGATGGCCTTGGCTGCTCACTTGAAACAACTCTGCCAGATTCAGTAAGAGAACTGATGCTTGGTACCTGACCCTCCACTCGCCATCCAGGAAAAGATTCACTTGGTAGCACCCCACCGGATTCCTACCACATAAACAACAAATATAACAACAAGCGACCGCAGCTCATCCGGCTAGGCAATTCTAGATTGCTATCTGAATCCTTCTTTGGAATCCTTCTTTGGCCATGTTCAGCAGTCCTGGCGGTCTCACCCCCGAAGAGTCGCAGCACCAGGTCCGGCCGCTCTGCCACCACAGCCAGCGCCTCGCATTTGACAGTCTTAACCATGGATGGTGCCACTTGGTTCGACCATGCTGAGATTGCTGAGAACCGGGCTGACATGAACCAACAGTCACCAACACCGCCCTGCCGCAGATCCTGTCGCACACTTCTCCAAAGTCAGGATTAACCCCTAAATCCGAACAACGTCTGCCAGACCTCCGCACGGAAACCGAAGTCACTGACTATCATGAATTCCGGGAAGCGCTGCCACCAGATCTTCTCGCGACCTCTGTGAGGGATTCTGCCATTTCGGAACGGGTGGAGAATTTTTTCCGATGTGATTTTTTTGTAGGAAAACCTCTATGTTCGGCTATTTTTAAGAGGAACACCTCTATGTTGTTTTTTGAAAGGAAAAGCTCTTTTTCTCCCGACTGTTAAGAGGAAAGCCTCTGTTTCTCTATATGTTTTATGGAAAACATGTATTTGTTTTTGTTCTTAAGAGGAAATCCCCTATTTGTCTCTGTTTTAGGAGGCTTTCTTACGAGGAACGCCTCTAACGTTCTCGACTGCTCTTTTTGTGGAGGGGGCTCATTTCCTTGGATTTTCCAAGGAAAAAATCCGCTGCCTCTGTGTTTGTTAAATTGGATTTGTACTGTTTGCACGGGATTGGCATTCATTCGGTTACAGTCTTGGTCTTCCTCAGGAAAAATGACGATGGCCTCTGCATTTTTTATAGTTGTTTTCCCTAAGAAAAACTCTATCGTAGAAACACACTCTATTACCTCTGTCTTTTCACAAGATTCCTACTCATTTTGGTGGAATTCACAAGAAAGTGGAATAAGAATCCGATTCATTGCTTCTAGCCGAGGTTCATACTGATTTTTGCGTCTGTTTCCTATGTCCCTGGTTTTCCCTAGGGAAACCTTCATTCCGGCCATATGTTAATAGGATTCCTATGATTGTTTAGGGCATGAAGCTCAAAAAAGCAGGGGGGTTGGGAGGGGGGAGGGCAGCGCCCCCCCCCCGCCCCCAGTGACTATTTCTTTGAATTCTTTGTTTCTTTATTGCTTTCTTTATTTGTTTCGTTCGGTCTTTCTTTCCTTCGTTATTTCATTGTTTCCTTCTTTCCTTCTTCTCTGCTTCGGTCGAGTATTCTTTCTTTCTTGTCTTGTTTTGTTCTTTCTTTCTTTCGTTCCTTCCTTCCTTCCTTTCTTTCATTATTTCTTTCTTGCTTTTTCTTTCTTTCGTTCTTTCTTTCTTTCTTTCCGTCCCTCCTTCCTCGACCCTCCTAAGCCCAAGCTCCTTAAGAGAGAGAAATAGAGGTTCCCCTCTTAAGAATAGAGAAATTTTCTTTCTTCTTTGTAAAATACAAAACGAGATAGATAGAGGTTTTCCTCTTAAAAGTAGCCGAAAAAAAGATGTTTTCCTACCCCCCCCCCCAACCCCCAAAAAAAATGAAAAAAAAACACAACACAAAAACTCGCAAGAAATACACCTTCCGGGAACTGGTGCGACTTGTCACAGTAAGCGTCACAGTAAGCTGCAGGCGTCGGTGCTCTGAGTCAGCCCAAGCAAAGAAGCCGCAGCGACGCTTCTTGCGGTGCAAAGTAAAGCACAACGCAAGTCAATGTGCAAGAAAAACAGAGCAAAAAGCAAAGCCAAGGAGAGCAGACCAGACATCCCCTTGCAGGCCACCTCGCAGTGCCAGTATGGTCGTCCCTGCTCAAGATGCTTAGCGTGACAGAACTCTCAAACTCACAAGGTTCATCAAGGTTCATGCGCAGGCCGTACACAGTTTGCATGGCGCAAGCCCAAGAACTGAGTAGGAAGGATTGGCAAGGTGGTGATGCTTGCTTCGCCTTTGTCGGACCCTCTTTGCGAACCTGCAAAGGTAAAGCTAGGATTGGGCGAGGCGTCACCGAAATCGTGCAGCGAGTCTTGTCTGCCTCTGACTTCTTAGAAGCTTGGCCACAGCGGCATCGTGGTTGCTCCTGGGGCGACTGCAGCGACTCCTGCAGTTCGCCAGGTCATTCCAGACTGCGTGCCCAATCGAAGAAACGTTTGAGTCATGAGTTGACAAGGGACAGGGGACCCCGCAACAGCCTCGCGGCCACAGATTGATTTCCTCAAGCGGTGCAAGACACCCAGCTGATTGCCATGGACTGTGAGTCTGTGGGGCAGACGGCTCCGCCGGAAACTCGGGGTCCTCAAACGGAGCCTGGACAGAGAGCACACCCTCACTGCCGTGCAACTTACAAGGAGCTTGGAGTCGCAACCCTCACAAAGCCTCACAAAGCGCGCAGTGCGAAGCTACAAAAGCCCCTTTTCCGCTCTCTCCGCACAGCACTGCATGGCCGGCTCTGAAAATTTGGTTTCAGTGGATGCTACTGGGCTCACAAACTTTCCAAGGACAAGCTCAAGATAGCTCAAGTAACAGCTACAAATACAAATATACTGGATAACACTTGGCCCCTTACCCAGCATCCAGAAAAATGGCAGCGGCTTGTTGGCTGCCTGTGGCACCCCTGGCGACCGCCCTCGTGGCAGCCCTCGCGGCTGCCTACGCTGCAACGGCCAGAACGAAGAGAACGGCGTAATCCTGCTTGTTGCAGCCAGCTTGTGGGGGCATCACATCACCTGGCACATGATGCGCACTTCACATTTTGCAGTCGTGGGAACTGGGGAAAAAGCTATTAGGTTGAAGGCATGTTCGCAGATCTAATCCTGGCTACCTCGACTTATCCTTACCTGCCATGATGCATCCTTCGAGTTCCTTCGGCTTGGTATTTCTCGACTTCTCAATGTCACTCCTTGTCGACTGTTTCGCATGTCGCTGCTTCACTCGATTGTGGGTGAGTATGAGTGCACTATTCGGTCTGCTAATGTCTGCTAGGTGCCCCCTGCTAAGGCCAGCTTTGGGCCAGGCAGCCTCACCCCACCACAGTGCAAACATTCCCTCCTAGCATTGTTCCCCTTGGTTGCGTGCTGAGCCAGATTGCGACGCTGCAAGGCTAAGCACATGTCAGCAGTACCGGGACGAACGGGAAACTGCAGCTCCAAGTCGTTGGTTGGCTGGCATGTACCACCCCCAGGCGTGTAGCGCGCCGACCTGCACGGCAGGTGGGTGACGTCGTAGAGCGTGCCCTTTCCGAGGCTCCACTTCTGCACGCCGCTTGCATCTTTCTCGGACACTGTTAATGTGGTAGTGACTTCCCGGTCGCCAGTCACCATGTACTTGCCCGGAGGCAAAGGGAACCTCAGATCCGTACCGACAAAGCTTTGAGTCCGGATCTTCACAAAAATCACAATAGCAAGTACACCGCTGTCACAGCTAACAAATTGGACCCTGCTAAGCTCTCAGTCCGAGCAGCTCGGGCTTCTCCATGATCAGGCCGTGCTCCTCGAGCCACCAGTCATTCTTGTCGAACTCCCACTTTGCAGGGGCAACGCCTCCCCGAGCCATGAGCTTGTCATAGTTGTAGAGTTTGACACCCCGAGGGCCGGGATCCTTTCTCCACAAACCCCAGTTCTCTGCCCCAGCTCCAGATTTTGCAGACGGGTCCGCGAGCGCCGCGATGTACTGGATGTCCCTCAGTTGCTTCCATTCGACCTTGGATTCCTGTGCCCCAGCAATCGGTGGACTGGCAACGGCCAGACCGGCAGGCAGGGCTGCTAGAAGTGCACGGCGATCGAAAGCCGCATCACGTGGCTCGGTCGCGCAGCCCGCTTTTTCTTTGCCTTGACAAGCGAAGGTTTCCGGGTCAGGGCCTCGGGCTTCGTAGAGGACGAGAACAAGAGCTGCAAAAAGGAAGGGAACTGACCTCGAGCGGCAGGCCCTCATGGTACAATGCGTGACAGTGAAGAGCCAGAGGCTCTTGGAACTGGAGATTTGAGCCAAAGGAAGCCATGCTGCCAAGCTGCCATGCTGCCATGCAGGACAGGCGTCGCATAAGCGGCCCCAATCTCATGTGAGCATAAATGCAAAGTGTTCACTTTCCTGCCTGCGCTGCCGCCAGAAGCCTGTGCCAGTCCTCACGAAAAAAGATCATGGAATGACGGGTAGAGGAGCAATAGTTGCGCGCATAACTGCATAAGTGTGCCCTCGAGGCTGCGCGAAGCCACTCTGCTGGGCTGCTGGCGGCACGTGCACTGCGCAATTCTTTGCTGTTGGTCGCCTTAGACACATCGAGCTACTGCGAGCTGCCCAGTCAAGTTGAGAAGGCAGGCAGAGGCAGGTTAGTAAAACTGGTTCTGGTCTGAGGCTGGTGCATCATCTCCGCGCACCACGATGCAATCGAACGAGCTGGACGCCGAATCACCGCGCTGGCTTGCCCCAGCGGTGACAGCGGCACCATGCACTGCGCCCGAGAAGCATCTGCCCCACCGCCGCGTCGGAACATGGGCCTCTTCCCTGCACCCTCTGGATCTGCTTCCCAGCTCCAGGAGTGGCTGCAGCTGCACTTCGCCATCAGAATCGAGGTCTATTGAGTCAGCTGCCAGCATGGCAGCCACAGCGAGACATCACGTGGGAAGTGGGTCGGCTGCTTCAAAAGCGATTTTAGAATCAAATGAGGCTGTCGTGAGGAGTTTGCTGAGCTTCACGTGACATATTATGCAGCCTCTGATGCGGCTGCCTATTCATTTCAGCGAAAAGGCTTACTGATTCTTGCAAGTACTGAAACTAGCTTGATTGGCTCTCTTGTTGAATACCCCAAGGTACCAGCTTTACCCCAGCTGGTACACAGCTGGAGCCAGAGAAACATGTCCCCCGTCCGCGTAATGGCTTCTTCAGTGGGGCCTGAACTCACCATGCGTTGCCATCCTTCTCTGAAAGTTATCTGACTGTGAGACGGACAAACTCACAATGCTGACAGCATCACCTTTCTGCGATCCATGCTGCGACGGCCCTACACATATTCCGGTTCTAAATGGTGCAGAGATGTGCCCAGCACATCACGGTACTGCAGTCTCAGGTCGCAGGCTGCCCATGCACTTTGGCAGCCACCTGCACAGACCGGATGGCTGAGTTTGCCCCAGTAAGCCAAAACAGCCCTGATGACCTGAGCATCTTGTAGAGGCGGCGCTTGCTTAAGCCACATCAGCTGCGGCAGTCAAGACGGCCTAAAAATGTCTAAAGGGTCTAATGTGTTAAAGTCCGAATCATCAGAGACTCGACAAGCTCAAGGTTGAACATGGCGGAACTCGCGCAGTGTGCAGCTTTGCTTTCTGCACCTCCATGCACCTCCCATACTTCTCACACTGCTTGGCAGAGGGGATTATGGGGGCCAGAAGTCTGCAGCACAACCAGCAGCGACTGCGACTGCGACTGCGACTAAGTCAGCTCTCCATCTCTTCGCTAAACAAAGGACCTGGCTCGCCTCCGAGAATCCTGCCTCTCAGCTGGCGAGCAGCTGCACACCGTGGGTAGTCCCGCCTTGATTTCAGGCGGCTCATCTGCCACTGTAAATGCTTCGCCAGGCCAGGGACGTCCTTGTCATCCATGGCGTTGCGGAAGGCCAGTGTGCTATCATGAGGGATTGGAAGTTGCAAAGGCGGAGCGCGTGGAGTGTGTGGAGCCAGCTTCCTTTCGAGCTTGTCCGGCTGCGTATGGGACATGAGAGCCTCCCACGGATGAGGCACAGAAGCCTCTCGCGACTCACGAACTGACTGCAGGTCAAGTTCTAGCCTGGCCTTGCACTCCTGCAAGGCTCCCAGTTCGGCCATTGCTTGCCGTAGAGCCTCTTGCTGGCTGTCAAATTCCCTTCTGAGCTCAGCATGATCCCTTTTGAGAGCTGCGTGCTCCTTGCCTAGGCTGCTGACAGCCACACGCTTCTCAAAAAGCTCGTCTCGTACATCTGCAGCATGTCCACTCAGGACTTGCAGGTCTGCCTTCAAAGCGCAAAGCTGCTGCTCTCTGCTGTGAGCTGTTGCCGCCGCGTCCTGACACAACTCTTCTGCTTTTGCTCTCGCCAGCGTGCTGTTGAAAGCATCAACGCGGGAAAGCTGTTCACGCTCTTGCGCACGAAAGAGTTGCACCTGTGCGCCACGCTCCTGCTGACCGAGCTCTGCACAAACCTTCTCGAACTCCAGACAGCGGTTCTCATACTTCCTGGTTTCGGCCTTCTGCTCCTGCAGCTCCTCACTCACATCCGCCAATTTGCTTGTCAGTTGATGGATCTTGGCCTCCAAAGATCTGACTTGCTCCTCTGTCCTTTCTCTAAGTCCTTTTTCGTTCCTCCATTCAAGCTTCAGCCGTTCAATCGGAACGAGCTGCTCCCGAAGGTCCTCTTGTGCCTTCAGAGAATCCCGCAACTTCGTCTTCAAGCCGAGGATCTCTTGGCGTAAGACTTCAACGCTCGGAGCACCTTTCTCGCGAGCTGGCGAAGTCATGCCAAAGGACCATCACGCATTGGATGTCCAACCAAAGTCTACTAAACGACGTGTGGCATTCTAACCTTCCTGTGTGCTCATGCGGGAAGCTCCGCTGTACGTTGCTGGTCCAACTACTGTCGAAAATTGCTGACGCTACAGTGCATACAAACGCGTTGCAACATGTAGCCAAATGGCGCCGTAAACCTCAAATCGCAACCTGTTCGAAACCCTTTCGATGCATACCGTTCACGACCGCTGAACTGTGCCAAAACACACCCTTGCCTACTGTAGCCGCTGATCCGTGGAGTGCAGTCACTGCTTTTGCTTTTGCACCAGTTCCAGCTCCATAGCCGAGACAGCTTGGTCCAAGTATGACCTTCTTCTGTGCTGCCTGTGGAACACAAGAATGGCCTCCAGGCCTTCTGCGAAGACGACATCCGTTGCACCATGACCACCCCCGCCGGCGTCTTTGGGCAGTCGGTGGTCTACAACCTCATCCCGCTGGAAGTTGTACGTGCGGATCTTTTCAGAGCGGTCTCCAGTTCCTCTTTGATCCTTGCGCTCTGTCCGCTCGAATTCTGCTCGGGCTGACAGCTGTTTGTCCAAAAGCTTTGTGCGCAGCATGTCGACAGCACGAACGCGGTTCTCGTACTGAGACTGGGAAGAGGTACTCAGCACCGAAAGACCAGTGGGAATGTGGATGGCGCGAACTGCCTGGTGTGCTGCATTGACGCTCTGCCCACCTGGCCCTGAGGACTTCTTGCTGATCTCGATCCGGACATCGCCAGCTGCGAAATCAACATCTTCCTTTTCGGCGACAGGCAAGATGACCACAGCTGTGCTGGAGGTTTGCATGCGACCCTTCCTCTCAGTGCTGGGAACACGCTGAACGCGATGAACACCAGACTCATGGCGAAGCCAGCCGTAAGGGGCCGTCTCCTCAACACACGGTTTCAACATCTTGTGGTTCACACACTACACGCTCTCGTCAACACAACCCATCGCAAGGTACAGGCTCACCTCACCACTTCCACCAGACACTCGAACCTCTGTCACAAGAATTGGAATCACGAGCTAGCAGCTAGCAGTCGCTAGCACTGTGCTTATCCGAGGCGAAATCTGAGGCGAAAACAGACGCGAATAGTATGCCTCCGCCTACGCCCTCGTTCATGGTATCCACCTCTCTCAGTCGCCAAAGACATGAACCATCAGGATGCTGAAACTGCTGAAAACTGCTGAACAACGGGCATCAACGGCCCGAAGAAGCTTGACCGTCACAGCCTCGAATTGCCAGCCACGGGCATCTGCAAAACGCTCGTACCTTCGCCAGGGCTTACTTGCAGTCTGCGGCAAAGTTTGGGAAAGAAGCCTGTACTCAGAGGCTCACATTTCGAACAACTCCCTGGTGAAGATAGCAGCCTCCTCACACATGCATTCGGCCACGAACTTCCCCCAGTCAAGCTGCATCTGTTCTTCTTGGCTTCTCAGGGACTGTGGAAGAGTCGACCATCTCCCTACGTCTCCGATTGTGGTGCAGAGCATGGGCTCCGTGGCTTCGCTTGTCATTTTCAGTATGAAGCTTCACCTTATCTGCCTGCAACGCGGCTAGAGGGTTGAGCAGGTCGGCTGATGGGCCGGTAGTAGTAAAGCTACAATGAAGTGCACCAGTGTACCACAGCCATTTACGGCGGCAGAGAACTTGCTCAACCATCTCAATCTCTTTCAAAGAGAGCCCGTCACAGATTTCAGGTCAGAGTGAGCAGAAATAACCTACGGTTCTGCAATGCGCTGCCAGTTTGAAACTGGCCGCCGCTTTGCGCGAACGCATGCGAACGCTATTCTGCGGTCTTGCAAACGTGATCCAAGACCCGAGGCCTGGTCAGCAGCTGCAGCTGCAGATGAGAACACTTGCGTTGTGCTTCTTTAGGCTTCTTTTTTTCAGTGGTGAAACGGACTTGGATTCAAACAAAGCCTGGCAAGCGGATGCAGCAAGCCCAACAGTGCATTGTCCCTTAGGCACGCTGCAGCATCAGCACTAGTTCACTCGGTTCGTCAAGAAAAGCGCCTCACAATTTGTACGAGCACCTCGGTGGAGGCCCGCTATGGCCCAATGCACCAACAAGAGAAACGCGGTGCAACACGGCAATGAAGTGTCCGGGTAGGCAGCGATTGGACTTGAGATGAGTTGAGGCGCACTTTCAGGGTGACGGTGTCATTTTCCGAGATGTGCTTGAGCATGTCCGTTGGGCTCATGGACTTGCCTGAGCTTCCAAGGAAGGCTTGATTGTTTGTGGGCAGCTACAAAGATCTGCCGGTGATGGCTGCGTTCTGTAGGGCTTTCAGCAAAGGGGCCATCAACCTCGACAATTCGGTCCTTCGGCTGGAAGGTGCCCTTCGGCATGTCGGCTGCCACACCTCCAGTTACCTCCTGAAGGGCAATGCCAGGACATGTGCCAACATCGCGGAGTACATCGCATTACATCATATTACTTCATTCATCTTCACTCCCACCCGCGGTGTCCTTGACAATAAGGCCGAGACATGTATCGTCGGAGTGCAATCGGAGGCCAACCTACATGCAAGTCTATCATACAAGCATGCGGAGAAAAGAATAGCTCCATGGCATGCAACACTGCAACACGGCATCTGCACTTTGGATATACCGAGGCCTTCTTGCCAGCCTTGTTCAAAACCACATCCTGACCACATGCAACTGGCAGTATCTGGCATGAGGGTTCTAGGAGGTGAGCATGGCAGTTGTTGGCTTCTGATCCTTTTTGCTCTCTTCGTCAGAATGCTCAAAAGCCTGCAGTGTAGTCTTTCCCTCTCTCGCAGGCATAGCAGGCAAACCCCCTGCATCCAGTGGCAACAACCCGACTAAACAAACATCCCCAGTAAAACTAGCAGCCTGCAGCTCCACCATTTTACATCTTGCCCCCCTTCCTCGCCCGCATTCGAAGCTGTTAGCAAAGCCACATCACGACACCCTGAGTGCCCATTGCTAGCACCCATGCCCGCGTTGCACCAGTTTCTCAGCAGTGTCTTGTGTCAGGGGAAACCCGATCGAATTCGACAGATGTCGGTACAAGGGACCTCCGGGAAACAAAGGGCCGAGTGTAGGAAGCCATGCAAACTCGGGCCCAAGAGGGCAAGGGGGGGACCGCTCTGTCAGGCGCCCAGTTTTGTCAAGGAAAAAGAGCAAAGAGAGGAAAGAGAGGAAGGAGAGGAAGGAGAGGAAGGAGAGGAAGGAGAGGAAGGAGAGGAAGGAGAGGAAGGAGAGGAAGGAGATCGAGGGATTCGGGCAGCAAGACCCCCAGAGGAGGACCATGCCCCCCGAGCCTTGGGCCATGGACTCGCGATGCGCCCCCCCGGCCAGGAGGCCGTGTCAAGGAGGAGAAGATAGGCCCGAGCGAGATATATAGCCTCGATGACTGTTGGGCAGAACTGGCGGAGCAAAGACGTAGACAGCACAACGGTCCGGACACCGCTGCGGAGACGAGGGAGCAAGAACATGAAAGTCAAGACGGCCCGACGGCCAAATTGGATACAGATGCTTCCCCGACAGTCAGACAGTCAGGCAGTACATGTCTCTCCCCATGAGCCAGAGAGTGATCGTGGAAGGTTACCTTTCTGATTTCGCCGGCCGTCGCAACAGCCACCGAAGGGTCTCCGCAACTCCGGTTTCCCAGGCGCACGTTCGGTGTACAGCTCGACCAGCGCAGAGGCAAAGGCGGCACTCGCGCTTCTTCCGTTTCTTCCGTTTCTTCCCAGTATCTTTGCTTTTTCTTTTGGTCTGTGCTTCATTGTTTCTTTGTTTCAGGGGCTTATAGGGCCCTGCGCAAGGCGGGCCCCGCTGCACACCCCTCTTTGTGGTAATCAGAGAGCTTTAGACACAACGGAGCGTGTAAAGCGTGCTCCCCGAATCTGCCCGCACCGAGGCCCTACAAGCGGTCAGTCCGCAACCGAATTGAAAACTCTGACACGCTCTCTTTCTTTCTTTCTTTCGGAGGGCGTGGAGGCCGGAGCCCCCGGGCGTCATCGCCCGCCCCTGTTTCTGGAGCGGTGCTGAGGTTCGATGGGAGACAGTGGTGAGAGGTTGCATGCTAAGTACCCCCCTCCACCCTTCCCTTATCTGAGTATATTTTCCCCCCCCCCCAGGTGTCCTTCCCTCCTCACACCACGTCTGCCTGTGAGACGTTGCAGTGTTGACCCTTTCAGGCTGGACCACCTTGCCCCAACCAACAGCATTACAGTAACACGCTCCCTCTCTCTCTCCCCCTTTCTTCTTCTCCTACTCCGGCGCACATTCTGCTTCTCTCACTCTGCGACATTCTCATCCATGCGAGTTAGGCCGGCCTGAGCGCCGGGACGCTCCACGGTAAGCTCCAGCTCCGAGTCAGATACTACTAGACGCGCAAGCTCGGAGGACTGCTGCGATTTGCCATTGACTTTGACAAGCCGGTCGTAAAGCCGAACGCCCCTTAGCTGAATCAGCTGAATCCAATTGCACGATTTTGAACTGCACAGGCACGGGCTTTGGGTCGGAGCTTTGCCAAGGCTCGTTTTGTCAAGCACGCCACCAGAGTCCACAGACTTGAAAACCTGAGAGCCCCGCATTGGCAGGGCTGGAATGCTTGAGAGTCTTTTGACAATCCAGAGGGCTCTTGGGATAGAGATGCCAGGAAACACAGCAATCCTCCTGCGAAGTGTCCAGCTTTCCACCCAGTTTCCCGTTCTCCTGCGCATTTCGCATGAACGCACTGAACCAGCAGAACAGCTGCAGAGAAGGGCTGAAGCCGATCCTTTCTCACCTTTACAATATATTCTCGCTGGCTTGCAGCAGGGGTGGAAGCCGTCCTGAGATACGCGCTGCAGAAAAGGCAGAACGCTGGTTCAGAGCCCATCTACTACATGAGCCTTTGTGAGCCCGAGTTTCTGTGCCGGCGGCTTTTCCGGAACCGGCGCCACCACCCTGATTTGAGGAGCCTCCTCTGTCACTGCCATACCCGCCAGATTGTTGCTCTCAACTGCCTCCGTCTTCTCTTGCTCCTGCAAGGAGCTCAACGCTGCAAAGATAACATAATCCCTCCAACCCTGAATGCCCTTGCTAATTCGACACTCTAATGACACTCTACTCACATTCTTGCCTACTTTGCAACCCATCCGCACGCACGCACGCACACACACACACACACACACACAGACACACACACACACACAAACACACACACACACACACACACACACACACACACACACACACACACACACACACACACACACACACACACACACACACACACACACACACAACACGCACGCACACGCACACGCGCACGCACACGCACACGCACACGCACTTGCGCACGCGCACGCGCGCACGCGCACGCGCACGCGCACGCGCACCACGCGCGCACACGCACGCGCCGCGCACGCGCACGCGCACACGCACGCGCACGCGCACACGCACACGCACAGAGAGAGAGAGAGAGAGACACACACACACACAGAGCTCGTTTGCCATCACCTGATTTCATTGCACCTCCATTTGGGTTGTGCATATTCTTCTTAACAGGCTCCTTAAAGAAAAACTGACAACAACTTCAGCGAGCTGCAAATCAACTTGAGAGATGACCAGAGATGCTTAAGATTTTGATATTAAAGCTTTGGGAGGCACTCAAAGGAACTAATCTTTCAATGCAGTGCAAGACACCAGAAGCCACGTGGGTATCAGAATGGGCTGATGTATATCCCCCCCCCCCCTGATTATTTGGCCGTCCGCCTCTTGCGGTTCCCCGGATCTTTTTACAGGTTTACATAAACGTATATATTTCAAACCCTATACCACCGTTATAACCACAGCAATAAGTCGATGATGATGTAGGCACCCCAACCCTATAGGGTTAAGGTTCACAGGCTTGGGGTTTAAGATTGAGGCATTTAAACGTAAGCCCTCAATGAAACCTAAACCCCAACCGTTCAAACCGATAGAGTTAAGGTTAAGGGGTTCGGGTTTTTGATTTAGGCATTTTAAACTTTAAACCTAAACCCACAGAGCATCAAAAACGAAAACTCAGGGAGTTTTAACCTCAGGGGTTGAAGGTTCGGACAGTTAAGCCTTAACCCTGAACCATTTAGGGTCAGAACCCTAGAACACGATAGGGCTCTTTAAGGTTCAAAGGTTTAACCCTAAAGGGTGCTGAAGGTATACATGCCCAGACCTTAGGCTTTCTTGAACCATTGAACCCTTTAGGGTTTAAAGGTTTAGGGTTTAAGGTTTGGGCATTACCTGTATGATAGAACCTTAAAACCCCATAGGGCTTGGGGCTTAAATCCCTAAACCTTAAATCCCATAGGGTTATGCCTATGTTTGTAAGGCTTTCGTCCCGGTGACGCGAGAATACTGTGAGCAAATGTCCTTTTCACGACTACCTGGGATTCAAAATATAAACAAATCACATTGTTATATGATGGAAATCATGTTTTGCTTATCGAGGGATGGTTGCGTGAGATATCTTAGCTAAGGTAAAGATTTTGGGATGGATGTTTTGTTTTGCTTATTGGGGCATGATGGGGTTACCCTCATTCTCTTATAGGTTTATTACATGTATATAAGTCAAACCCTGAACCATAGTTCTAGCCGCAGCAAAAAATGTTATAACCTTGTCATATACATATATACGCAGAGCTCGTCGAATCCGATCATGATGTAGGCGCCCCAACCCTATAGGATTAAGGTTGACAGGTTTAGGGTTTAAGATTGAGGCATTTAAACCTAAGCCGGCAATTCAACCTAAACCCTAACCTTTAACCCCTATTGAGCTAAGGTTTAAGGGGTTAGGGTTTAGGATTTAGGCATTTAAAACGAAAACTCATAGAGTTTTAACATTAAGGGTTTAAAGTTTAAAGTTCGGGCATTTACACCTTAACCAGGGTCAGAACCCTAAAACACGATAGGGCTCTTTAAGGTTCAAAGGTTTAACCCTAAAGGGTGCTGAAGGTATACATGCCCCGACCTTAGGCTTTCTTGAACCATTGAACCCTTTAGGGTTTAAAGGTTTAGGGTTTAAGGTTTGGGCATTACCTGTATGATAGAACCTTAAAACCCCATAGGGGCTGGGGCTTAAATCCCTAAACCTTAAATCCCATAGGGTTATGCCTATGTTTGTAAGGCTTTCGTCCCGGTGACGCGAGAATACTGTGAGCAAATGTCCTTTTCACGACTACCTGGGATTCAAAATATAAACAAATCACATTGTTATATGATGGAAATCATGTTTTGCTTATCGAGGGATGGTTGCGTGAGATATCTTAGCTAAGGTAAAGATTTTGGGATGGATGTTTTGTTTTGCTTATTGGGGCATGATGGGGTTACCCTCATTCTCTTATAGGTTTATTACATGTATATAAGTCAAACCCTGAACCATAGTTCTAGCCGCAGCAAAAAATGTTATAACCTTGTCATATACATATATACGCAGAGCTCGTCGAATCCGATCATGATGTAGGCGCCCCAACCCTATAGGATTAAGGTTGACAGGTTTAGGGTTTAAGATTGAGGCATTTAAACCTAAGCCGGCAATTCAACCTAAACCCTAACCTTTAACCCCTATTGAGCTAAGGTTTAAGGGGTTAGGGTTTAGGATTTAGGCATTTAAAACGAAAACTCATAGAGTTTTAACATTAAGGGTTTAAAGTTTAAAGTTCGGGCATTTACACCTTAACCAGGGTCAGAACCCTAAAACACGATAGGGCTCTTTAAGGTTCAAAGGTTTAACCCTAAAGGGTGCTGAAGGTATACATGCCCCGACCTTAGGCTTTCTTGAACCATTGAACCCTATAGGGTTTAAAGGCTTAGGGTTTAAGGTTTGGGCATTACCTATATGATAGAACCTTAAAACCCCATAGGGGCTGGGGCTTAAATCCCTAAACCATAAATCCCATAGGGTTATGCCTATGTTTGTAAGGCTTTCGTCCCGGTGACGCGCGAAAACTGTGAGCAAATGTCCTTTTCACGACTACCTGGGATTCAAAATATAAACAAATCACATTGTTATATGATGGAAATCATGTTTTGCTTATCGAGGGATGGTTGCGTGAGATATCTTAGCTAAGGTAAAGATTTTAGGATGGATGTTTTGTTTTGCTTATTGGGGCATGATGGGGTTACCCTCATTCTCTTATAGGTTTATTACATGTATATAAGTCAAACCCTGAACCATAGTTCTAGCCGCAGCAAAAAATGTTATAACCTTGTCATATACATATATACGCAAAGCTCGTCACATTCACTACTTCTCGGGATTCAGAATAGACAAACTATTTCGATAAATGATGGAATTCAAGTTTTGCTTATCGGGGGATGGTTGCTTGAGATATCTCAGCTAAGGTAAAGTCTTTAGGATAGATGTTTTTGTTTTGCTTATTGGGGCGTGATGCGGTTCCCCATATTCTTATGGGTTTACATAAGCGTATAAAAATCAAACCCTAACCCATACTTATAACCGTAAGCCCACCCCATATTGACTATTGAAACAGACAGCTCAAAATTCAATATCAGGCAGAATCCAAGATCCAAGATCCAAGATGCCCACGTGAGAAATTCCGAAGCAATCTTGGATCCCACCCGGGCCCTGGATCCAAGATTGCTCCGCAAATTCTCCCGTGGGCATCTTGGATCTTGGATCTTGGATCCCACCCGATATTGAATATTGAAAAAAAGTTCAATGTTCAATCTTGGGTGGGATCCAAGATCCAAGATCCAAGATGCCCACGCTAGAAATTCTGAAGCAATCTTGGATCCCACCCGGGCCCTGGATCCAAGATTGCTCCGGAAATTCTCCGTGGGTATCTTGGATCTTGGATCGTGGATCCCACCCAATATTGAATATTGAAAAACAATTCAATATTCAATATTGGGTGGGATCCAAGATCCAAGATCCAAGATGCCCACGCTAGAAATTCTGAAGCAATCTTCGATCGCACCCGGGCCCTGGATCCAAGATTGCTCCGCAACTTCTCCCGTGGGCATCTTGGATCTTGGATCCCACCCAATATTGAATATTGAAAAAATTCGATATTCAATATTGGGTGCCATAAGGCTCAGTCCCTTAGACCTTAACACGGTTATCTTCAAGAATGCAAGTCCCGTGAACCTTAACAGGGTTAAAACTTCCAGAGAAAAAACCTTAACAGAGTTAAATCCTCAAGAATGCCTAAAAAAGCAGGGGGGGATGTACACGTACCCATCAGAATCTTCTTACAATATCTTCGGGCAAAAAACTGTTAAACGAGAGCAGAAAGAAACACGTTTTCAACGGATCACAACGTGCTCGCCACTCGCCAAACCTCACAGGCGCAACTCACGAAGTCACGAGATTGCTCACAACGAAATAACAAACAACGAGCGCTAATTCACTGGTTCGTGCTTTGGTGGTGGCTCAGGATTTGATGCGAGGGTCGCAGCACGGCCGTCAGAAGCTTTTCCATGCCAAGGGGCGATCCATTGCCTTCAGCGAAACTAAAGCTGTACTCGTTATGTGTCCACGGACCCCCCTTAAGTTTATGAACGTATTGAACCTGTTATCATGACCCTGCGTCCTCTTCGAAAGGGCAGCTCCCAACAGTCTCGCGTGACAAAGACAATTACGAGCCGCTGTTCAAGCGGACAATCTTCTCAAGTTAGACCCCCAAACGGTTGCATGGGCTTCCCGAAGACGGGCAGGATTCGGGTAAAACTTTACGGGCTACCGACTACACGGGTGTGGCTGATACCAATTGTCGAGATGGACCGTTTAGGACTGGTTTAGCATTGACTTTAGACCGGCCCATTGCAGATGGGGACTCAAACCGACATAAAGCATTGAAACACATCTTTGAAACTCAGCTCAGGAGAAGAACTTCGACCGCTCTCCCCGACGACACAAGCTGGAATAGCACTGTTGTTTTGTTTCCCAAGTTTCTGCTGTTCGGGTGCAAGAGCATCAGGCCTCTCACAGCAAACTCTTGCAAAACAGTTCTCTCATCCTCACGTACTGGAAGTTGTTTCCAATCAGATCCCCTTATCAGAGTATTCGGTATGTGGCAACTTACTGTTTGATTGAATTTGTCTGTTTGTCCGGCGGGATTTGCGTCAGATCCCGTGCCACCGCCGACTGAAGAAGTCTTCGCACTGCTCAAATGGAAACCGGGTTATCGAAATTACTGAAGTCCACGCCGCCGACCTACCAACAAATCCAGAGACCTCCAGAGCCGCTTGTGTCACATTGACAGTTTTGCGCCTTCACGACGCCTGGAGCGAAGGCCGCTTTGAGTTCCATTGTCTCCTCCTCCTCTTCACAGACAAACCGCAAAAAGCCGAGAAGAGCGAAGAGCTCTCAAAGCGTCAAAGCAGTCAGTCCCTGGTGTCTGGAGCCGCTACAGCTGTAACGACCTGCGGAGAGTTCAGGAGCATTCAAAGAATACGGTTGCAATCTGCTTGAAATGTGCCTCCTCCGGAGGAGCCTCGTTCACGCAACATGTGCACCTCAGGAATCAAACACTTTCGTCGGCCCTTTACGGCAGTCGAGTGCAGCCGCAGCACCACATTTCGAACGTCAAGGGTTTCTGAGCACCACTGGAGGCTTCTGATATCAAAGCGGCTGCGGACGTAACTTTCAAGACATGTGCACAGGTTTGGCGTCATGGCAACCGAACACAACTGGAAACGTGGCCGCCACGGCCTCAGCACATTCCGCATGCAATTCGAACAGCTGGACTCCTGGCCACCCACCCCTGGTGTCAGCTCCAGCAGCGCGTCGCGACCTCAGCGGAAGACTGTAGTCAGGCAGACCCGCTTCTAAACTTGAAGAACTGAGCCATTAAAAGCAAGCGCATTCTGAAATGGTGCTCGGAACTTCTTCTTGCACTATCGGCAGCACAAAGAAACGCAGGGCTCGAAGATTTTCCGTCGCGGTTCTGCGTGAGGCTCCAACTTGGAAATCTCTTCGACGGCTCTTCGTTTTTCGTCTTCCGGAGGTCTTTGGAAAATCGCGGCGCAAAGTTTGAGAATGTTTGAGATCTACGCTAGGATTCGATGCCGCCAGGGGGGCAGCTCTGCAAAGATGCACTGCGGCCATTGCCACGCAGCCACGTTGCGAACATTGCAACTTGCGAGCCCAAGTACCTTGTGTTCGATGTTTCCGCATGAATTATAAGCGGCCGATTGCTGCTACTAGCGGGGATCGCTGAATGCTGGGCGATTCTACTCCTAGAGGCACATACCGTTGCGCCCGTGGAAGCACGCTAAAAAACCACCTGCCGCGAAACTTGATTCGCAACACGAACATGGTTCGTGCCTTTGGAATGACATTACCGTTACCTGGCGCAAAACGTGCGCTGAGACATCACCGGAACTTGAGCACAGATGGTTGGCTCCCTGGCGCTGATGTTTGAAGCTGACCTTTCTTCCACGAAACATGCTTGAATCGATTGCTTCGAGTTTCCGCTGTCGGGCTTCCAGCGTTGGGCTCTTCATGCAGCGATTGCCGATCTGTGGTCCCTGCCATCTGCTGCAGCTGAATCATGATGGTCCAGCCGCCCATCTGCAGCTGAACGATGGAAGAAGAGCAACTCCTGAAAAATTGCTTGCCAGCAAAGTAATAACGCGAAGGTAGCCCCCTCATCCGAAACCCCGACCCTCAAACCCTAAGCCCTAGACCCTCACAAGCTCGTTCTCTGAGAGTCAGGGGGGCCCTCCAAGTTTGATAAGTGAAGCTCCCGGCGCTTATGATCAAAGCCAGTCCGTGCTTTCGCTTCGGGTTTTCGTGTCATGCCATCTGTTTTTGGTTCGGGCTTCACTGACAAAAATGCCTTGAGCATCATAACCCTTGGACTGAAGGCTCTGAGGGGAGGGCAGGCAACAAGATTAAAAAAGAATCAAGGGCCAAAACCAACCCATCCAACCCAACCCCAAATCCTGAACCCTCAAGACTCTAGATACCAAAGCGAGGGGACGGGCACAGATGACAGCGCAACCCAATGCGCTGGCCCTCAAGTAGCAGGATCCATAGCAAAAGCTTTCCGAAGATGTCCCTTCGAACGCACATGTCCTGCTCCAATACCGTACCCTGAGCATCAAGAAGGTCATCGGCCGCCTGACACTGAGAACAGATCATGTGCAAATCCGCTTGGCACCTGGTGCCATGACACTGGCTGCGGGTTTGCCAGTTTCGTGCAGATTTTTGCAACATGGACAGCCTGCAGCTCGGAGTCATACAGTGCAGCCAGCCTAGGCAGGCCATTGACAGGACGCTCTCCTGACTCTCAACTCACGGGCTCTTTAAGAGTATGTGAAAAAGCATGTCCAAAATCATATGCATCACTGAGACGCTTCAATCCCTCACACTCTACACTGCACGATGGTGACATGTTGGGGACTCCGGCTCCTCATCACCCAGTGCATCCTCTTTCAGAATGTTCGAAAAGGGACGAATGACAAGGAGGCCAGGCATGGAGCAGCTGCAAGAACACTTCACTTACTGCCTTGCACATACGGGCAGAAGCCGCAAAAACAAGCAAGGTCCTGACTGGACAAGTCTGTCTGACGCTGCTTCTCCAGCTCATGCTTCGCGTCCTGACATGCTCAATTAACGTGCATTGCCTCAGGCAGAAACCGCAGAAACCGGCGTCTGCGGGGTGTTCTGAAGCCTTCGCTCGGCGGAATGCTCGGGCAGATTCCAGCGCAGACGCCACTTTGGCTGATGGAAAAACGTCATCAGGCACCTGCACATCGTATGAATGTCTTTACTCACATCTGGCACCAGTCTCTTAAGTTGCATTAGCATAATGTATCTCAAGCCAGGTACTGGCAGACGAAAGCCTAAACTGCCGAGCTGCGCAAGTTCAGGCGACAGCTATATAGCTAAAGGTAACGGTAGTAAACATCGTAATCGCAATAAGGACTGTGAAGACGGAAATAGCAGTACTGGTAGTCAAGAAGCGCGATAATCGTACGCAGCATAGGGGCTGCGAATGGGATTTGCAAGCAAGATGATCGGACGCCGGTCTTGGAGCCAGGCATGCCTTAATACAAGCAGGGGGCCTGAAGAGACAAGCATGTACGACTCAAAACAACAAACGAGGGAAGGGGGCAGCCTCTCCCGCATTTGCGAACAACTGGATCCAGTCACCCTCTTGAGGCAAGCATGCACAGCTACATTAATACAAACGAGATGATTAAGAATGAGATTTGCAGGCAACAATCACCGAACAATGCATTTCAAGGATGTGCAACTTAACACAACAAAACAAGGGGATTGGAGGAGCGGAGGGCTCTTACGGTGTTGGTCATGCGCTGAAAACAAGGCACCTAGTGATCGCATGATGCTCTTGGAGGTTGGCACGCACAGCGCCGGAGCGTCGCAATGTTGATCAGAGTCTCTTGCACCGCCCACCCATCCAATGCTGTCTCAGAAACATCTACTGGAGCTGATGCCTTCCACACACTATCAAATAAGATCAACTGATGTCAACCAGTATCAACCAGTATCAGACAAATTATCAGCTCGCAGCAGCTCGCAGCAGCTCGCAGCAGCTAGCAGCAACCAATATCAGCTAATGGCAGCTACTTGTAGCATCAACCAATATCAGCTAATGGAAGCTCGTCTGAGCAATGTCAACTAGCATCAACCCACCCACTTCCAGCACAGCATGACGCGTGGATAGTGCCATGAAGGGCCTTCTGGGTCAATTCCAGCAGACGAGCTTGCCAAGGCGCCTTGGCAAAGAGTGGCAACGCCTGAAGCTGACAAACTTCACAAACTTCAAGCCCAACGGCTCAATCCTAACGTGAAAGGTTATGTTCGAACACGACATGTACCAAGCTGTACCGTAAAATCGTTCAAACAAGTTCATCATCGTTGATCTAACCTCTTTCTGCTCGTACTTGGACTTGCCATGTGCTAAACGTCAGCGAGGAGGGGAGGGCAAGGGAGGCCAACGCATCGAGTAGACACAAACTGATCGAATCGCCTCCACCTGAGAAGGCACCACAGAATCCCACCTTACAGTTGGACGTTTCATTGTCAAGCCAGCAGAAATCGCGTGGCTCGGCGTCTGTTTCATTCCAAACCATCTGCGACTTCCCTGTCCTCTCAACACTCTCTAGTTCAGGCCCTCACGGCAACTCTAAACCCCCGTGAAACCCTTTGGACATCGAACATCCGACAACGAGATGCAAAACAGTCCGCGACACCGCTCTGACTTACACGTTCTGGCCAAAAGCAGGGTCCACAAATGTTCGCAATGCTTTCGTGTGAACGTGACTTGCTTCCACTGCGTGCGGCTGCGTGCAGCCAAGGCACGCTGCTGGCCCAGCGGCTTCGATGCCAGAAGGTCAAGAGGACCTGCCTTCAGAACACGCAATCCGAGAATTTCTGCCAATGCTAAGGCTGCTCGCAATTCCAGGACATTCACAACAGCCAACATCGACCCTTGCGTGTATGGCTTGTTGCGCATATCAACAGGATTGCGAGGGTGCAGCCGGTGCAGCGGCCTGTTTCGGCATCCCCAGATGGCCCTCATGGCAGCAGCCTCGCCAACACTTCGACCCAAACTTGCAGACTGCGGGACGGCGGCCGACATATCCGACTTGCAAGCTTGCACTACGAGAGCCTTTCGAGATGTAACTCGCGGGGCAAACTAGATGTGTAACGACGTGGCCTGTATTTAAGGGAGGTTCTCGAGATGCAAATTCGACGAGGTGCCTATGTTCCTATTGAAGCTGAACCCGCACAGAGAAAACCGACCGACCACCGAACCGCAACTTCCATTTGCTTACAATCTAGTTTACCATTTGCTGTACGACATACTACCGTACGACTTTACGACTTGCGATGTTGCTTCCATCTCTGAATTCCGATTCCTGCATTCCGAAGTTCTGGATGTGAAAAGGGACTCCTCGGTTCCTCTTCGATTTGGAGAAAGATGCTTCGATTCCTCCTGAGCTCCTGTTAGTTTAAGATCCAGACTCCTTCCTGTTAGCTTAAACAAGAACTCCCAGAAACTTGTCCAACCCACAGACTTTGCATCTCGAAAGCCGAGCTCTGCACGTTAAAAACCCAATTTGCCTGTCGAACAAGGGTCTCCCGCGCTCATGCGTGTCGCCGTGATCCTTTGTTCTCCGCGCAATTGGATGCTTGTTGCACTGGTAGCGCATGATGGTTTTTCCACTGGTGGCTATGTACAAGGAAGGCGCTGGTGAAACTAGAATACTAGAAACGGTTCTTCCGGTACCACTTTCATCAGAGATGAGCCAGCCGATAGTCAGCCAGCTGCGCCAGGTGCCCCACAGTAGTGGCCTTCAGGCCGCGCTGGGCCAGCTGCATCAAAAGGCTCTGCAAACCGTGGAAGCACCATTCCCGGAAGCCTTTCTCCGGCATGTGGATTAAGATAATTGAACCATGCTCAGCCTGCCGCCCAAGGAAGGTGCCAATGAACTCGCCGTCCTGAATCACCGGGCAGCAGGCGAAAGTGTCGCACATCACATTTTGCAGACCTCTTTCCACAAGTGCCGCAGTCATCTCCGAACTTATTCGTCCGTGAGGTGCCCGAAACCACCGAACCTCCTCTGCAACACCTGCCTGCCGCTGCAGGCACTTTATCCTGTCGGAGCACTCATCAAGTGCAAGCACGAATTCGGCACGGGAATCTTTGGCATAGCTCCGATCAACCAAGCCGTGATTGCCAAACTCATGGCCATCGCTGAGCATGGAGATCAAGGCGTCTTCATTTCCAGGAATAAAGTTGCCCATAAGCATGAGGGTTGCGTGAGCATCATGCTGCTTGAGCAAGGTTTGAACAAGTGGCAAGAAGGAGTTTGTGGGTCCAAGCCGACAGGGCACATCGTCAATGGTAAGAGCCACATAGCCTTTCACGTTGGGGTGAAGATTCACATCGAAGTAACAAAGTGAGTCGGCACCAGCTCCGAACCAGCTGATGGACTCTCGTGAAGCGACTTTGTTCCAGAGAACTTGCAAAGCTTGCGGAATGCCAGGCAGCCACTCCGGTGGTATAAAGGGTGCATCTCCCTGGTTCATGGCCTGGAGTGGACAAGAAGCGATGTCCCTCCCATCACGCAACCTGGCTGCAATGATCAGTCGGGCCACACCAACACCCCTTGGATCTAGTGCTGCCGTGAAGCATTTCACGACGCGGCCTTGCGGATCAAGAATGATTCGGGACCACCAAAGCTGGTTGTACCGCCGCTCCGCAGCAGCTTCATCATCAAACTCTTCCCAATAAAGCCTCCGACCACAGCAGTATCCCAACTTCCATGAATCGTGCCGAAGATCAGGCTCGGCAGCACCGTCGATGCCCTCAAGGAACCCCGTCAGGCTTTGCGTCAAGCCAAGCAAGCCCTCTCTGGACTTGGTTTGCAACCTCTCAAGTGTTGACCTCGAGAAGAGATCTCCACTAATCAGGCCAAACCCATCCCAGCCCGTTGGCTGAGGCTCATCAGTACTCATGATTCGAAATATTTCGCGCGGCACAGGATGAGTGACAATGCCTATCTTACTTGCAATCTGCAGCGGCAAACACAAACCTTATGACGAAGCATGTGGTCCTCTCTGCTGCACGTCGGACAAATCAGATAAGCTGCGAAGCGTTGCCGACCATGTTTCTTTCCGCTCTGCTGTGGCAGAACGCATGTTTTCTAGTTGTACGGGAACGGTTCAACGTCATGCTCAACTGATTTCAGTTCACCTGCCAGATCTCCTGCTGCAATAAACCCTTTGGAATTACCTCAAACACCGACAATCACACTGAAGAAGGTTGCACCATGACGCCTGCAGAGTGGGATGTATGGGCCACGGAAGCCATCAGGAATCCAAAGCCCAAATGCCCGTGGTTCACATGGCTTGATTTCGCTTGTCATGATGCTATTACCTTGGAAGAACAAGTTGCCTCTACTCCATGAAGCTATTACCTCGGAAGAACAAGTTGCCTTTACTCCATGAATCGGTTCAGGAGCCAGCACGTTCCCGAGAAAGCCAGTCTACATCAGGAATTGGTTCAGGAGCCAGCACGTTCCCGACAAAGCCAATCTACATGCACTGTCAGGCCGACTCAGCCCATGCAAAGATCTGCAAAGTTGTGTTTTGAACAGATCGGCGCACACCGCTCTGCGAGGCTGAAAATTGTACGTAGTAACAAAAGTAGTATACTCCTACAACACCTACGGATCACAATCCCTACCAGTACTGGCCTGTAGCCACGCGAATTGGCATCGACTAAACTGTACAAATCCGTGCCATGGTGGGTCAACGAAGGTCGTGCCAAAGTCGAAGAGCACTTCGTAGGATGTCCTCTGTTCCGTACACACAGTACGGAGCGAACAATGGCAAAAATCTCTGCACAGCATCAAGCAGCATTCCCAGCCTCAAGTTGGGCAGGGGGTTCGAGGCACTCCTGGCACTGTCCCTTGCAGCAGTTCCTGGCAGGATAACTTCATACCACTGGCTTACACATCATGTCAGGCCCAGCTTCCCGACGTCATGCAGCCATGTGTTACCATCCATGTGTATGTGCCTATGAATGCCTCCGCGCTCCGCGTTCTCGCCAACGCCCCCCCCCACCCCCGATAACATCTCCCCCGGGCCCAAACCCTGACCGTGAACCCTAAAGCCCATCGCGAAGCACAGGACCACAGGGGTGAGGGTAAAACTCTCCATTGCTGCTTCTGGGTCACAACGTACGAGCTTGAGCTTGTCTCCGCAATCGTGAGCCAGGGCAGGTTTGTTTGAGTCAAGGGAGCTTGCAAGCCCAGTTCGGGTTTAAGGTTTTGGGGCGGCCTTAAATCCTGCAGCCCCAAATTGAACCCAAAAGCCTTAAAACCCCAACCCCTGAAACCCTGAGCACTACAAGCGCTAGAGCGTCGTATAAGGGCCCTGAACCCTAACCCCTAAAAATGCCCCACGGCCACACCACTGTGGGGTGCGGTACCTGGACCCTGACCGTTAAACTCCCAGCACTGCAACACCCTCAACCCTAAACCATCCTACACCTTACACATCCCTAAACTGCCTAAACCCTAAAACGCAAAGCCCTAAAACCTAAGTCCCTGGAACCCTAAGCCCCCAACCCTGAAACCAACCAACCCGCAACCAGACCACAAGGGGGGCGCCCCAAAACCTTACACCCTAAAACTAACCCACATCGGCTTCCAGCCGACAACAAGCAGACCAGGATCTGTTCTCCTTGCCCCCTTCCCAACCTTCTGCGCACCCCCCTGCCCACCCTGCCATGGACCCTCCCCGGGCCCCCTAAGGACTGGTTGGTGCGTGCGCGTGCTCGTGTGAGCGAGTGCGCGTGTGCGTGTGCGAGTGCGCGAGTGTGCGTGTGCAGGAGTGCGCACGCGTGCGCGCGTGCGGGCCTGCGCGTGAGCGTGTGCGCGCGGGTGCGCGGGTGGCGCATGCAGAGTGCGCGTGCACATGCTGCTGTGGAAGAAAAGTATGGATCTTTGGGTAGGATAACCATAAAGATATGTGTATGTACACATATATATATATGTATATACTTATTTATTTATTTATTCATTTATATTTATTGCTTTATTCATATTTGTATTTATATTTATGTATATATGTGGTATACACAACGTCTTGCCACGAACAGCTAATGCTGACTCTTTACCTTGTATTTCCGCCTCACCATGTCTATCTATCTATCTGCCTCAAAATGTCTATAACCATACTGCACGATACTCGGGGGAAATTCGTTCCCAAAATCGATGTGGCGCCTTCCCCAGCGGCTGTAGGACAAGTGCCTGGCATGACAATCCGTCACATTCACAGCCTTGCACTATATCCCACGATCGACACCAAAGCAGGTTCAGGGTCGGAGTTACGAATCCTCATTCGGCTCGCAATCGCCCAAATTATATCTGACCGCATGAAGTGCACGTATACATCACACGAGCGTTCCTCGAAAGAAACCCAAAGGCTCATTTCTGGGCTTTAAACAAAGACAGGTCTTCCCTGCACTCTGCTTCGCTTGATCTCCTCCTTCTCTTCTTAGTCTTCGCCACCTATTTACGCCGATCTGTTCTGTATTGCTAACGTTGCAGCTTATCGTCACCTCCTCAACCGACATCCACGTCGTTTCAGAAATCAAGCCGGCAAGGCTGAATGTCTGGGCACGCAAAGCCCTCAGCCTTTAAAATATAGTGAAGGATAGCTGAAGCAGCAACGGATCGATGTTTGCCAGCACGGCAGTACCTGCCCAGAAGGGTTTGCAAAAGGGTTCCAGGGCTTCGAGTTTAGGATGGAACTTGAGTGGTGAAGTTCCAAATTCTTGCGGCATGGTCGATCTGGCGCACACGGCAACATTGATACTCGCCCCACTGTTGGATCCTCTCGCTTCTGCCAGGTCAAAAACACAACTCTCCATGCACTGACGCCGAATGATGGCTCCCAGAGATCTCCAAACGGACGCTAACAAACGTGCAAAGTGTAAAACAACTCACCTGCCCAGACACCTAGATAACCTCAAGGTTATCGCAGCCGCCACACTTCCACAAGTCATGCTTGGGTGCGCCTGATGTCTTCGGATCCTGCTGATCGCACGTTGCCTCGGCCGCTCTATGTCAGGCGCTCACACGTTTCACAAGGCTCCACATTGTCGGTGTACTGGAAGCTGGGATGCCGGCTTCCTTCATGGCTTTCTGAATCTTCCGTTTTGCCCTTTCCAGCCACATCTTGAAGTTCCTTCAGAGTACCGAAGCTACTGCGTCTGCCCAAACGCCTGAAGGTTCCAGCACGAAGCATGCTTTTTTGAACTGCCATGCACGCGCGGTCCTGTGATTGAACAGCCGCGTAATTATCAGGTGATGTCTCCCAGAGTGCCTGCGAACATTCTTTCAGAAACACACTTGGGTTCACGGCGTCTCAAGTCGGCCTCGTCACGTTTCCAGCATCAGGGTCGGGAAACCTCGACGCACGACACCACGAGTGATGATGGACGAGCCAAATCAACCCCAGTCATTAACTGACTAGTGCCGAGAACGCCGCATTCGGGCATCAAGGATGACCTCCGACGGAAACTTCCTCGGCTCAAGCTTCTGCCCTATTGCCTTTTGCCAAGCCGAGTTGCCAGATGGCTCCCAGCGTCTCAGTCTGGGACTGTCGAGTCAGGGCTTCGTTGAGCTCTTCTTCATCGATGCGAATGGCTGCACCTCCGCCTTCCAGTTCCAAAAAAACACGCTCGTTGTCATCTCTGCTTCACACCGCTGGCCACGAGCAGCAGCAGCAGCAGATCAGAAGCTTGCCTGGATGCTCGTAGCATCTGGAACATAAATCTCCGTCCAAGGTTTCCAGGCCGAACGTGGCCTTGATCAAAGACAGCTCAGGCCGCGTTCAGAAGGCTATCCGATATCCGAGAACATCCCAAGTTTGAACAAATACTGCACTGGGGGAAGTCTTGAGTGCCATGCTAGACAGATCCGACCGAATCCACCACCTCCCGCGGCATCGGCATCACTGATTCGGCCTCCCTCCTCACAAGAAGTGGAGGAGTCCAAGGACAAACCATGGCCAACAACAAATGCAAAATCGTGTTCACTCCTTTTAATGCTCCAACCCGGACAAAGTTCATCAAGAACCACATACAGGCGGAACAAACCCAGGAAGTCGACCCACTGGCAAGTGCAACTTGTGGTGACAAAAGGCCTGCTGTTGCAGACTGCCTGCTGGTGAAGCACCTGCGGGATGTGGGCACGTCTGATTCAGCATGCCGCACGTGCCATACAAGGGAAGGTTTGCATGCGTATCCTTCCTTTTGCTTGCTCGCAGAAGTCCGGCGGGCTGCATGAGCATTAACGATCTGGATCTTCGGTAGTCGGGGGCAAGGAATTGCGATAGCTCATCCCACTGGCCCACTGGCCAGCTCTAGCCAGTGTCCTTTGCTGGGTCCTTCGCCGGCGCCACGTATCCCAGCCAGTCATGTGTAGTTCTGCTGGTCCAGCTGATTCCGCACGGCACTGGTTCGAATCTGCACGGCCATGTTATCAAGCGACCCATTCTGTCAGCCGTATCAAGCTTCACTGAGCAGCTTCACTGCTTAATCCAGCTCTCCCCATGATCCCAGAGAATGGCAGCCTGTGCCTCCAAAGAAACACGGCCGTAGAAAGTTTGACCGTTCATGTGGAGACTGATAAGGTTTGGCCCTTCCTCTGCCAAGAAATGAACTGTGTCTCGGAGCGCGGAATCCGGGTCGAAGAACACCTGGGAGTTCCAAACTTGGCACAGAGGCCTCAAGTTGCTCTTCAAGAACCACCGACCTTCCAAAGACTTCAACAATGTCGATGGAGGGAGAACCGGCACGGGCAGTACGGGCATCGACGTATGTGCCGTCACGGCATCATCTGCCACATCTGCCACATCTGACACGAGGTCAAGGGGCACCAAAGCCAATGAGGAGCCATTCTGCACTACCCCAACAGGAAACAGGCTGACGGTGGAGTCATTCTCGTTCTCGCAGCAGCATTGGCAGACTGGCATTCCTGATGCGCTTCCCATGGCTTCACTTCCTCCCGAAGATATTCGACTTCGATCCGAGGACACTGCGAAAGCTGCAGGCTGGGCTGCTTCCGCATCTTACTTAGACTGCGGAGGCTAACACATCATCCAGCCTTGTTGTCTTTCTGTCTGCTTTCCTGACACCTGCGCCAGTTTCAGTACAGAACGGGAAGGACACGTTTTCCGGGGGTGGCTCAGAAGTGGTTTCTTGCATCATCGAAGACGAGTTCGCTCCGGTAATCAGTGATGAAAACTCTGTAGCTTCTCCAATTCTTCTGCACTTCGCAAAGTGTAGCTAAAGTAAAGATTGCAACGCACATTTGACTGTCGGAGTCCTTCCACGGGCACGGTTCTGGTGGAGGCGGTGGTGGTGGAAGCTTGGCTTCGTTTGCCTGACAACACCAGCGTATACCAGGAAGGTCAAAGCGACCCATCTCGCACCAAGAATGCAGTCCGTGGGCTAAGGGTAGAGTTCTTGCAAAAATGCCGTTGCCTCTCGACTCTTTTCTCTTCTCATGAGTGACTATGTTGCAGCATGCAGATGTTTTTGCGAATGACGAAACTTTTAATTTCCGAAAACACATCAAGCCCAACAATTCTCCGCAGGCTCCGCTTCACATGTCCCTAGGACATCCGGACACTTTTTGAACATTATCAGGCGTTTGGAGTGGTGCGCGAGGGGGGGATGAGCTCACCGCGCCGCATGCTCGAGTCAGAGTTCCCCTCTCCGTTCGTTTGATGGTGCGACCTGAAGAGATTTCCGTTCTTGCCCATCCAGGTTGAAACTCAACTCGTCCACTCAGCGACTCAGAATGCTCAGAATGCGATAGCAAAGACAAGTGCAGCTGTGCCCACTCGCCACAACAACCGAACCGAAATTTGACACGATTGATGCAGCTTTGTGGAGCTTTGGAGAGACTTTCCGGGAAAAGCTTTCCTGACTCAGTTGTTACTCCAGCCCCTTCGAGGCCCTGAAGCTTTCTTCTGGCCGGTGACCCCTAAGATCCCTTGATCCCCCTGAGAGAGGTTCTACGGGCGTACCACAAAGCTAGAAGGGTATGACATTATTTCAGCATACCCTTCTGGTTTCTGTTTCGCCGCCACACCCTCGAGACCCTGAAACCGCAAAAGGGCAAACCCCTAAGGCCCCTTGAGCCCTCTTGAGTCATGGGATTGAAGAAGATACGCACCTAGCTGTGGATGCAGACGAGAAGCTAGGACCTAGGAGGGTATGACATGATATCATGCCCTGCCGGTTCTTTTTCGGGGTCATAGGTCGCCATGCAGCCTTGAACAAGTGACTTTCAGGCACAGAAGCTAGGAGAAATCTGTTTCGGAAACTTTCAGGTTCAACTTTTCGAAGAAGCTAGGAAGGTATGACAAAAAAGGTGCCTTGGGGGTTCACCGGCCAGAGGCCAGAAGAGGGCTTCTGGGTGTCGAGGGGGCTGGTGGAACCACAAGAAAACCAGGATCACAACAGTGGGCCTCAGAGGTTGAGACCCCAAGCAAGTTTCAGGGTCTTAAGGTTGGATAAGGGGGCCAAGAGAGCCTCAAGGGTTCAGAGCGGGTGGGTCAAGTGAGAAGCCTTAAACGAACTACAGCGGATCTTATGGGAGCTTAGGGAATTGCAGGGACTCAATGGTGCTTACGGACCTGAAGGAGGTGGGGAGCTTTGGAAGCCTTGGGGGGCTTAAGAAGAAACAGGGATTGAGAGTCTGCGAAACCTAAATGCCTGAATAAGCGGCTTTTGAGACCACTGATACTTTCCTCTGCTTCGTGCCTTCTGCTCTCGGCTCGACTCGGCTCGACTCGGGGCTTTGTACCAGACCACCCGTATGCTTTGTGTCCCACCCTCCCCTCTCTTCCCATTTCGGGCCTCCGGGATTGGCGGCTCCTTTGCCGTCGGCTTCATTGTCTCGGACTGGACAGGCTGGCCATCTGAAGCCCTCGGGACAACATCTTCTGCAGTTCACTGAGTGCAGTGAGCGCACCTGGCAGAATTCTGCTAGACAGAACCCCGGCCTTGGCGGCGGCCGTGATGGCTTTGGTGGAAGAACCTGGTGTCAACTGTCCGAATTATCCGACGTGCTTGATCCATCAATCGTGAAGTGCCTGCTTGGAATCATCCTGCGAAGTCATTTTGACTTCCTGTGCCTCATGTGCTCTCACACCGTCCCAAGTCTTACTCGTGCGCGATAGCCATTTGCATATAGGTGCCTTCTTTGAGGCATCATGCGAAGTCGTTTTGGCGAGTTGCACCTGAGGCTCTCTTACGTGGCCCAAACATGCCCAAACGCTCCAAAAAGTGCTGCTCACGGGAAACGTTCATAAAACAGGGCCTTGGAAGAAACATGCGACGTCTTCTTGACCTCCTGCGGCGTAGGCTCATGTGTACACATCTGTACAGCGATGGCTGTCATCTGCGTCCCCGTCTCCGAGCCGCACGCATCAGGGGGCGGGGATGTCGGAGGAGGTGGCGGCTCCTCTCATCTGAGCTCCAGTCAATCCCTTGCCAACCTACTTCCACTTGTGGGGCTGTCCTGACGGGGCTCTTTGCTGAGATTTGACATCGGCATCCAGCCGCAGACCCCTTTCTGGATTCTGACCTGCCCAACTGCAGCCACTTGTGCACTTGGAGATAAACTAGGCGCCCTGACCTTGACCCACGCTTTCTGCTGGTCCACTACCTTTCCAAGGTGTCAGGCTCGGAGGAAGAGGCAAGCGCGTGATCCCACCTGGACGATCATTCCACTGGGGGCCGTGACCTGACCACTCATCATAAAAAATCAGAAAAAGTCGGCGAATCACACCGCGCAATGCGCAGATATGAAATACATGAAATCCAACGGCCTTCGTTGTTTCGTACGATGCATACTGCGGCTGTCGTTCCTTTCAGCAGATGAACACGAAGCATTCTGAGAATCAAATCTTTGCTTTGGCAAAAGTCGCTTGCACGCAAAATATCTCCTGCTTGATGTCAGGAAACGGCAGCAAATCAGTGGTCCGTACGACCGCATGCCAGGGCCTCACGGAACGTCTTGCGCAGCGCATTTGTCTTGGTGAGGTTGGCAATGGGTGGCAGCTTGAGCATTCTTGAGCAGTGTTTTCGCAAATGCCGTGGATCATGGCTGGATACCGTGGCAAGCGAACACATATATACAGCTTCCCAGCCGAGACCGGAAAACCTGCGCGATACACCTGCGCCTTCCACCATTGAAAACAGGAAAGGCGTCCAGCTGCAGGGCACAGTCTGTACAGGAAGACATTTGCACCACACAAGCATCTTATGCCTGCGCGTGAGCAGACAGCTAGGCAAGCTGCACACCAGATGCATCAGGGTTGTGGGTGGGCAGTTTATCGCAATGTTGGCCATCATGCGCGTGAGCTTCCCTATACTGTTCCATAAATGCGAAAACACCGGTCCACACTCCATGAGTGAGGGCACGGCACATCTCCTGCGAGTGAAACTCTGACCGACTGCAATTTTCAGGCCATCTGACCCCTACGGTGACTTGATTTGGGCTGAGGAGAATGGCTGTCGGAATTACTATGCTTGGAAGCTTTCGGATGTAGATGCAACAGCAGCTCTGCTGCTACAAAAATGCCATCAGCACCGCTGCTCAAGAAGGTAAGCCTGTGCTAACGTTGTCAGCATGGGCACATGCATGCTGCCGCCACTGTGCTGCTGTTGCAACAAGACAAGTTTTGCCAGGATATCTCAACTTGCCAGTAACGTGCATGAGTAACGGCAGCAGCTAGGTGTCCTGCCTGGACTCCGGAGAATCTGACAAGACATGTAGTCGCGAAGAGTTTGCACAAGAAATACACTAGAAGCAACAGCCTCTTCTCTGACTTTCTTCACGACCCGCGCCGCCCCAGCAGTATCCTCATCTTTCTCTGCAAAGTGAGAGAATGCTAAACATGATGCATGAAAGGGCCCTTGCTCCGAATTCGCTGAGACCCTGACACTCAGAAAAAGGCGATGCCTGCAGACGGCATTTGCCCAGATACCCGTCTCCGAGTCGACTCCACAACAAAACCCATATGGGATCCCATATGGGTCTCCGGCCAGAGCGCATCTGCTGCTGCTGAACAAAGGAACTCCAGCTCCCAGCTGTGAACGTCGTGCGCCTGGCCAGTGCAGTTGAAGAGCAAAGGACGGCAAGCAAAGACATTGGACTTCTTTGGACTTCTTCACATGTCTGAATCTGGAGGTTTCAGAGGGCGCTTGATCTTCCAGCAACATCCGGAAACCGCGTCAGGCGATCTGCTGCGCTGTCTAAGGAAAGGTCCAAGCCTTGAAAGCACACAGCATTGCAGAGCTGCGGCACAGCAGGACCCATAGCAGGACAACTCAGGACACTACTGCAATGTGACCGCATCATGCAATGCTGAGGGCTGAGGGCCTCTGAGGGGCCTCTGAGGTCGATGCTTATGTCGGAGGCACTCCTGGAGTGACTTGTGCATTCCATCGCCTCGACAACAACCGCTCCGCACAACTGCCGTTGTGGGGGAGCTAAGGTATGTTGTGATGTGTTGTGATATTTTCTTACGGATGGCTGCTGACGGCAAATGCATGGGGTCGCTCCAATATCCGGAGACGCACCTGCCTGGCCACACGATCCACACGGCCCGCGCTGCCCAAGCGGCGCCTCGGAAAACAAAGCACCTGCACGGCAGATGTGCGGGAATATGAAAACATCCGCCACTTTGCAACCCCATGTGGCATCGAATCCTATTCGCTACATGACGGTGCTTGTCAGAGTTGCAGATGACTAGCTCCACATGTTTCAAGCAGCTTCACAAGCCTCCTGCAGATCGAACGGAAGTACTTGCTGTGCTGCAGTTGCTACTCAAGCCGTAGTGTCCTCAGCTGGCACGGTGGAAGCAAGTGCGAGCACAACTTGATGAGAGAAGATCAGGGAAATCTGACGAGGCCTTGGACGACGGTAGGAGATGAATCCCCCTCACAGTTTTTCCTTCAAGGGTTTCAACTTTTCGTGTGGCTCACGGCTATGGACTTTGCGACTGCGAGCCGGAACCTTTGGGATTTTGCGGATGGTTCCACAGTCACCGTCCAGGTCACGAAGTGTTTTGTTAACACACTATCTAACCGAAGCAACAGCTGAAACATGACACACTCAAGCAACAGCCCCTAAACCCTAAACTCTGCGCGCCAACTTAACGTTGGTGGTACTAGAGAAGATTTTGGTCCTTTTGGAATGGGTCCCTCGCCTAGCCGACCGGCAGCGGGAGCGGACGGTCAGGACCGGGGGCCGCTGCCCTCCAAACAGCTACCAGTAGAGTCTTAGAGCCAGCTTTGCAACTTTATTGCCGCCCTGTCGAGCTCGTCTTTTGCTTGTTTCTCAACATATGTGTTTTGCATTGTTTTGCTATACCTTGGCTTGCCTACTCCTCCCCCCGGTTTCCTACCTCCCCGGCCCTACCCCCTTCTGCCTCCAAGCCAGCTTCTTTTACCACCACCTCCCTACCCCCGCCCCCCCTACCTCCCCCCGGATCATTGGGCTTAGGGTAAAGGTGCCGAATTGCGGTTCACATGCCGCACTTTACCTGTGAGCACACACTCAGGTATTGCTGGCGTGGCCACGGGCCCCGGCCGAGGCGGGTCGCGAAATGATAAGATTATACAGGATGTTGCTGTCTAGCTGCTGCTCTCCACCGGCGTTTCCGATCCTGTGGCCTTCTGGTGTGGAAGGCCCTGGGCACACTTCCAATCGATGCTTACGCAAACACATTGCACCAGTACAACAACCAACGTGGTCTGCAGCCACCTGCAGACTTGTCCATAGCGCCAGCTGCTCCACCTTGACAAGTGTGTTGAAGTCACAAGTTTGCGATGACAGTGAGGTGACAAGATACAGCCAGCTATCACACGTCACCTCAGCCAAGAGATTTGACGTTTCACGTCGTAGGAATGCAATGGAGCACCTGCAACACTCGTTACGCTGTTCTGTTGTCCTCTGCACACTGGCAAAGCTGCCTCTGCTGGCCAGAGAGCTGCACAGCTTGTGCCAACGCATCAAGGCTCGGCAACAACTGGCGATGGTCCTGAAGCCTGCGCTACACACGAGGTTCGGCCATTGACTTCACACAATCACGCACACAAACCTTCTGAAGGACATCTCTTGTGCACAGCCGCCAATTTTCAGAAAACACTTGACTGAAATTAGATGGTTAACACTTGGTAAACATAACACGGATAACGAAACACAATGGAAAGGACGTGCATGAGGAGGTACAACTTGGTTTAGTTTTGTTTAAGTTTTCAGACGCCCCCCTCTTTGATCCTGGTTTTGACCACATACAGCCATGGCAATGAAACAAAAACTCAACTCGTGCTTTGATGAACCGAGAAAGACCAGACTTTGCACACATTCTTTCACAGGTACATCATCCAGGATGATACCAAGGATGGTCCAGCCAGCCGTCTTCTTTGGAGGCAGAACGAAAGCATTCCCGACGGCACATACAAATGTGTCGTGAAAATGTCTGGAATTTGTGAGAGAGCAATGCAACCAGGTACACACGTACGCACACACACACCCACACATCTGTGTATGTATCATATGTATATATATGTATGTGCATGTGTATATGTATATGTATATGTATATGTATATGTATATGTATATGTATATGTATATGTATATGTATATGAATATGAATATGAATATGAATATGAATATGAATATGAATATGAATATGTATATGTACAGGTATATGTATATGTATATGTATCTGTATATGTATATGTGTATATATATATATGCATACACACACCCTTTCCCGACCTCGACAGTGCGGAGAATAGCTCAAGAGAGTCAGAGGTGTCTCCCTCGTCCCCATCATCCCTTTCCTCGCCATGATGTCATCATGCCAGCGTCTGCTGCACAAACACAAAACCGCGCTGTGAGACTCGTTCCTGATCCTCAACTTCAAGATCATGAACTTCAGCTTCCTCGACCTCTGCTCAGAGCGCAGCCGCAACGCTGTCTCTCAACTGTTGAACTATCTGAACACAGCACGTCAAGCAAGGGCATGGCACTTCCGTCGGATGAGAACCATCCAAAAATGTCAAAGCTGCTGAAGTCCTCAGTGCATAGCGTGCCGAGCATAACGGATTCCTACGACAACGCTCCGCCGGGTCCCACACCCAGTCCCACTCCACGTGCCTCAACAATCGCAGAAAGGAGAAAATGTTGCAATTTATACTTCCTTGACTCACATCACAGCACATTGCTGCACAGCCACTCAGCCGTCGGAGGCAGTCTCTCGCGGCCTGCCTCGGCATGTGCCAAATTCATCAAGCATTCCCTTGTACAGATTCGCCTTCCGATCCTCCTTGGTTCGAGTCTCCCGCCCTTTTCCTGCGCTCAGCGGCCTGCGAAATTGGTGGGCTGGTGAAAATGTGCTGGCAAATCGCTCACATCAGCGTGCACAGCTTTACAAGTCACGCTGCTATCCTAATTCCCGTTGTGTGTTGAACCGTTGCAAGCCACCAACCACCAGATGAGAGTTGATATCGCCACATGTCGACAACAAAAAGCTCAGCCTGCACGACCTGCAAGTACTCGCGGCTCTGGAGGCTCAAGCATACTCCGAGGTGTTTGAGTGGATTGTCCTCTGGTAGGTTGGGATTCTTTTTGCACACGCATTTCAAGCAGGCTACTAAAGCACGCCAGCACCCTTACATTCAGTAGAGCCGATTGCATTAGACATGTATGTCCGGGAAACGTCAACGGTGACGACGCCCCCAGCCAGCAGCTCCAACCAACGCTCAACGACTACAAACAGTTGAGAACCAGTATATTGTATCCTATACAAGTCGTCCCACACCAACGCATCAAACACACACACACACACACACACATGTGAGAGCTGCCAGAACATGTGGCCAAGCAGTGAGACAAAAACGTAAAAAGACTGCCTCACGCCATCGGACCTCCACCCTCCCTAAAACCCCGCTGACAAAATCCCTGCCCAGCACTGGGCCCTCTTGGCGGGAGAACCCCTCTGAGATTCTGGGCAGCTAAGCATACGAGCACAGACAACAATAGGCTTCAGGGGTTCCTCCAGCCCACCGAAGCTCGGTCAATGCTGCAGGTTCAAAGCTTCGGGTTTTCGGGTCGGCTACTCTCCAGTGTCTTCTCCCGCCCATATTCGCAACCCGTGCAGACTGGAAACTCCGAGGTGCACCGCTTGGACTGCCGACGTGCACGTGGCTTGGCCGGCCTGCCAAGGCAGCCCGCGCACAAGCGTTTACAATGCAATGAAGCTTTCACGTCTACAACGACAACGACATCGACCAGGACAGGCCATCACCAACACCAAAACCGACGGGACATAACATGCCACCTCCACTGCAGGAACGAACGAACATGACGCATTTACGTATCCGTCAAGCTGTACAGTGCAGCACCATCGAGAAGCTGGTTTTTGAGATTGGAAATTACAGCCGAATGCCATTGTGAGCATCTTGTGGGTCAGGCCAGCCTCAGCATGACTGACACGCATGAAAACATGATGCTTGTGGGTCCTGCGGCGATCCCATGCAGCAACCTTCCAGTGGTCAGATGTTGGGAGCATGAGACGGCATTCACGTCAGGCCGTTAGACATGACGCACATGGGGCAAGTGATTGCAGCTCTCGAGTTCGGCACATGCACTGCAGAAATCACGACATCCGGGCAACCAGCTGAAACATTCGCTGCGGCGACCGGGGGATTGCAGGCAAAATGTCGGCTAGGTTCAGCGGGCACAAGTCTTAGTTTTGGAACTGCACATTCTCACTCTGAAAAGAAATGTAAGGCATGTAAGGCTACGGAAAGTCTTAACCTCCAGCAGATGCTGTGTAAACTACAGACAGCATCTTGAATCGGCTCGCGCAATTTGAGCCTGTTGCTGATCATCATCACAACATAAGAGCACGCAACTTGGCGTCAACTTTCCTCAGCGCAAACTTGGCCTTGGCTGATAGCCAGCCGCCTGCACACGCAACTGCCGAGGTTGATTCTACCGTTGCCTCGCTGTTCGCCTGAAGTTTCGCGCCAGCTCGCGACTTGAAACACGCGATGCTCGTCAGGTGGAGCCAGCCTTCAAAGGACTAAGTAACGGCAAAAGAGATACACAAGAAGAGGACACTAAGAGGACACAATTTGCAAACACAGTCGGTCCGGACCTTTGAGGCCTAGGGGGAAACAAGATCCGTTTTTATGAGGATCCAACACCCCCTCCTGCGACCTTTTTTTGTGGCCTCAAGGAACCCAAAAAGGTGGACTTTGGCGAAGGGAGGACTTGACAATCCACTTTTCGAGCGCCTCAGCAGAAATCTGTACCTTCTTCCAACTTGCCCAAAAAAGGCGCGTGTTTCCACGCAGAGGATGTGGGCCAATGGCCATGGGAATCGCAATCGGCTACACAAAAGGACACAAGGCATCTTTTCAAGCCTCGAGCTCCAACCGGGCTTTCGGCATATAGCCTGAGTCACGACAATCCATCAGGCCACTCCTCCTGTCCACTCTCCCTCGATATATAGATGCAGCTATCAACACCTACATGGCAGTCGCTGGTGAAAAAACTGAGACGATCGGCCAGTTTCTCTCCTGCTCGCTGTCCTCGCGTCCCCAGTACTTCACCTCCAGGTGTTTCATGCAACAGGCACACGAAGTTTCAAAAGTTTCAAATAAGTGACTTTCATGATTTCACAGCTCTGCTTCGTCAGCGGATCTGCCTCCAGTGTGTCCTCGGGGTTACAGGTCAGTGGGACCACGTCGTCGATAGTACGCTGAGGGTCGCGCCTTGAAAATCCGGCAAAAAAAATGAAGAATGCACCCACAAGTCAATCAAGTCTGCCAAACGAGACATATTTCTCAGGCCTGTGCCCCGCAGTTACTTGATCCCCAACTCGACGGTCAGGCTGAACGAGGCGTGATGGCAACCATCCCTGGGGACTTGAGGGAAACATTTGCATTTCATGTACTCGTCTAGTTTTTTGCACATGCGCACACACACCCACCCAGCCACCCACCCAGCCACCCACGCACCCACCCACCCACGCGCAAGCACGCACGCACGCACGCACGCACGCACGCACGCACGCACGCACGCGCGCACGCGCGCGCGCACGCATGCACTTACTTACTTACTGACTTACTTACTTACGTACTTAACTTACTTGCTTCCAACCTGCTCGTTTGTGCCAAGCCGTTCGACATAGATCCATCCATCCTCCTCCTGGACAGGACTACGATCGCAGATCAGAACTCGCCATGAAAGATTCCTGCAAGCTGAAAGCAACAAAACTGCTGAACAGACTTTGCTCCTCGACCTCCGGTTTTCCCACGTAAAGGACCTTGATGCATGGCGCAATTTCGTGGGCCACCCATCTGAGTACCATCCAACCTTGACCCATTCACGTGGGCCAGCAGTCAAATAACCTGTCAAGCAAAACATGGCCCTGCATTGCTTCATGCAGCGGTGGGCAGTGCTGACGCCTGAGGTACTGGTCTCGTATGCCTCAACCAAGTACACAACCTGCGCAACAAAGTGTCCATGCCAAAACCTTACCATGTGAAGGAGGCGTAACAAACTCAGCACAACCACAACATCTATGCGGGCATCATGGTTCCGTGCCTCATCCGGGAGGAGAATGATTGGCAACATCACTTTGCCCAGCACATGGGCACGTGTTCTAAACGTATTGATGCTGCTCATGTAAGATGTTACCCCAAATCTGCGAGGACCTCTCGTGTTTGGATGTGCTTCTTTGGGGCAAGATTTTCCAGTCGCATGACCCCCCATGTACACCTGGACATACCTCGATAGCGCGGTGAAGCACACAGAACATACACTGGTTGGCTCAGGAAAGAAGGCTTTGCTGCTGCCCGATCTTCTGCCCACCAAACGTGTTTTCATGTGTTTTCATACTGTTGCGTCTTCGTCAACGGTCTGGCAAACATTCTTTTTCGGGCGTATGTAGCCACAAGAGCTCCGCGCCCCCCAGCTCCCCCCCCCTAGTATGGTACCTCCCTCCCCCCCCACTGTGGTGTGGTTGTGGGGGGGTTTAGTTTGCGGTTTGAGGTTTGGGGTGTAAGTTTGCCCCTTCCCTTCCCTGTGGTGTGGCTGCGTGTCGGGTTTTGGACCTAGGGTTCGAAGTTCTAAGTTTTTGTGGCATAGCCTTTTAGGCTTTTGGGTTTTGGGGTGTGTTAGGCTTTAGGGTCGTAAGGTCATGATCCTGGTACTTCCCCCACCCCCGCCCCCCGCGCCCCCTGCGGCTGTGGAGCGATTGTTGGGGGAAATTGTAGCGTCGTTTTAGGGTTTAGGGTTGAAGGTTTCAGGGCTTAAGTCTTGAAGTTTTAGGGTTAGGTTTTTACTTAGGGTTGGGGCTTGGGGCTTGGGGCTTGGCACTTGAGGCTTGAAGCTTGAGGGTTTGGGGTCCCTACTAAGCCCTACATTTTGAACTGGCACAAGGCCTTCAAACCTTCAGATCCCCCCTAGCGGGGCTGGAGCCGCCTGACCATAAATGGTCAGGCGTCTGGCGTCTCCGGATTCCAATATGGTATGGTCCGGTGGGGGAAAGGACTGGAGAGTAAGTTCAGCCCCGTGGGCAGGGTTTAGGGTCGAGGAAGTTCTGAGCCCAAATCAAACGTAAAACCCTAAACCTTAAAACCATTTAAGCCCTAAAGCTTGAAGCTCTAAGCCTTGACTGAAACCTTAAGCCTTAAAGCCCCTAAAATCCCAAGACGCCAGAGCCCTAAACCAGAAGTCTTAACCCCGTAATCTAACGGTGAAGGCATCATTTTGGAACACAGGAAAGCGTCATTTTCGAACACATTTTGGAACACAGGCATCATTTTGGAATGCAAGGAGGCTAGAGAATGAACAGACCCAGAAGACAGGATCAAGCACCGTGAGTGTTGACACGTTCAAGACGATCGCGCGTTCAAAAATGACACCTCTTTCCAGCCATCACTTTTGGCAGGAAACCGGTGGTCTTTCCAACCGCATGAGAAAAACCACCTTTGACAAACCACCGGTTTTCTAGTTTCTAGCCGCTGCCTGAGAAAAACCAGTGGTTGTCCACTTTGGAAAAACCGGGGATCTTTCCAGCACCATTTAAAAAAAAAAACACCTTTGAAAAACCACCGGTTTTTCTAGCCGGCGCCTTGTAAAAACCTGCGCTAGTACTTGGCACAGTAGACAAACCACTTTGGAACAACCGCCGGTTTTTCCAGCGGCGTTAAAAGAAACCACCTCTGAAAAGCCACTGCAGAAAGACCTCCCCAGGTTACAACGGTTACAACGGTTACAACGTCACCGGCGTTCCAAAATGACACCTTGCAACGTTCCAAAACGACACCTTCCCGCGTTCCAAATTGACACCTTCCCGCGTTCCATATTGACCCCGTTCCCCTACCTAATACCTAAAACCATCATGACCCGACCCGAAAACCCTCAAGCCAAACCCCTAAGACTGTAAAAGCTGCAAAACCTTATGCAAAAAAAGCTATGCCCTAAACCCTAAATCCTGAGGACCGTATGCCCTAAACCCGAAAAAACGAGCTCACGGCCACACCACAGGGGGGATGCAGGAACCGAATAAACCAACCCACAACCACACCACCAAAGGGGGGTACCATGCCATGGGGATGTATTTGTTTTCTCGCGCGTGAAGGGGCCAGAGGGAAACTGTAACCAAAAAACCCTCAACCCTGAGCCCTAACACCTAATCCCACCATGAACCACAGAAGGGAAGAGGGGAAGCGGCATGCTGACATGAGGTGCTGTATGCACTTTGCTATTTGTATCGCTTTTGGCACTTTGAGTTTGACAATGTTGCATGCGTGTTTCGGCTGCACCTACCTAGTGCATGTTTGTACTTTACAAGCTGTATGAAGCTTGGCACTCAGTCAAGGTCGGCTTGGAACACCTACAAACTACATGAAGCAACAGTTGAGGCGAGGCAGAGATCAGGACCACAAGCGGAATTAGGCAGGGTTGCAGGCTTCCACCGTGTTACGAGGCGATGCTGTCATCCCAACTGTGGGACTTGACACCGACATCCCACACTCCGCTCAACCTACCCTGTTTGTTAGGAATGCCAGACATCCGCAAAGGTCATGATGGGATGTGGTCAGCAACGCCTGCACGGCGTAGGACTGCTCTGAGGTGTTCTAACTTCCCTGTACTCTAACCACTCACTGCAACACCGCCGCAAATGTTACAAAAGCCCACAGTAACCAAATCTTGCATAATGTACATGTTCATCCCGTGCTGACGATGCTCTTTTGCGGCGGTAAGACGACACACGAGCGATGTGCAGGACGGCAGCACAACGTGACACAAGACATTGCACCTTGTGTGAATAGGACCAGCATTTTGAAACAACAACAATACCCAACATACGAACACCAAGACTACACTTGACTAAACACTACGGGCCCCATACACTTCGGGTGTGCAACACGCCGTGCAAGATGCTGTAGTTATGACGGTTCTTCCACGTGTGGAGAACTGGAGAACCAATATGCACAAGTGTACAGAAGGCAGGCAAGACAAAGATTGTCGCCCTGGCTTGGTTTGCTTGTACAAACCCACACTAAAGGGTGGGATGGGCGCGTGTCTCCACGCAAAACACATGCATCTGCCTACGCACGACCGAAGCTACATTCGAGCAGCTGAGTGGCTAGAATAGAATATATGCCAAAAGTCAAACGTGAACTTTGAACACCGCAAAGTAAAACTGATTTGGGAAAGCACAAATACCGTTCAAATTTTGCTGTAATCTAGCCACTCACTGCAACACCGTCGTAAACTTTACAAAAGCCCATGGCAACCATATCTTACATATTGCACGTGTTCATCCCGAGCTGACGCTACTCTTCTGTGGCAGTAAGACACGAGCAGGCAGCGCCCAAGCCATCACCGAAAAGTGAGACTGACCCCGAACATGCCTCGCGGTAAGAGCCGCCAAAGGCCGCTGGCGCAGAGCAAGGGATTCCGGCGAAGGCGGACCGACATCTTGGGGGAAGTCCTGAAGATCAACCGCGCGCCGTGAGTCAACGCCCCATGAGAAAGGGTATGCCATGGAAAACTTCCGCCCATAAGTATGCGCCCGGCAAGGGGCTCAAAACCACACGTAAACACGTAAACGGTGCGCGTACGACGAAAAAGAACCCAACGCAGACCTGTGTCAGTCGGGAAAACCCGAATGTCTTTTTCGCCATCTCACAAGCGTGACAGAGGTAACGGGATCCTGTGACTCAATTCTCAACCCTCAGAAAGAGACCATCCGTCCCCCCGACGTAGCCAGTCGGCTGAGTCGTTGTGGCACCCACTGATGTGAGTGCTGGGCAACGTGCGCAAGCGGAACCACCGTGATACACAGCTTATTCGCCCTTGCCTCGGCCCCAGCATTGTCACTCCAAGATGGTACCAATGAGAAGCAAATGACCAACCCAATCTGGGCGAACGTTTCATAAGAGCAGCGAGCGAAACCTCTGGAACAAACAGGGGTGGGATAACGGGCGCAAGAATTGAGGACGCAACACCAAGCTTGCCAATACTCAACAAAGCCCCGGCTAGCACCCGAAACCTTGGTCGGGTCCGAAACCCCGGCCCACAAGCGCTTCCCTCTGTTGCGCACCAGCCTGAGGATTGAAAGCTGCGGTGCAGGCACATGGCATAAATGGCGTGCACTCAGCAGGTGTGGACCCAAAGGTTGATGCTGGACCACGGTGGTGGCCGTGAAGATCAATTCATCCCAGAGGAATTCACGCAATTTTTTTCAAGCAGGTTGGGAAAAAAATTGGTGCCCATCGGGCGGCGCGCATCGTGGCACAAGGTGCCAACGTGCAGAGCCATGGACGCAGGCATGATGCCATCCGCAAGACCTTCAAGACCCAGTGAAGGATGCTAACAAGCTTCTCCAAATGTTTCCGAGAGCAAAAGTTAGCAGAAGACTGCCTGAACCGCATGCTGCAAGAGCTTAAAAACTTTTGTCTGTCGTCAACATACGCCAGCAATATATGGGATACGCAGACCATGTGATGGCACCAGTGCGCGGAAAACGAGTCCCCGAACGAGCACACGCGATAGAAGAGGCCTTGTGCACACACGCCCCGTTGTGAGCTGCAGAGAACCCAAGATGAGACCACCAATCTCGAAACGGGCAGCCCCGAGGCGGTAGCTTGCCTGGATATCGGCCAGGCCCGGCAATTACTACTACGACTACGACGACCACGGCGACGACGACGACTACTACTACTCCGGTAGAAGCACGTCCCAATTATGCAGAGATCCTGCAGACAATGCGCCTGCACCTGCCGAGCAGCCAGCAGCAAATTAAAAGGCCCCACCCCAAAACATCATCTTTAAGCCATGTTCATAAATTAAACCCAATTAGACTTTAAATTTCAGGGCCACACCTTGGGAAACACACCCAAAGAAATCCTCATCTGGGCTTCGTTATTAAAATCACTTAATTTCGTATTCCGACGATGCCACAATGCCACACTGAATGCCACTAGATGTTCATTTTTACTTGTGAGATTACATTTTCCATTACATGTATTCACAGAAAAGATGAAGTTGTTCTTGAGTAGCTTGGAAAAGCACACAATTGTAAGAAATTGCATGAATTGTGCCTAGAAAGCTAGACTTGCTAGGACAAGCTTGTAACCAAAACCGTTGTTTAGCGCAAAGAACAATTCTGCACTTTTGCAGACATATACAAAAACTCCAGAGGAGCATGCTTCAGCGAACGTGAGGTTGCCATCACGATCTCCTTCCTCCCTTCGATAACTCGCCATGGCAAAACAAATCCCCGAGTTCGAGGATGCAGCCAAGAACATTGTGACAGAGACAAATGCAGTTCACACACAAGCATATTCGATAAATGCACACAAATGTGGGAACAACACAAGCCCGAGAACAAAACCCAAAAAAAAAAGTAAGAAACCAAACCCCAAAAACCAAAAAAAAATCAAAAACAAAATCGGGAACTCCTGGAAACAATACAGATCCATGTTCTGTCTTCAAGAGTTCCCGAATGTTTTTTTGGTTTGGTGTTTTTGGTTTTTGGTTTCTTTGGTTTTTTGGTTTTGGTTTTTGGGGCTTTTTGGTTTTGGTTTTCTGGTACTGATTTAGTGTGTTTCGTCGGTTTTGCATATTGCCTAGCAAAACGCAGCGGACAGTTCTCGGCTTCAAACCATAATGATACTTTCTATATTATATATATATAGTTCTTTTTATAATGATAAGAAAAAATAATAGTAATAATAATAATGATATAATAATAATAATACTAAGAATAATAACAATAATACTAATACGATTAGCAATAATAATCATAAGAATAATAATAATAATATCTTATAATATATTCTACTATAATATTTGAAAATATATTATATTTTTGATATTATATGATATGATATTATATTATATTATACCATATGATATTTAATATATGATATTGTATTATAATATCATATATATATATATACATATATATATATATATACATACATATTATACATATACATATGCATATACATATACATATACATATACATATATACATATATATATATATAATGTATATATATATATATATGTATGGTTCCGTGTCCCGTGTCGGTACCCCCCGCCGGGCCGAAACCACAGGGGGGCGGGGCGGGACCCTAAACCCTAAACCCTTACCCTCAACCCTCAACCTTAAACCCTAAACCCTAAACCCTAAACCCTCAACCCTCAACCCAAACCCCAACCACACCACCCCACAGGGGGGCCCAAACCACAGGCGGGCGGGGCGGGGAAAGAATTTGGGGGGGGGCCATGGGGGGGGGGGGGGGGGGGGTGTGGGGGGCAGTGACGCTGCACCATATATATATATATATTATAATGTGATTCGACAAATATAGTTTGTAAAATACAATATAAAGTAAAACAGTAAAATAGAACCTGTTATAGCAAAATCATACTCACCCTAAGCTCTAAAACCCCAAACTCTAAACATCCTGAACCCTAAACACCCTAAAGCCCGAAAAACCTACAACAAACCCTCAACCCTGAAACCTTACAGTATCTTGGGATTAACCAAAACTGGGCAGCACTGGAGCCTGAATTCGATCCGACAAGAATCCCCGCGGACCTGCGGTTCGGCGGGTGGCAAAAAACCCCAAAACCCAATCAAAAACCGCGAACCTTAAAGACACTAAGCCCACAAGACCCCGATACGGGGGCAACCGAAAGGGAACAGGGAAAGAAACCAACCCTCAACAGTCGCCTATATGGATTTCCCAGATCGAACCAGAAACAAGAACACCCACCCCTAAGGGGACAGGATAAGGGAGAAGGGACGGGACTACTCCAACCCGTTAAACCCAACCCCAGGCGTACGTACTTTTCCAACAAAAGCTGACGGCTCTTGGCCATCTTGAGCCATAAAGGATTTCCGGGTACGTTGACCCTTCCAACACCCAACACTAACTCCTTTCTACAATACCAGTTGCAGCTCCGCACTCCCCCTGTCCTAGGATTTCCTAGGACACATTGGAGGTGCAGATCTTTTGGCCAAAAACTGCCATTAAGGCAGCAGCCAGCTGCTTGAAATGCACAATATGGTTTTACGTCATCCAGGACGAAATTATAGCTCATTGGCTAACCCACTAACCACAGAGAATCTTTTTCCACCATGATCCTCTTATCATTGAAGACTCTTCGGCCTTCTTCACCACAAACCGTGGTCTTCGCTACGCGAAAAACTACTGACTTCTACTATCAGGGATTTCCATACCCTTAATAGTAACCACCACATTGTCAGCACATTGGCTGTTCCAGCGCACCTGTCTCCAGAAAGAGAAAAACCATCCCTTCATCCATACCATCCAATCACTTCTTTTTCCGATTGTTGGCAATTCTGAGGTGAAGTTGCAGCAGAATATACTCCAGGTCCGAAACTGTAAGAACAGGATCCTGCACGCACCTTTGAATTGAGGATACCAATCCTTCTCTCTTTGCGTCCTCAATCGCTTGGCAAGATTGACCCAGCTCTGCATTCACAGTGGTAGACGCTGGTGCATCCCCATCAGATGGACGATCCTTTTCCTCAGGGCCTTTCACCATTACCACCTCTTCCTTTTTGGGACTCTGACTTTTCTCCTTCTTCTTCGTCTTTCCACCGACGTTTGACTTTGTGCGCATTTTCGAGGCTTTTTCCCCTGCAGAAACCACCGCATTGGATGATGATCCACCCCTCTCAATGTTCGCCGGCATCTTCTTCGGCTTTGGAACCAGGAGAGTGTAAGGATCTTCGATAGCTGCAGCTTTCCTCTTCTTTTTGACCTTTTTCATCTCCTCCTCAACGGCAACCTCCGTCTCCGAAGTCTCAACCACCTCCTTTTCGGCAGGAATATCCTTGCTGGACTCCCTTTCTAGGGACCTCTTTTTTCCCCTTTTGGGATCTTTCTCTTCTCCCACGTTGGCACGCTCGAACCATATCCTCAGGTCATTGACCCATTCTTCCACCTCCGCGAGCGAAACATCATACGATTTCACTACTTCGTGAAGGTCCAGCACGGACAGCATACCAGTGGTCCACGAAACCCATTCTCTATCCATCTGGTCAGTATCTCCATTGAACTTCAGGAGTTTGAACAATGGGTCCGCCTCTGCTCGAGCCAAATCTGGCTTGCCATTGGACAGAAATGAAATCGCCTCCATCAACAGTTCCGTCATTTTGGTATCATCGTCATAAACCATAAAATCCTCCTCACCATCATCGAACTGTTCAGGAGAGATCTCCTTTTCTCCACCTTTTGCACCAGAACTTCTCCTTGGACCATCCCTTGGGGGCGTCCTTGGAGACCTTGGCCTCTGTTCCTCCAGCGGAACACCATGCTCGAAGACACACTTGTCACCAGAACGACACTTCCCAGACTGAGCAAACTGGATGCACCTCACACCAGTTGCATCGTGCGAGAACGCACACTCCTTTCCAGCGAAACAGTGTCTCCCCGCCACATAGTATTTGCACCAATACGAATGCAGCACCACATCATCTTCTGAATGGATGAATTTGCAGTCTTCACCAAATTTGCAGCGATCTTTTCCCCTGCTGAACCAATAGCAGAAGCCTTTCTTCCTCTTCTCCAAGCGCTCTGCCTCGTACCGGTCCATAGGGCGATTCTGCTCTACATGAACATTGCCATGTACCTGAGAACTGCTCCCTTCACCCAAGGTGCTATCAGTATTTGATGCTTGGAGTACAGCTGGAAAACCTGGCCTTGGTCCTACCACCTTCATGATTGGTTTTCCGCCAGCTCCTGAGCCATGCTGAGACGATCCAAAAACATTGAACATCTTCATGAAGGCCTTTCTAGCGCCGATCTTCTGCACCTTTTGGTTGGACGTTTCATTGCTCCAACCTTGCATCCAGATGCGTTCAAACGACACAACCTCCTATACCCAGCTCTATATCCCTTCTTCCAAAGAGCCATAAGAATTCTAGAGGCAGTAACATTCTCCACCTCTACCTTTTCCAACGGTCCCTCACTTCCCGGAACAAACCCATCCAACCCATCCATATCTGAAGACCTTTCCATCTTTTTTGACACCACTTCGTCGAGGTAGTCTTCCGAGATCCAGGGTAAGTTCCTCTTAGAGGAAGGATTGTCACCATTGTTTGGTCCTTCACCAGGATACCCTTTTGTGCTGTCAAAGATCTTACCAGTAGTGCGGTCCTGCGTAGAGAAATTGGAAGCAACGTGGGAGTACACTGACCACAAGAAAATCCTTGTGTCCGCCAGTCTTGATGACCCACTGGATGTCTCCTCTTCCGGAGAAACTTCTGGCGCTTTGCCATCCCTTCCAGTGTCACCAATTGTCTCACCTCCAGCATCTTCAATGGGGATAAGGGATTCATTGTTCCCTTGATCAAGTACCGCAACCTCCGGTCCAAGAACTTCCAGCACCGCTGTCGAAGGATCCACTTCTTCATCAGCATCGTCGTCCATCCTTTTCCAGAGAACCTCCAATTGATCAGCGCAAGTCGCCGCCTGAAGAAACTCCATCAACTGGGCCCTCCCGCGCTGCCAGAGAAATTCCGAAACCATCACTGACCCTTGGGCTCCTAGGGTAAGGAACGGATGAACCAATTTGGCTACCCTCGCCATAAGTTCAATGTGAACTTCCATGCCTGGACTGCGACTCCAATCATAGGCAATTGCCTCCATAGCAGTTCCAAACTTATCAGTATTTTTGAATTCCCCTTCCAGACCAGGAGTTAGCAATGCACCCATCACCGAAAGAGGATAATTTCCCACCGCCGGCAAGCACGGATTGTCATGGAACGAATGATGCAAATCACCATAATATCCTTGATCTCTCCTTTGAAAAAAAGGAGTGCTCCAGTCCCTAGCTGGGCATTCATTTCATCCACTTGAACCATTTCAGCACATATCCTCTGTGCCACAGTTGCTATTGCTGGCCAGATGGTACGATCGGTCAAACCGCGACGCATAACCCAATCAGTTGTTGGCGACTGAATCAGCGTTCCTGGATCATACACCATAACCACCATCGCACCATCATCCATTGACTGATCAGCATCGTCCTCCAGTGCCAGGTTCTCATCCTGTTCGCTTGCACCTTCGGATGACATGCTAATAACCAAATTTCGATCCATCTTATTGGACCCCTTCTGACAGTCCCTTTGCCCCACAGGCAACTTGCCGACAGCAACCTTCCAATAAATCCGACTCAGAAGGCCTTTAATAAGCAATTGCTGAGGGTCCTTCTTCACCGGACGAACATCCAATGTCTTCGCACCATCACCACGGAGTTCATTGCTCCCACCTTCTCCTTCTTTTTGGTCAGTCTCCTCGCCAGAAATTTGCACTGCTCCTTCCAGCGCCGTCTCCTGTCCAGCCACTTCTTGCCCAGGAAGAACTTGAGCGCTTTCAGATACATTCACCTGTCCAGCAACACCTTGCCCAGGTAAACCTCATCCGTGGAGCCCACCGCCAGCGAACCAACTATAACTGAGCCATCCCTTGCTCTTTTTTGAGACTGTTCAGTTCGACGAGAAGGTTGTGGTAGCGAAAAACCTTGTGAAGTCACTTCTTGGCGGGTCTCCCCCCGCGACGCTTTGTCGCGCCCTTCGCCAAGGTGAACCGATTTTTTCTGCCCGTCATTGGGGCCTGAAGAACCACCCAGCGGAACATTGCCACGAATCGCAGTTCTCTGTGAATCCCTTTCTTGCAAAAAGATTTCCCTCATACGTTGCGCGGCAGTGGTCTCCTCCTCGCTTGAATCGCTTGAGGAAGCGGCATAAGAGACCAAAACCTCCGCCTGATCATCATCATCCACCACATCTGCCCACGCTCTGCTGAACCGATACGACAACCCACCACGAGGCTTCAGTTCCAGTGGTTTTGGCTTTTCCACCACTTCCGCCGGCTGCACTCGCCGTTGTGAGCGAGAGCGTGGCACCTGTCGCACCTGTTTTTTATCCAGCAAGGGCCTTCCCCTTTTTACAGGGTTTGATCTTGACCGATACTTTTTTGTTGGCGGGTTCACCGGCGGCATTCCAACTCCCACCAACTGCAGCTTCTGTACGCACAGCGGAGACCTCTGCGCAAGCGTCCAAGCATCACGGCACCTAACTTTATCAAAAAGCTCCCGATAGGAGCCTCTCGGCATTGTTTTTGCACCGGAGCCTTCAGCTTCACGCACCTGAGTGAGGGTTCGCACCGCCTCTCTTCCAGTTTCCTTGCTCCCAGAAGATTGTTGTACCCGTACAGATGCATCGGAAGGAACTGCTTTTTCCGGTCCTCCCGGACGATATCGGACACCACCAACCAATTGCAGAATTTTGCATGCTGTCACTTTGTTGATCCCTTTGTCAACCAAATCTTCCACAAAGATGAACTCTTGCAAGTCCGACACGTTGGTCACACCAAGTGTAATCATCACCTCACTTACATGAGGGGTATACACCCAAAGGTGTTCGTTGCGAGCCATCCAATTTTCAATTGGCTCCTCTGGATTTTGAAGCCGAGTACCAGTGGACTGCGCCACCGAATTCTTTTGTTCATCATCTTCTGCTTCATCCAGGATACCCTTTTCACCTTCTTTTTGTGACACATTGGTCATTTGCAGCGCTTTTGGTGCCGAGGATGATGAAGATTCAGCTCCCCCACTCGCAGGTGGCTGAAAAGTGCTCCTGTCCGAAATCTCCCATCCTCTCTCTTTTTCAAACCGGACCTGATTGGCCACATGTACCAAGTGTTTCAGGTGCGTCAGCCGCTCATCTGACATCTCGTCGCGGGAGTACTTGCAGAATTTTGACCCTTTCCGACAACGTCCTCTGAGGTAATAATCGAAACAGCAATGGTGGAACCCCGCGTCCCTTAGTGCCTTCCTGGAAGCATTGTCCCAAGATTTGCCGGGCTCCCAAGTCCCTTCCAATGCTATGTCATCGTTGCGAAGATACCTGCATGTAGTCCCATATTTACAACCACCTTGATTGTAATACAGACACAGCCGACCTTTTGGCTCACCCAACGTAGGTTCACCCTTTGATGCACCTTTACCAAAGTTGTACTTGGCCCGGAAGGCTAAATCCTCCCGCTCCTGCTGTGCCTCATCCACTGCGCCTTCCTCTGTGGGAGGGTCACCAATGTTCCCATCCTCATCTCCAGCTTCTTGGCTGTTCTTTGGCTCAGTTGATCCTTCTCCTGGCCAACCTTCACCATAACGACGATGCTCATAGGGACACCCATCACCATTGCGACACCTTCCCCGATTGAAGAACTTGCACAGCTTGCTGTATCCAGGTGACACAGTCTGTGGAGTCATGTGAGCCTTTTTGTACTGGTCAGGATCCATGTAGGCTTCCATTGGCCTACCCTCCCTTTTACTCATGGATTCCACTGCACCATCAAGCTCCTGCAAAACTCGCTTGGTGTCCAACCAAAGCGCGTTCCAAAGCTCATCTTCCCCTTGACTCAGCACCATTGTCACCGCTTCACCCACAACTGGTCGAGTAAATCTCCTTTTTCTGCATGCCAGTTCGAAGAGCGCGTTGTGGTACTGTTTTCGGGGAAAAGTGGATATCTTTCCCAAACCTGTGCTTTCCGTACCATCAGGTTCCCAACCATCACTTTGCAAGATGCCATAGGCGCGCCGAGCTTCCGCATTCAGGAATGATTGATCTGCAACACACTCCTGTAGATATTCCATTGGGCGACCCAACAGCATCCCAGTGATTTTGCCCACATAGGCCTTATCTTCGTTTCCATTCTCAAGAAGAGCTTTATAGATCTTTTCTCCATAAAGTTGCCTTTCCTCTTGTTCTTCTGAGGATAACTCCTGATCAGCAACCCTTCCATCGGATTGCTCTTCCTCCCGTTTCCAGTCCCATTGACTGTTGGAATCTTGGTACCATTGACCAGCACACCATGAATCTGTCCACCACGTACTCCAGCCGCTGGGTTTCCATTTACGCAGCGTCGAAGAAGAGTCCTCCTCGTCCTCTTCCAAAACCAGAAAGGTGTCCAAGATTATGGTACCATCATCTTCCACTCGCTTCACTGTTCCATTGACAGTATCACCAAATTTGAATTGATGTGTGTTGTTCCCTTCTGCAGGAATCAATACATTCACATCACCATGGTCCAAAAAAGCTCCATACCCATTGATGCAGCGCACTAGACCCATGATCTCATCTCCCTCTTGGTAGCAATGTTCCCCAGGTGATTCCAAGGCTCCCGCTCGGGGCACTTTCTTTGCATGCTCTTCAGAAACCATCTCTGTATCATCGGCTCCTGGCACATCCTTTGTTTCCACCTTTGGGTCACACTGCTCGTCCTGCTCCTGCACGAGTCCCACAAGATCATCCATCTTGTGCTCCAGGGGCTCAGGACCTTCCTTTTTTCCAGCCAATGGCCTTGCCTCATCTGCTGCAGTTCGCTCGGTGTCGACTTCCGGCGAGCTTCCAGACGGCAATACTTCTCCCTTCACGGGAGTGGACCCATCATTGGAGTCTTTTGTCACGCCTTCTGCAGCAGGCAAATTTTCTTCCACTGCAGGGCTATTGAATTGCTCATCCGCGGCAGGTACATTTTCTTCCACCGCAGGCTCCTTTGGTTCCATGGTTTCCAAAGGAGAATTGCCACCATCATTGACCACAGCTGCCTCATCGGCTCCGGTGTAGCCCTTGCCATTTCGTTCCTCGCAGCTAACTTCAGGTTGCACCAGTGCGTCCACCTGTGAACCTCCGTCATCAGCTGCTGCGGAGACCTGCGCCCCATTGTTGCAGTCGCCCGTGGAACGTGACACCATATGCGCCTCAACCCGTGCTTCCTTCGCACTCCAGGTACTATCTGGCACATTGACCCGCGCATCATTGGCGCTCCAGGCCTCATCTTTCAGATCTTCCGTGTCTCCAGCTATTCCAGAAGCTTCTTTTTCCCCTTGAATGGCAGGATTCTTGGCACCAAACGAAGAGACCTCCTCAGTCGTAACACACAACTTTTTCCCTCCGTCTTCCGAATCTCCAGGACCACCTTCCTGAACGACAGGTACCACATCCACCACTCGCTCTTCTGCAGCCGACACAGTTCCGATCTCCACATTGGGCATTTTTTCTTCTGGACCCACCGATTCCACCGCTGCCACACCCTCAGAAAGCGCTTCCATTTCTTCCCGATCCAGATGTTGAGCTCCAGCGATGTCTGCTCGGTTTCCAGGAATCCCCTCCTCATCAGGAGAACCCGAGGTCGGGGCGTCACCACCAGCCCTAAGACCGCTATCCCTGATAGTAGAGGAAAAATCTTTTTCACCTACACTATTTACACTACCCTGGAATGCCCTCGTAGACTCAGGCGTCGGAGTAGAGGATGAAGAACCCAGTGCAGCCTCCATTTCCAGCTCATTGCCCGAAGGAGACCCAACCACCTCGTCACTCTTCATCTTTTCACCTACACCGGCAACGTCCACTTGCTTTCCTGCGTATCCAGGCAGTAGTAATATTGTCTCCCATCTTCGTGGAAGTGCCATTCCCACGTTGTCCCATCGCACGCTTTGATCAGATGCTCATCTTTCCGAAAACCATCCCTTTCAGAGACTTGACGCATCTCATCCTCTTCTTCTGACAACTGGCGCAACCTTTCAGCCTCCATCTGTAAGATCTCCTCCTCCCCCATGGCGTATTCAGCAGTTGGTGCAGCTTCAAAGCTGTCCGCACCCTTCTGTTCGTAACCGCTTCCACCACCCAGGGAACTCGCCGAGGGATCCCCTTTAATCTTGTTCAGAGGCCTCCTGGCAGCTTGCAGCACCTCTCCAATCAGATCGGTCTGAGACCCTTGATCTACCATTCGGCCCGAAGTCGAAGTCGACGGCTGATACCCATGTTTTTGCAACACGCGTAAAACAGTCACCTCCATTTCACGGCTATACCACCAGTCGCGTCCCAGTTCCTTTTTTCACCAGGCTTTGGCGATACAGAAACAGCACGTCCTTCAGCTTCAGCATTGCTAACCATATCCACATTGGGATTCATACCCACATTGGGGTCTTCTGCAACCAAGGCTTCTTCCAGATGTTCTTCAGCGCCGGGCATCACCTCTTCCAACACCGCTCTTCCACCCAGAGACTCAGCTGCACCATTTCCAGCTCCACCATTCTGTCCACCATCCGAGGAAGGTTGGAGCCATCGCTTGGGAGAAGGCATTGCTTCTTGATCCCAAAGATCTTAAGAGAACACACAACCGCAGGGAACCTAATTTGGGCTCATAACCTACGGGGGCAACCGAAAGGGAACAGGGAAAGAAACCAACCCTCAACAGTCGCCTATATGGATTTCCCAGATCGAACCAGAAACAAGAACACCCACCCCTAAGGGGACAGGATAAGGGAGAAGGGACGGGACTACTCCAACCCGTTAAACCCAACCCCAGGCGTACGTGCTTTTTCAACAAAAGCTGACGGCTCTTGGCCATCTTGAGCCATAAAGGATTTCCGGGTACGTTGACCCTTCCAACACCCAACACTAACTCCTTTCTACAATACCAGTTGCAGCTCCGCACCCGAAACCCTAAAAACCCTAAACCCTAAAAACCCGAAAAGTCCCTAAACCCTAAGAACCCTAAACCCTAAGACCCTAACCCCTGAAAGCCATCCCTAAGCACCCTAAACCAAAAAGCCCTAAACCCGAAAATCCCTAAACCCTAAAACCCCGAATTCCTAAAAACCCTAAACTTGAAAATCCTAAACCCTAAAAACCCTAGAAACCCTAAAAACCCTGAACCCAAAAAGACCTAAACCCTAAACCATAAAATTCCGCAAACCGACGAAAACCCAAAGTAAAACCCTAAACCCTGAAAATCCTAAACCCTCAAAACACGAAGACCCTAAAACCCCCAAACCGTGAAAGCCCTGGGCCCAAGCCCCTAAAGCCTAAAATCCTTAAAAGCCCTAAACCCGAAAAGCCCTCAGCACTGAAAACCCTGAACCCTTAAAAGACCCGAAAAACCCTCAACCCTAAACACCCTGAGACCCCTAAACCCGCTAAAAACCTCTAAATAAACCTGAAACTAAACCCTAAGAACCCTAATCCCTCAACACCCCGAGAACCCTAAACCCCGAAAAGAACTAAACCCTAAACCCGAAAAAATCCTAATCCCTAGACACCCTGAACCCTGACAATCCTAAACCCTAAAACCCCGAAACGCCCTAAACCTAAAAACCCTAAACCCTAAGAACCCTGTACTGTACCCTAAAAGCCCTAAACCCAAAAAAACCTAAACCCTAAAAACCCGCAACGCTCTAAACCCTAAACGCCCTAAACCCTAGAACCCTAAACGCTTTTTAAACCCCAATAGGACCCTACACCCACTGCACAAGTTGCATGCGTCTGCATTGATCGCAGAACCTAACTCTCACACCATTCACCGGTTGCTTGCATTGCAAAACAAATGCATGCAAATGCGGCGGGGCGCTCAACATTCTAACGCAATCGACGCTACGACTTATAACCCCGCTTTATTCTCTTTCGAACCCATGATGCGAGTGTTGTGTTTGCAAATGGGTGGGAGGCTAAAACACCCTAAACCCTAAACCCTACAAACCCCTAAACCCTAAAAACCCGAAGCTAAACCCAAAAAGTCCCTAAACCCTCAACCCTAAAGCCCCAAAGCCCCGGAGCCCTAAGCCAAAAAAAACAGCTAAACCCTAGAACCCCAAGAAGCCTAAAAGCTAACCCGTAGAATATTAGTACTAAAGGTGTATTATAATGAGTGCATAAATTGCAAATGAAATGAACGAAGTGAATGAAATGCGTGAATTTAGCGCGCTCTCTTCTTTCGCTTCTTTTCATACACTATTATTACGAGCGGGCACAGTTAATTCGCACGATAAATTCATGCATGCGTGCGTTATCTTCGTGCCCGCGTAAAAGAGAACAAGATTAGTAAAAAGCCCCTATAAGAATACCAAGATTAAAGGGGCTTTTATAATATTATGAACGTAGTACGGGCGAACATAAGATCTTTTCACTCGCCCGGAATACTATTTTACTGGATTCTTCACTCTAATTCTCTTATTTTGCTTGTTTACTTGAGTTATAAGGAGTAAAGATATGAATGAAGCAGCCCCCGTATTATAATATTATGAGAATAAGCGTGCATTCTTTACCTTATTCTCATACTATTATAATGGGGAGAGTGAATAAGCGAGTGAAAAGAGCGCATTCACGAAGACCACCAAGATGAAGAGATTTCTAGTACTTGGAGATGGGGCTTATGGACAGGGGTGTTGTCTTCACGAACTTGGCTCACAGATCCCCTTCACGCTACAACCGCACGTTCATGCCCCAATATTAAATGTACTAAAAGGGCGATGAATAGCGCGCCTTTTAATATATTTAAAATGGGCCCCTTTCACTCTTTATAAAGCCAATATTAAAATCATTACGGCGCGCGTGAACTGGCCCGTAATTTAATATTGGATTTCTAAAGATTGAAACCTTCATGAACGACGCTGGGGGAAAAACGCCCATTAAAACATATTAAATTCATGCGTGCCTTATAATTTAATATATTTTAACAGGGTTTTTCGTGGAGTCGCGAGTGAAGGGTGAAAGGGGTGACAGGGGTGAATGAACAAGCCAAAAGACCCCATGTTGTTCCCCCGGTTAGTACTAACTTTGACCAAGAAATCCCCCTTTCCTGTTCACCCGTGTCATCATGAGCCTGTTAACCGCACGATGAAGGAGATGAAAAAGGCCCCTTTAAAGGACTTATTATTTAGCCCTTTTTCACCCTCATTCTCCCATCCTGGCACGACTCAACAGATTAACTCCTAGAGACAGAGGTTGTTTCGTTCATGTGCTCACTGCGTTCAATTCATTCGCAGGCTCATTCATTCTCTCATTCACACACTCTTTTCACCTTGGAAATCCTATTGTAAACTCCTGGTACGCCCTTTCCCACGCTCACAAGAACACCCTTACTATGTCATGAACGCGCGCGCGCGTGAACTGACCACAGTAATACTATGATATTGGGTTCTTAGTGGCTTCGAAACAGAGGTTGGGTCTCACGTTGTTCTTGGTTGATAACTTCCAGGATGATACGGTTAATGGAAATACTGGGCTGGGGTAGGTTCCTTGTTAAGAGAGTTCATGGTTGGCGGTGGTACGGTCTTTTACGAGCGGGTTAACAGGGTCTCAAGGTGTGACGGTGAACAAGACTGTGTGGAACAAGAGTGAGACCTTGAACTCGAAACTTTGCAAACCCTTGAATCCTAAACCTTGAAATCCCTAAATCTCAACATTGAGTTCGCCTTTCCACAAGGTACATATGCCATCAGACACTGCAAACCAGCAAAGGCCAGTCCGTTTTCTGGCACGGGGTCGCACGCATTTGAAGCTGACATGAAAGGTGCACACAAACTTGGTCCTGTGGGCATCTGAGCCAGACATGGCCAAAAGACAGGTGACTTCGGCTCTAGCGGAGAAGCTGTCAAGCTCCGCTACCAGAAAAAAAACAAAACAAACCCAAGCGGTTTGCACAGCCTTTCCACGCACAAGCACAAATGTTCCGTGTGTCCTTCGACTTAGCTTTGAGGTGCCCTTCCTCCTCGCGCTTGCGGCATCCTCTGACACCGTAAAACAAAACTTGCTCCAAAAACAGCCATGCTGCTTTAGCAGACATGCAAAAGCCGAAGTTCACGTCACTCAAATCAAGCGACACCCAAGTGACCATCTTCCAAATCGTCAGCATCCTGGAAGCAGTCTTTTGCATCCTCACGCTGCGGGGGCTTCAAAGCCCCTTCGCGCTGAAGGTCTAAAGCCCTCTTCGGCTCATGAGAAAGGGGCCTTCGAAGCTTCAAGGCTTCGAAGGGAGGACGAAGCCCCCTTCGTCCTCACCTTGCAAGCCTTCGAAGCCCCCCCCCCTTCGCCCCCTTCGTCTTCGATGCCTTCGAAGGTCCCCCCCTTCGTTCTCGCCTTCGTCCTCACCCTTCGAGCCTTCGAAGCCCCTCCCTCCTGCCTCGTCTTCGAAGCTTTTCGAAGCCCCTTCGTCTTCACCTCCTGTTGCCTTCAAAGCCTTCGAAGCCTTTTGGCGTGACCCTCCCAGCCTCCCTCATTTACTTCTTGTAAAGTGGGAGGAAGGGGAGAAGAAAGAAGAGATTATGTTTTAAATTATTTTTCTAGACGAGGCAGTTGGAGGAAGGGAGAAGAGAGAATGTGGAGCGGGAGGAAAGGAGAAGAGAGAAGGGAATGTATTCTAAATTCCACCGCCCTCGGAATCTTTTTTGTTTTTTTTGAATTTCATCTCTCGAAAAATTAGAGGAGAAGAGAGAAGGGAATTTATTCTAAATTCCACCCGCCTCGAATGTTCTTTTGTTGTTTTTGTTTTATTATTCGAAGATCAGAGGAGTGGAGACGAGACAGTGTTTTTGTTTCTAGAACTGGAAAGCGGGGGGATTGAGGGGGGCGCAGCTCGAGGAAGCCTTCCGAGCCCCCTTCGTCCTCACCCTTCCAAGCCTTCGGAGCCCCCCCCTTCGTCCTCGCCTTCGAAAGCCTTCCAAGCCCCCTTCGTCCTTCGTGCTCGCTTTCGAAGCCTTCGAAACCCCCCCCCCCCTTCGTCCTCGCCTTCGAAGCCTTCGAAGCCCCCTTCGTCCTCACCTTCGAAGTCTTCCAAGCCCCGCCCCCCTTCGTCCTCGCCTTCGAGCCTTCGAAGCCCCCTTTGTCCTCACCTTCGAAGCCTTCGAAGCCCTTCGTCCTCACCCTTTCGAAGCCTTCGTTCACCTTCTCGAAGCCTTCGTCCTCCCTTCAAAGCCTTCGAAGTCTTCAGACCTTCAGACCCCCCCTCCGACCCTTCGGCTTCGAAGGCTTCGAAGTTTTTTTTTGAACCGTCGCCTCTTTACTACATCAGCAGCGCAGTAGGCCGTCCTTGTGGGTCTCAACACTAGAGGTGAAACAGTCGCAGGCGCGAAAACCAAAGCAAGCACACACCAAAAACACCACCAAACACAACCACAAAAACCCGCAGCAACCCGCCAAAACCAAAAGCGCCAAACGTCTAGGTGTCCCCCGCGCTCAGTACTCGAAGTCGTCGCAGAAATCCAGGTGTAATCAAGCAGCGCAGAGCATGCGGGGGAGTCGCAAAATGCGAGAGTTTGCCAGATCATCAAAACCACCATCATGAAGCCACTGGTGCAACGAAGGTCAGCACGGAAAGCTGTAAATCGAAGAAGGACAGCAAAGTTACCGACCAACACGGGCAGGTACCAGGCACACAGTGGCGAAAAGGGAAGGTACAGAGTGGCCAACTTTCCCAGAGGAGAGGCAAGGCCAGCACGCGCCCCATGGTGGTCAGCCAGTGGGGACTTGTCAGCAAGAACAGCGGATGCAAGACCAGCCCAGGGCACCCCATGGTGGTCAGCCAGCGCAATCCCCGAGCAACAGCCAACACAACTTGCGGCTCTATTATTGAAGCCCGACCCAAAGTTCCCAACACCCAGGCGCACAACTGTGCTCAGTCCGGCCACATACCCAAGTAGAACCTGGGGCCGCAGTCAGCAGAGCCCTCCTAGTTTCCCAGGGAGGAAGCCTGCGAGTAGCAACAGCTACCGATTCCGAGGGGAAAGACTACCAGACAGCAGTCAAACCCTTACTCTGGCCCGCAGCAAGAGGAAAGGCCAGCACGCGCCCCATGGTGGTCAGCCAGTGGGGACTTGTCAGCAAGAACAGCGGATGCAAGACCAGCCCAGGGCACCCCATGGTGGTCAGCCAGTGGAGCAACCCCGAGCAACAGCCAACACAACTTGCGGCTCTATTATTGAAGCCCGACCCAAAGTTCCCAACACCCAGGCGCACAACTGTGCTCAGTCCGGCCACATACCCAAGTAGAACCTGGGGCCGCAGTCAGCAGAGCCCTCCTAGTTTCCCAGGGAGGAAGCCTGCGAGTAGCAACAGCCACCGATTCCGAGGGGAAAGACTACCAGACAGCAGTCAAATCCTTAGAGGAAAGGCCGGTGGTCAGCCAGTGGGGACTTGACAGCAAGAACAGTCCAGGGCACCCCATGATGGTCAGCCAGTGGAGCAACCCCGAGCAACAGCCAACACAACTTGCGGCTCTATTATTGAAGCCCGACCCAGAGTTTCCAACTGTGCTCAGTTCGACCACATACCCAAGTAGAACCTGTGCCTGACAGCCTCCGCCCAGGCCTTCAAGGCCTCCGACGACCGTGGACTTGGGGTCTTGGAGGTCCACTGCATATTTGGTTGCAGGGCACGTGAGCAGCTGATATGCATGACCGGCGAGAAAAGCCACCATGGCTGCAGAAGACTTAAAAGCTTGCAAAAGCGCTTCCGACCAGTCGTCTGGGTCGAAGTAACACAGTATGGCCGGAAGCTGCAACAGCAAAGAAAAAATCAGTAATGTACTGGGCAGTCAGAAACCCGTACTCGACCAAAGATGCGAAGGTTCGAGAGTTTGAAAGGCAGTTCCGCGGGCAGTTGGCACACGCATGAAAGCGACGAGCTACAAGTCACTCGGCACTCGGCAGGCACTGACGGAGGGATTCCAATACCACTACGTATGAGGAAGGCGCGAAATCTGGACTAGCTGCGAGAAGCAGAGCGGCTCCTCACGGAAGCTTTGGTCATGAAGCGCGCCGTCTTCGAAAAGGCTCCAAACGGTCAGTGGCTGTGACTCTGGCCACTTCTAATTGTTGTGGTTTCTTTTCATTTCGAATGGAATTGAATGCAACACATTATTATTGTTCAAAATCGTGCTTGTCTTGAAATGTCATGTCGTGTTCGAACACATCAAGCATGACACTCTCTCCACTAAGCAACATGCATTCTGCTCACATCACTCGCTCACGTTCGAATCTTTTCACGTGGTGGGGAAACAGTACCGAGCACGGCTGGTTGGATCTCGATCCCTCCTGTAAGACCCAAGACTGTTGTTGAGTCTCGAAAAGTCCTGTGAGACACAGAGCTCCTTTCCCCTTCGAGAGGAAAATGTTAGCTAACTCACTACCTCTCACAGGTTCAACCTAAGTGTGACGGCCTGAACAGGATACTCATCAGGTTCAGACGACAGGTCAAGAAGTTTCTGGCTGTCGCTGAGAGCTTGACGAGGCAGCTTCACCCGGTTGCTCCAAGTCAGGTTCAGGGTTCACAAACTGCCACTGAGACTGAAGAGCTGCAGCAGCCTCTCGTTGCTGCATCTCACGGTCTGCCATGAGATCGTCCAATACCTCAGCCACCCTCACGAGGGAATCCATATTCAAAGAGTGAAGCCACACTCGAAAATCATTTAGCTGATCTCGTGTCAACGACCGCGCCATGAAGAGTGCTGAAAAAGGTAAAGTGGCGAGAAGAGCAATACTCGAGCCTGTATGCATCAAGCAGACAAGCAAAACTGTCATCACACAAAGTAAGGCCCGCGCTAACAAGGGTCCCTGATTGCAACACGCTCGCTGAGCTGCCTGGTCCCTTCCCGGATACTGCCACAACCTCTTGTGCACACGGAGTCATCTCCTGACATAGTTGCGAAAACTCTCACATTAGTATACAAGGGTGGCGGGGGTGGGTTTTTCAAAAATGATCTATCAGCCTCTAAGAGCACTTTCCGGGCATCCTGCCCCTCGAGAGGTCCCGCTGCGACGGGTGTATACAGTAAGTACAAACCATACACAAACAAGCATAAAACTGATCGAGCAGTGGAAATAAAGTTGTGCAAAAAGGCAAGCACTAAAACAACAAGCAAATGTTTTGTTCACTGCAACATTTTGAGTGTTGTTTCCTTTGAACAATAAAGCTCTATCTTCTCCAGGTATTCGAAGAACGATACTTATTGTTCAAAATCGTGCTTGTCTTGAAATGTCATGTCGTGTTCGAACACATCAAGCATGACACTCTCTCCACTAAGCAACATGCATTCTGCTCACATCACTCGCTCACGTTCGAATCTTTTCACGTGGTGGGGAAACAGTACCGAGCACGGCTGGTTGGATCTCGATCCCTCCTGTAAGACCCAAGACTGTTGTTGAGTCTCGAAAAGTCCTGTGAGACACAGGGCTCCTTTCCCCAGTCACCTGAGCCGTGTGTCAAACCTTCAGTTTCGAGGCTCTCTTCACAATCGCCGAAACGATCCTGCTCGCTTCTGGCGATTCGTCCTTGAATCCTAACTTCCTAACCAAATCAAGTTGGAACCTTGAAGGTTGATCTGCAAGATTCGCTGGGGAGGCAACCCTTGCATACCACGGTAAAAATCCGTGAACATTTATTTTCGGTATACTTGGGAAGGCACACCAGAATTTAGATCGCCAAGTTGTCGATCAACTAAAAACACGGAAGTGATTAGATAAAACATCACATCCCCCAACAAAAGAGTGAGAGACAAGAACATGAAATGAAAGCATGCAATCACTCGGACAACCCTTCTCTTTTTTTACACAGACGGGGGCGTGGCACGGTGAAGAGTGCTTGCATATAGCAAGAGAAAGTGGGCAATCCCAAAATCTCTGCTGCCCGAGAGCGCAGTCGCTCGAGTTGCCACCTACACCCCCAATCAGGGAGGGCGGGCGGGACAAAATTTTGATCCTCTGAGCTGCACACAGCCACACTGCGACGGAGAGATCAAAATTCACATGGTGAACAAATCAATCATGTTCATGAAAATTCATGCACCCATGAATTGCAAAAGTATAAATGAAAATAAGGTGCTGTCTCGCTTGCGAGAAGGCGCTCTTATTTTCGGTATACTTGGGAAGGCACACCAGAATTTAGATCGCCAAGTTGTCGATCAACTAAAAACACGGAAGTGATTAGATAAAACATCACATCCCCCAACAAAAGAGTGAGAGACAAGAACATGAAATGAAAGCATGCAATCACTCGGACAACCCTTCTCTTTTTTTACACAGACGGGGGCGTGGCACGGTGAAGAGTGCTTGCATATAGCAAGAGAAAGTGGGCAATCCCAAAATCTCTGCTGCCCGAGAGCGCAGTCGCTCGAGTTGCCACCTACACCCCCATCCAGGCTACGAGAGCATACTGCAGACTCGACCCCTCAAGCTAAGGTACGCGCGCCGCACCTGATCGCAGGGCAGCTTGAAGGTTTCGGGTAAGGCATCGCAGGACATACTGCGTGAAGGCGGATCGGCAATGTTGGATGCTGAGGGAACACGACAGAACCAGGGCATGATCATGTCGGTCTCACAAACAGTCGCACACACGTGGCAAATCCTGGTGACTGACATGGATTTGGAGTAACCCTTGACCAAGGCGAACTTGGCGCCTTCGTTGTCATTGAAAGCTACCACGTTGGTGCTCCGTAGATGGCCCCTCCACAGTTGGATGCCAAGTAAGGTCGCCATTGTCTCGAGTTCGCCAATCCCGGTGCGGGCTGTGTGGGAAATGAGCGGCTGGATGTCATCAGCTGACAAAGGAAGGCAATAACACGACTTCACCGAACCTAGGGAAGACACCAGCACCCCGCCTAAACCACCATCACCAGCGTCGTGGAAACATGCATCGGTGAAAAGGAACCACGTGTCCTTGGCAGTTGGTAACACACGCCGGGGAGAGCCCTCAACGATTCTTTGTCTCAAGTACTTCAGAGCACGGCTCAAGTCATCAGCAATGCGCGTCTTGAAAGGAATCGCATGGGTATGCGCAGACAGCAACTTCAAAGCAAATTTCCCCGAGTGACCGAGGACCTGTGCATCAGCGAAGGCCAGCTTGCCGCGCATCTCGAGCGATTGAGAATGATTGAGGGTCCCCCTTGCAAGTGCTTCGCTAACTAGGCTGTCTAGAGCATCTTTCCTTCTGAGGGTATTGTCCACAATGACCACACCGGAACATGTCTCGGAAAGATCAAAGGCCACCCCGAGGGCTTCAACCCGGTCACTAAAAACGTCAGCTTTTGGACCGACCTCATCATACTGCCAGCCCAATAGGCGAAACAGCATCGCCATGGTCGTGTCGGTGTTGGCAGCAAGAGCGCATGTTGACGCAGAGATGAAGTCGTCGTAATAGGACGTCAGCGGCACAAGCAAGCACCGGAGTGCGATCCACTGGATGCACCTCGAGCACCTAATGAAACCATTGACTGATGCACGCGACCCAAATGGTAGGCAAGGCTGGTGAAATAGGTATGATTTCCCATCCTTTGGGCAGAACACCGCCACTATGGCAAAGCGTGACGACTCCCTCGACACACATAGCTGTCGATATGCGGATGTCAAGTCGTAAGACCTACCTAGGAGAGCACCTGACCTCCCCTTGCGCAACAAGCCGTTCGAGAGTTTGCTGAACATGGCGGCTGCCACGTCAGCAGTGTCCACGGTTGGCTGCTCAAGTGTGGTTACGCTGACGCCAGATCGAGAGTAGTCGTCGATCGGGCGCACTTTGCCATTCTGCAACAAAGGAAAGCGGGGTGATGCTATCTCCCCCGGGCCTAAGTCAGACCACTCGAGCGGTCCCTGCAACCATCCTTGTTCGACCTCCAGCAGGGTCTTCTCCCAAAGCTTCTCATCGAGCTCCGGATCGCCACAAGAACGCAAACTTGCACGCAAGGCATCATTGGCACGACACGCATTGGCACTAAGGGCCTCAGGCTCAAGAGAAGCAGGGGTGACCTTGCCAGGCAGCACACCAGAAGGCGGCGCAACTCCCACTAAGTCAAAACCATGGTGCATGTCCCTAGCTAGTGTGCAATCGCCGTACCCTTCCGATAAAAGGATCTCATCAAGCAGTTGCAGCCTCTTTCGTCCAAGGATAGCGCGCATTGCAGGATCTTGGATGTGCCAATCAGGATCAGGGTTCTCCTGGATGGCCTTGGCACGAGCCGTCCAATGCGCAAGCCATGCCGCACGCTTAGTGACAACTGAAGCCTCAGGCATGACAAGCAACGCGTCGACACACTCCTCCATGGCTTGGGGCAAGCTAGCAGCTACCATAGAGGCTCCTCGGATGCCCCACCTGCACGGCCTTGCGGACGAACTCGGCTTCAGAGTGGTAAACACCGAAGGTGTACAAGTGGGAATTGCATGCAGCCGCAGAAGCACAAGGTAGCTTAGAGCGCACGGGACCAGAGTCGGCGACATTTTCCAAGCGTTGCTTGACAGGTGCATCGTGGACTGGAGGCACAGTAGGGGACGGCGTGTCAACCCACGGCAACGGAAAGCCTAAGCTAAGCAGATAACGAACCTCTTTGGCACTGAGGGCACAACCCCTTTGCGGTGTGTAGCCAATCACCACGACTCTTTGTCCATGCCACGGCATGACGCAATGAAACTTTCTCGCATCAAAGCGCACCGGGGCACTTGCAATGTCGTGCAACACCCCCGGCAGCTTACCTGATGGCGTGTGCTTGTGAACTTTGCCCGCCGGGTCGTGAGCCCACACAAACCCTTCCGAAAAGTCCGAAAGTGCAACCCCATAGTTGAGTGTACCCTCTTGATTGCACATATCTTTGTGCATGCCCTGCAACATATCGCAAAAGATAGCAACACATGAAAACCTGGCATCGGGGATCTGATGCCTGAGGAACCGGACCAGTGCTCGGGTGAACACAGGGAACATGGAAGCATTCTTTCGGACGCCGACACAGCCTCCCATGGCATAAGCACCTGATGACCAAGATTTTTCGCTCGCGCGAATCCCGGCCATGCGTTTAGAGGGGTCAGCATCATGCAAAGCAAATATGCTCAAGAGCTCCTCCCGTGTGGGCACATCGCCCAGACGGCTGGCAGCCAGCTCAGCTTCATGCGAGAAAACATCCTGATTTGTGTCCACACACGATGCAGCACTCACCTTCTGTGGGTTAGGGCGCCCGGTCTCAGAACTCGTGACCATGGGCAGCTTAGAGAGCTTAGGGGAAGAGGAGTGGGCCGCGGACGTCGAGGCCGTAGTTAACTTAGGGTGAGGAAGGGAAGGTCCACAGAAGGGAGAATCAGATCCCCCCACTGCTGCACTTGCTCCTTGCATCCTTCCCCCGTTGAGAACCAGGGAGTAAGTGCTTGGATCCGGCAGGCACGCACACGTCACCCACGACCAGCTCGTGCTTCAGTTTGCCGTCCTGAAGAGGGGGCAGCTCCGGGAGGCGAACATTGGCAATGCACTTAAACTCAGGCACCAGGCAAAGATGCGAACGTCGGGGCTGCAAGCGAGTGGGGCCGGGAGCGAGGGGCGGGAACCGCAAGAACCCGAGAATGGCAGTCCCCACAGCATCATAAAAGGCAGCAACAACCTCTGGAGGCACACGATTGGTGGTTGTGGCAGTGGACACATGCACATGCTGACATGGAATAGCCAAATGACGGAATGCTTCCGGATGACGAGTGGCCAACCTGACAGGCGAGCGGTGCATATGGCCAAACTGGCACATGTTGACAGTAAGGGACGGCAGGGAGCTGGCCCACTCATCTTGCCAAAACAGAGATCGCTCACGACACTCAAGGGACCAAGGGGTAGAGGTGTCGTCGCAGTGTTTAATGAGTTGGCGGGTCAAAGACAACACAGCGGAGGCATCATCACCCAAAGGGCTTAAGTGGGCTTTGTGTGCAATCGGGAAGACAGTAGATGGACACCGAATGTGCACCCACAAGCACAGTTCCTCACGTGCCCATGAGGCACACAGCGCAAGCCCTGCAGGGCTCAAGAGATCGGCATGAACGATCGGGGCACGTGATGTGGCAGAACACCCGTAACCCACCCCAAAGGAACAAGGCAAAGCACGACGCACTGCAGCCGTGAATTGGGCATGTTTAGCAAAGACCTCAAGGCAAAAACCCCGCGGAGTCTCACCCACACATTGCGTGACGGGTTTAACAAGCCGAGGCACCTGGCTTTGCACATCAAAATCAACAGGCAACGAAGCACGATCAACGGCAGAACAAGGAAAATTGACATCATCGGTGGACGATGTAGGAACAGCGACAGCCACAAGGTCGCCTGTGCACAGGTCTGCTGATAGTCACTCAGCAGAAGTAGCAACGTCAGCAGCTTCATTGGCTTTCGGGCACAGGGAGAAGGGGTGCTTGCCATAGCAATTGGGTCTGCAACACACATGCTCGAACTTGCAAGCTTTGCCCTTTTTGCACTTGCCCAAGTTATAGTTGAAACAAATCGGCTTATTCTTGGGAGTCCTGCTATGGCAACCCTGAAGCTCCTTGGGCACGGGATCGCGAGTGGTCTTGGCCTTCTTCTTGTCGCCACCTTCATCGCCATCGCCCGAATGCTTGCGCTTGTCTCCCTTGCCTTTGCCTTTGCCCTTGCCCTTCTCCGGTGTCGGCAGCAAGAAGTACATGATCTCAGTGTTGCCCGGCAAATTGCGAAACTCTGCATCCAGTGGCAGCGAGCCATCGGCGAGGGCTTTCAGCCTTCCATTGGCTCTCCGGGCCAACTCGACGAAGACCTGGCGATCTGCACGAAGGACCTGGGCACGAGAGACCCGGGAGAAGTTTGGAGGTGGATCCTGGTTCATCACATCGAACAGCCGCTCGATCCACTTCTGCATCACATCAAAGCTGGCGAGGCCCACTAGATCCATGGCCAAAGCGCGCCTCATGAAACTCAGGTAAAGTTCGTGATCTGAGGTGATGTTCATTGTATTGGTGATTTCCTCATCCTTCACGATGAGGCCCGACTTGCTTGCATCCAGCTGCACAGACTTCGGTGCCTTGCTGCCGGCCAACTCCTGATCCCGGGTGATGCATTCATCAGGTGGGACAAAGCGAAGCTCTTCGGTCTCTCTCATGTGAGCAAAACGATCGTAGAGGCTGTGCGCGCATTGCCATGCACCTTTGGCCAGAGGCAGTCCCTTCAAGCGAGCTGCTTGCTGCTCTATCCGCAGAGCACGTTCTGCAGCCGGCAGCCTGCGTGGAGCATCTTCACCAACCTGCACCGAACTCCGAAGCTCGGCGATGCAAAGTGTCTGAGCTTCAAAGACCAAGCGCTTAAGTGCTGCATTGTCGCCCGAAGAGAGAGCAACACCGGGTCGAAGTTTGCCGGCAAAGTCCTCGATGTTGGTGTCAGTCGCGGGCGTGCCCGGTAAGCTGACTGCATAGGAGACCTTGGACAAGGTGTCAACTTGCGCAGCGATCATCGCCTTGGTCCATTCATCAGAGAGGCCGACCTTTTCACATTGCTTCTCCAAAGCAGGCGTCGATGCCAACACGGAAGTGGCCGCCATGTTGCTGTCTTGAGGCAAAATGCCTTATGAAGATGCACGCTGAGCAAGCATTCCATCCAGTTGGTTTGTATCAGTTCATAACAGGCAGCACAAGTGTGATGCGTTCCTAAACCAAATCCACAAACCCCACTGTCAAGACTCGGCTGCACACCACCACACACGAGTGCACTCAAAGTGGACGGCATATATCAAATCCAAGCACGATCAAATGCAAGCGACTCGCACACGAGTTTCTTTAGCTGCGTTCAGCCACGTTCAGAAAACAAAATTGCATCGGCTCCCCTCGTTCCACACCATCATGTGGATGCTCTGGGTGCGCTCAGCGCGTCTAAGGCAGCCACCATACCGCCTTTCGAGGTGATCAGTTCACCACGAAAACATGTCGAGCATCGTGTCCATTTCGACACAGAGCCCTCAGGAAGATACAGGTAGGCATTCCCACCCGTTCTACGCGAGCACTTGGTCATCTCCGAGCCTTGCACCGCCTTGTGCAGCATCTTCGAACCTCTGTGCTGCCATAACGGGCCCGGCACATCAAAACTTTGGGCAGCTCCGGCATTCCGGAGGATGCCCTCCTCGGCAATCGATTGCCCTGAGGACGCATTGCTGTCACTTGAGCTACTGCTATCTGACTCATCGCTACTTGCACCCCCTGCATCGCGCTCACACTCAACGCCGGGCAGGGCAGTGTTGTCAGGCAAGGCACCCCCCCAGGAGGGAGGGGATGTCTCATCATCGTGAACATCAGCATGATCCCGAACTCCACCTTCCATAAACTCGCCAGGTGCATCCTGTGCAAGAAGCGGGCTCTCCGGAAACTCCTGTGGGGAGCGAGCGGCGCACGCACCAGCCTCTGGGCCCAACATATCGCTGGGAGACACGGCAGGTTCACTGGCAAGGATCCCACGTCGCTTCGGGTTATCAAAACGAAAGTCTGCATGTGAAGGTGCAAAAGCGGCGCAGTCGGACAACCAACCCGACCTGGAGGCATCTGGTTTGAACACCCCTGCTTTGATTTCCTTCAGCATGGCGACATAGGAGCGCAGCGGTGCGCTGAGAAGTTCACGTGAGTAGACTGCACGCGATTTGGACCCAGTGACATGGTGACCCAACATCAAACAATCGAACTCGGGCAAACCCCTCTTGCCACACCAGTTCAGAGTGGTGACCTTGAGGGAGTGTGATGATACCCCTGAAGAAGCATCCACTTCCAAGGCACTCCGCAGGATGGCTGACGCCTCTGCGCTGCTGCATTTCCGCTTAGAGACCCCTGAAAAACCCGGAACCCTCACCAAAGGTCCTAAGGGAGATGCATCCCACGGAAACCCAAGTTCGACGCCTGCTTGGTACCATGCACTGGCCCAGTCATGGCCTGACAAGCCGAACATGGGGGCAACCAGTGGCATGGCACGCTTGGCAGCTTTCTTGCAATTCCTAGTCTTGTGATGGGAGGTCTGTGCTTCAATAAAACCTTCAGTAGGAGCCCCACATTCATCAAACAAGATAAAGTCAAGCAAGCGATGATCGGACCACCTCGATCTAGAGTATAACGTGAAGAGCATCCCGCCCAAAAGGAACTTGTCTTGCACACAAGTCTCGCTGGAGGTCGTTCGAATTTCAAGTTGGATGACTTGCTCAACACGCAATGCTGTGGCTTGCTTCAGGGGACCACTATCAGCAATCAGCCTCTTCGCCCTGCCCTGAAGGCGCCTGTCGCTCAAGATCTCAGCACTAAAGGGGATGTCAACCACATGATGCGCAAAATTGATGGCCTGAAACAGAGTAGCAGTGGCACTTGCATACCCTTTAGTACCCTTTAGTGACTCGATATAACACGAAAGAGACTTGATGCTCCAGGGCCACGGGGACTTGCCTTGCTCTACATGCCACCGGAAGCAACGCAACAAGTCATTGGCTCTCTTTGACGCTGTTCTAGGTGCCTTCAACCCCAAGACATCACGGATGATGTCTTCCCGAGCATTGCCGTCCTCGGACCAGAAGCTGTCCTGAAGCATGGCACCTGTGCTTCCCTGGTGCTCGCACAAAATGAACACAGTAACCCACTTACTCAAAGCGGTGTTCCAAAGGTGCTCATCACTGTCAGCATTTTCATCTCTGGAAGCTTTAGCAGAACACTCATGAAACAAATGCGCATGCTTGCGTTTCCCAGAAGCACTCTGCACGGGCGCAGGTTCCGGCGGAGGGGAGGCAACCCCAGGTATGGGCACAAGAGAAGGTTGCCTCAGCACTGGTGGAGACAACACCCCGGCCATTCCCTCACCAAAGATGGCATTGAACGATCCGGTTTCCCAAGGGAACTTAGGCATGTTGTCAGGAATTGCAGCAAGCTGTGCCTCCACAAGCAACCTGTCGATGTCAAAGCAGCTAACCTCCCCCCCTTGAGAAGCTGATGTAGACATGGGCGGTGCGGAACTTGAGCCGGGTGCGGACATCAGACGGCACTCTGATCAAGCAGACAGCTGCAAGAGCTGTCGGGTGCACGCGTGGATCCTGTGGCCACTGCAAGCCAAACGGAACCAAGCCTGGGGACTAAGGCACAAGAAAATCCTGGAGCCCTCCGCAGTTGACAACAGAACCCCGGAAAAGGAGCTCTCGAGCACGTAACTGAAAAGGTCAGGGGGCGCAGCCACTCGGCGCTCAAGCAGGTCAAGACGGAAGCAGCGAGGCCGGATGAGGACTGCTTGGAATGCAACACGCTGAGGCAGAGGCGGCCAATCCCAGCTGATGCTCGAATCGCTCGAAGACGAGCTGGTGTCCATCCGCTGAGACCACCCGGGGTCTCAGCTTGCACGACCCCTAGAGGGAAGACCCTTAGCGCCCAGGACCTCCAGAGCAGCGGCACCCTTACGAGATTAGCGGAGCCCCAACAAAATTTTGATCCTCTGAGCTGCACACAGCCACACTTGAGCCAAAATGGCATTTTGATCCTCTGAGCTGCACACAGCCACACTGCGACGGAGAGATCAAAATTCACATGGTGAACAAATCAATCATGTTCATGAAAATTCATGCACCCATGACTTGCAAAAGTATAAAATGAAAATAAGGTGCTGTCTCGCTTGCGAGAAGGCGCTCATTCCAGGAAGTTTGCTTCATCCACCAACATTCCAGCTACTCCTTTCTTGGCAGATCCCGAGATGTAGGCGTGTCGGGCCGCATCGTTATCGAGGTAGATGATTACCCCAGTTCCAGCAGTCGCTCCATGCTGGGAATACGATTCAGCAAAGGCTGCAGTCTTGCCTGTCAGCAACTTTAAACCAACCAAAACCCCAAGCATTTCCAGCTCATAGATAATGGTTTGCTCTTCCTCTGTGGATAGCACTTGAGTTTGGAGTTCTGAGATCGGCACACTGAAGAACGACAGCGCTGTCCCACTCCCTGTAAGGAGCACACCACCTAAGCCACCAGACCTTGTCTCGGTTTCGAAGGCTGCATCGGTAAGTATCATGAACGATCTGCATGACACCTGTCCCACCAACCTGGGCTGAGCAGCGTCTAAGAACTTGCAAAAATCTTCCAAAAGGTCTTTGGTGTATCCCGGAATTTTTCGCCTCCCACCATAGGCATGTCTCGTGATCTCAACCAGACATCTCCTGCCCAACCTTCCGAAGAACTGAGCTTGTGCAAACTGTAATCGGCCCCTCAATTGCAAGGCCTCCTTCTGGCCCATCAAACCATTCTCCAGGAAACCTCTGATGGCTGTGACCAACTCCCGACGCCTTCGTTCGGTGTTCTTGACTTTTAGGACCACTGTCCCAGTTTGGTCCAGCTCAAACAAAACGCCCAAAGCTTCGAAACTTGTGCTCCACTCCGTAGTCTTGTCTGATGACAGCTTCCAACCTAACAGTTTCATGACCTCATCGAAGGTATACCCACATGAACTCCTGTCACCACTCAACGCGAAGAGAACAAAGTCGTCAAAGTAATTCGTCGTAGGGATTCTGGCTCCTTTCACCAGGATCGTCCAAAGCGCCCTCGCAACCCTCAAGAAGAAGTTTGCTGCTTTCGTGGAACCAAAAGGCACTGCCAGTTGCTGGAACAGTTTGGGCTTCCCCTCGACCGGGTCGTACACTGCTAAGTATGAAAATCTCAAACTTTCATCTGAAATGGCCAACTGTCGATAGGCGCTTTTAAGGTCAGCCGTCTTCCCGAAGAGTTCCAACAGTCCTTTTTTCCTAGCTGCCTTCGACAGCTTGGTGATTAGGAGTGCGATCTCATCGATTGAATGTGTAACAGGTTTCTCGGAGACGGTGACCGTGTCATTAATGAGACTGGAAGAATAGTTGTCGATAGGTCGGAGTTTGCCTCCCTGCATCAGAGGGAATCGGGAACTCACCAAACAACCTTTGGGGAGATGGCAAACGTCGAAAGGTCCTGCGAGATGACCCTTCTCAACCTCCTCTAACATTTTCTCCCACAACAGCGTGTCCATGTTTCTATCACCACTGGATATTGTCCTGGCGAAAATCTGTTCACACACCTGTTCGGACATGTCCACGAGTTGTTCAATGTCCATCCTGGCTGGCTTCAGCTTCGCATCCAAAACTCCCGTCACTGGGATAGGGCCTGCGAGCGTGGCTCCCTGAATGAGCTCCTGCACCACGCCCATATCATCATATTGAATGTCTTGAAGCATTTCTTGGAAGAGGAGGATACGTTTCGGTCCGAGGATCGCTCCTCGATGGGTGGACATGCCAGCCTTCAGCTGTGCTTCCTCTGGTTCCAGTTCTTTGGCTCTTCTAGCCCATTTCTCAAGGTAAAACTTTCTCTGGGACCTCACCGAACCTGGACGATGTACAAGTTGCTCGATCAACTTCTCTAATGGTTTGTTGCACTTAGATAGCTGATGATAAGGGTGTCCTAGCTTTGCTGCCTTTCCAATAAATTCAATCGGATCCCAAGGAATCCCCACTCTCAGCACTGAGGCACCATCCAGTTGCTGCATTTCCTGCTGAAGTTGCGGGCTCAAGTTCCCCCCTGTCTGAGTCCGACAGAAGCTGGGAATCCACCGGCAGGGCGGCCATCCCCGGCAACACTCGGACGCCATCCGGAATCTGCCACTCCTGCTTGAGACGCTTGCGTCCTGAGAAAGGGTCCTCAGTCACTGATCTAGGCAGCAGCACATAGACGACCACCTTCCATTCCGGCATGACCTCATTTAAATGCCCTCGAGGTTGGTGCATGGCCGACACTCGAATGGCTTTATTGGCCAAAGAAGGGTTTTGGCACAGAAGTTTTCTCGCTGTGACGCCAGCCGCGAAGACCTCAGCCAATGCAGTCGCAAAACCTCGGGGGTAAGCCCCCGAGGAGGTCTCCGGTGTTGTCGACTTCCCTGCCGGTTCTCGCCCTTCACGCCTAACCGTGGTGATTTCAGGGAGGTTCGACATCACAAAACTCCGCTGCTGACTCGCAGGAATCCAGCATCCCCACTCCACTTCGATCCAATGGGGTGCCTGCTGAGCGTCTGGAAGTTGGTTCAAATTTTCCCAAAATGGGGACTTGCAAGAGCCTTCTACCACTAACGGCAAGTCTCTATCGAGGCATCCATTGATAACCGCGAAAACAAATGCCGCAGAGATGGGGTCCAAGGTGAGCTTTGGTATGCAAATCAGCACCCCCGCAATCTTTCGTTTGTCCAACCAAGTAAGAACAGAATCACAAGCCGTCCGAGAGGACAGGTCCATTTGCAAAACAGGTGCGGACTTGTGTTTAACACGATCCACTCCATAAGCAAAGTAACCCTGCGCGAGCAGAGCTGCAGCCACACGGGCCTGCCCAGCAAAACATTGAAGGATCGCACGGGTAGGTCCCCCGTGCTGTTCGTTCGAGAAAACTTGTTGCGGCTCTGTAGCCGGAGAACACTGCTCGCTCCGAGAAGATGTCTCCTCGCCGGTCTGGAAAACTGGCAGCGTTGTGGCCGACGGCATCGGAGCCATCGAAAAAGAACATTCAACATCACACTCAAAACCTTCGGCAACCCCAACTGCAGATACGGGGTCCAATCCCGCACCTGAAGGTAAGGCCTCCATACCGACCTCCTGGGCCGAAGCAGAGATGACGCCACTAACGGATTCATCCTGAGGAACCATCTCAACATCCTGAGCCAGCGAAGTCTCATCAAGACCAGGATCACCTAGTCACAGCTTCTTAGGCTTCAACGGGCACTTGGTAACCGGGCGGTCACCACCACACTTGTAGATGATGCACCCATGATCACCCCTCTGACAATTGGCGTCCGTGCACCCGCTGAGGTTGAAACCGTAGCAGACCTTGTTGCCCTTCTTGTTCCATGCGGACGCTCCCTGGTAACGCAGGCCCTCGGGTAGCCATTCTGACTTGCCAGCCCCGTAACCTTTCCCTATGCCAGCCTTCTCCTTGCCCTTGGGCGAGGGTTTGCCCTTCCCTGGCCATGACTCGAGGCCCCTAGGGCTCCAAAAAGACTTCCCCTTGCCCGGCTTGCCCTTGTTCGGAGCATGCTCGTACGGATGACTACGGTTGCCTTTTCCCAATCGCAACTTTCCTCCACCTTCAAAATCCCCCAAAGGAAGGAGCGCAACGATCAAATCGTAATCCTGCAGCACCGAAGATATCCTGGCATCCAAAGGCAAAGTCCCCGATGCGTCTGCACGAACCTCTGCTCCTGCCTCGGACATCTTTGCGAACGCCAACTTGTCAGCTCGCAGAATCTGCCTCAAGGAAACCTTACGATAACCTTGTTGAGCTGGTTTGGTGAGGTACTTGAAAAGCGAGGAGACGTAGGCCTCATGCTTGTCCCAACTAATCAACCTGGCGAATGCATATGCAACTCCTCGCCGTCTAAGGGCGTTTAACACCTGGAGGGATCCCTCTATGTCACGATCTTCCATGCCAGAGGACTCCGTAACTTTGAGTTTGCCCCCTTCGAGGGAGAGGCTGGTGGTCAACGGCTTCAAGTTCTGAACTTCCTCCTCGCGGCTGTGGCAATGTGCTTAAGGCATCGGTTTTCCCACTGCTGAACGGTCATGTCCAACAAGGCATGACTAGGCTCTAACTGGCCAGTCAGGGAAATCCCCGAAAGCTGAGTGCGCAACTGGTCCATGCGTGCATTGCGCTCAGCGAGTCCCACCTTCTTAGGTGAAACACCTTCGGATGGTTCTGCCATGTCCTTGAGGGAGGCTACCAACATCGTCTGGGCCTCAAGAATCAACCGTCTCAGTGATGCCTTCTCGCCCACCGTAAGGTCCGCCAATACTGACGTGCTCCATGTGTCGAAGTCAGATTGAGCCAGGAGTTGCCCCGGCTGGCCCACGCAAAAAGCTAACTGAGCCAAGGTTTTGACCCCTTTGGCAGTCAGTGCGTCAACGACCCGCTTGGTTAACAAAATCTCCTCTGCTCGCTGGAGGAAGTAAGGGGCCGAATCCACTGAACTTGTCATGGCCGCTACAAGCTAGACGAGCCAAACAAACACTCGCAAGCAGAGATCTCACACCTGAGTCTGCGAGATGGCATGACGGCAAACTCACCCTGTTATTTTCCAACGGAGCTCGGGCTCACCACCTCCCCATCAGGGGAAACTGGCTCTAAGAAAAACATTTAGAACACTGAGGATAAGCATGTGCCCTAACCATAGGGACGCGGCGGTAATGATCTCCAAAAGCTCTACCGCACAAAAACAAAGCAGACCCAAGTGTGGTTCTGTGCAAGACCTGACTTGTAGGGTGAGCCCAGTACGAGGGACTCTCCGAATTATCCTCCTCTGAATCAGAAGCATTTGAAACAACAGCCAAGGCAGCGTCCTGATCGTCGGCCGTGTCCCCCTGAGTGGTTTCATCATCTCCAGGTGCAACCGCAGCGGATTCCATGATCTTTTGACGGTTCCAGCCTTGAGCAAAGTGGCCGCTCCTAGTTTGGTCAGGAAAAAATTTTCCTGACGCCACCGCTTCCAGGATAATGATGTACTCACGCAACGCAGCACTCTGCAGCTCCCGACCGTACACCGCGTCTGATCCTGTAGCAGCGTCAGCGTGATGACCAAGAACACGCTTAGTCTCCCTCAGCATGCCGAATTTGGAGCACCACACCAGGGTGGTCGCCTTGAGAGAATGACTAGACAATGGCTTCTCTGAATCAGGACGAGGAAGCAGAAAACGCAGCCAGCGGGTCACTTCACTAGATGACAGGGGGTCCGAAGACCAACTACCATCCGGCCGGGGGCCGGCAGGAAAGGGGCATCAATCCCATCATTCGGCAACCCAGCTTCATCTCTCAACTCCAGCAGCAGTTGTCCCAACGGGACTTTAGCAATACCAATTCCCGGAATGAAGTGGCGAAAAGCCAAGCTCTGCGCACGCTGAGATTGACCGACCAAGCAGCCACGTGAACCAGATCCGCACGGATGGAAGCCAAGAAATTGGTCGCAATCGGCTCCATCCAGGCCATGCTGTTGGGCGGCTGTTCAAGCGAAACCTGCGCACCGCAGGAGAAACTGACATGCAAGAGCTGAACGCAGCGCACAAAGATCAAGTGACTCTCCTGAACTCTGAGAGCCTGGGATGCCGACAGATCGGGGAGGCCGTTCAGAAAAGCCGGAGTCCGAAGCGCTTTCGGGCCTTTAGGAAAGAGTTTCAGGCGAGAGTACTCTCTGCATGGAGGGGCAGCATGCGCAAGGGCCACCTGGCGCGATGAGTCCATTTCCCCTTGTAAACACAAAGGCTTGAAGGCCCCAGAGTCTGCAGGAAGCTTGAAAGCCCCTGACCTGTAGAACTGCAAATTAAAAAACCAGGTGTCACATGCTCCGCGCTGTAGGAAAAGCTGGATTTTTCCGCCAGTCTAATTTCATGAAAACTAGTACTACACGCTCCGCACTGTGGGAAAAGCTGGATTTCGCCTCGGGTGTAATTTCATCAAAACTGGTACTACACGCTCCGCGCTGGGGAAAAACCACAGTGTACTACATGAATGCATAGTTTTTTCAAAACTTTAAGGTTCATGTAATGTTTCTACTTGGAATCAAGGTACTACACGCTGTTTTCCCGCATTTTTTGAGTGTAGTACTCGTGTACAGGTCTGCTACACGCGCTTTCTCAAGGGTTATACGGTTTACCAGTCTTTCAAATACTCAAGTAAGGCCTCACAATCCCCTTCAAGGGCTCCAAAACCTCATCAGGACCTCCCAGAGCCTTTTTTCCAACTTTTGCGGGCTGCCCGTTGGAAAAATCGCTGAAAAACGTGGTATCGCGCGGGTCCACATTCAGGACCGACAAACGACGAGAAACATAGGACGCATCAGAGTACCCCCCCAGTCCCCCCAGTGGCAACCTGAATGGCGCCTATATGAATAAGTAAAGGCCCACCACCGACCGCTTGCCACGCAGCGGTGCATTTTTATTGTCTTATGTCGGGAGCGGTCCTCACGTCGGGCAAAATTTCGGCGAGCTTCAAAAGTGTGTCTTCTCATCAGAAATCGCACAGTTTTTGGCCTTCATTTTGAGGCCAGAAATTGGATCCCAAATCTGGGTCTGCCTGATTCGAAACTCTTAGAGAAGATCCCATTTCGGGCTTCGCTTTGGGGCCCAAAAATAGGACCCCAGAATGGGCCGTGAAACGTGGCAAGTGTGCTTTCAATTTTGCGGAGACACGCAAAGCATGCACCACATGTTTGGGTCGGGCGCAAAGATTGTCAGCGGTCGCTTAAGACTGTTGGCAATAGCGTTATCACGGAACAAGTATTGCACATGACAAGCTGAATTGCAACTGCGGGGGCACTCAAACGTGTCCTACGCTTCTTGTGTCTTTCTGGGGTCGGATTTGGCTTCACTTGAGGCACATTCTCCAAACCCCCAGCAAAGGGCCTACCTTGTCCCACATCAATAAGTGTTGTCGAAAATCCCCTTTCCCCAATGTTCTCCCAACAAGCACTGCATGACCTAACCCTAGTTGGGGAGAGGAGTCAAACCCTAATCCTAAGTCCCAAAAGGGAGGAGCTTGGGGTACAACCGACTCGCTCTCCTGTTTTCAGCGGTGCTGCTCTGGGCGAAAGAGTAGAATGCTTCGTGGGAAAGGCTGGGCAATGTCCCACGAGCATGAAAGGCCATCACACCCCCTGTTGAGGTGAGATGAGGTCCCGAAACAGGACCGGGGCTACTCCACTTTGGGAGGCAAGTAGGCAGTTCTGAGGGGCTACTCCACTTTGGGAGGCGGGATCCGGACGGATCCAGGCTTTTGGAACGCCAGGCTTTGAATGAGAAAGGGCAGCGGTGGGCGGGCGAAGAAAAGCAGAAGGCCCCACCTAGGGGGTTAGGTCAAGGCCAGCTGTGAGCCGGAGATGCTCCAGCTGTGCAAGGCATGCCTGGGCAAAATGCAAACGGCGGTGCATGATTCACTTGTGGGAAAACACACGGGAACCAAAAACCCGAAGCGTTCTCCCAACAAGCACTGCATGACCTAACCCTAGTTGGGGAGAGGAGTCAAACCCTAATCCTAAGTCCCAAAAGGGAGGGGCTGAGGGGACAACCGACTCGCTCTCCTGTTTTCAGCGGTGCTGCTCTGGGCGAAAGAGTAGAATGCTTCGTGGGAAAGGCTGGGCAATGTCCCACGAGCATGAAAGGCCATCACACCCCCACTTCAGGGGCCCAGGGCAGACCGGTGAATGCATTAGGCCTATCTACCCCCACCGCGGGCGGTCTGGCTGGTGCCCGGGGCACTAGGCTGGATGTGCTGAAACCTGCGCTGCACTAGGCCAGTGCTCCAGTTGGCGTTTGGGGGCCATAGGCTGACCTCGTGCTCCGACCGAGCTAGGTCTTGCAGCTTGATGTGGAATCTCTTGGATTTGGTCGCGCCGGTGAACTTCTGCCGTGTTCTTTACTCCCGGTATGTGGCCCACTTCTAGGCTCAGTCCTTTAGCGTGGGCCCAGGAGGCTACCTTCTGCAGGAAGAGGCTGAGGGGAAAGGCGGTGGTAAACAGCTTGTTGACTGAGGCTTGTGTTGGGCTGTTGTCGCTGGGAGTGGGCAAGCAGAAGCGAAGGCTGGAGCAACCGGTGGCCGAGTAGTCCATCTGCAATAGGACCCACTGCGCGATGGTCTCGAAGCAGGCAATATATTGCTGGGCATCCTTCGTGAGGAAAGGCCAGTGGGCACGTAGTTCTGCTATGGACCACTGTTGTGCGAACCAGAAAGTTTGGCTGGACGTGCACAACCAGCCCCCGATCCCAACTTGCGAGCCATCTGCCATGGCGTCTGCTGCAGAGAGGCAAGGGAGTAAGGGCGGCTGGGCTAGGGGCATGCGGAATTCGTGCGTAAAGCACTGAGCGAGCCAGTGTAAGGCGGCTTTGCTGTCGTTGCGCAATGTGATTTCCTGTGCGTTTGGGTCAGCGATGCGCACCCATACAGTCTTGTCTGCAGCTGGGATGGGCCAGATGTCCGTTTTCGACGACACCGGCTTCCCTTTGACCTCAATTACCTTGGCCTTTGTGGGCAATTGTAAAAACAGCGCAGGTGTGAGCTTATGCTAGTGGCCCACATCAATAGAAGGCCGAGTAGCTGGGCGCGCAGCTCATCCAGCTTGGGCTGTGCCAGGCATACGGATTCTGTGGCAAAGCAGAACTTCCAACCGCACCACACGAGTTGGTCGCCGAAAGCGGCTTTCTTCCAGCTGCGCTGCGTGCGTTGCGCGCCTGCGAGTCATCCTAAGCCCTGAGGCACAGGCGCGCTCGATTTGCGGGAGCTTGGGCTGACTTTTGGACAGCATCTCTCGCGGAGAGATTTGACATTGCAAGTGCAGGCCAATACTACTGGCAGAAACGGCCTTACTGCGTGCACGGCGTGCCGTGCTCGATTACTGGGAGCCTTGGCACTATTCGGCCGACTTTTGGGCAGCATCTCTTGAGGAGATGTTGGGCATAGGAAGTGTAGGCAAAGACTGGCAGAAACAGGCATTGCTGTGCCTGAGGTCCGGGCGCGCGCGATTGCTGGGAGCTTTGGCACTGTTCGGCCGACTTTTGGGCCGTGTCTCCTGAGGAGATATTTGGCATATGAAGTATGGGCAGTGCTGGCAAAAAGGGGCATTGCTGCGCCTGAGGCACATGCGTGCTCGATGTCGGGGAGCTTTGACCCTGTTATGCAGACTTTTGGGCGGCATCTCTCGCGGAGAGAGTTGGCTCGCAAGTATAGGCGAGTACTGGCAGGAATGGTAGGCGAGTACTGGCAGGAAAGGCATTGCTGCGTGTACAGCGTGCCTGCGTGTCAACCCAAACGGTGACTCCTTTCAGGGCCTGAAATGAGTCACAGCTCCGCGCTCCCTCAACCCAAACGGTGACTCATTTCAGGGCCTGAAATGAGTCACGGCTCCGGGCTCTCTCAACCCAAACGGTGATTCATTTCAGGGCCTGACAGGCACTGAAATGAGTCACGGCTCCGTGCTCCCGCGACCCAATGGGTGACTCATTTCAGGGCCTGAAATGAGTCACGGCTCGGATTGATGGAGGGTTGGGGGTTGATTTGAGGCTTCTCTGGGTGTTCGGGGTTGATGGGCTTAATAGGGTTCTCGTCTTGATGGGCTTGTGGGTTGAGGGTTAGGGTTCAGGGCTTTGAAAGCCAAAGGCTTTTGTAACATTTTTAAGGGTAGTAACAGATTTTACAAATTGATGAGGACAGGGTCCTTCCGAGTCCTTACCCAGAATACTGGTTTCTTTTCAATTTTCAAGGGTTTTAAAGAATGTGAGGGGCCTTTTCAAATCTTAAGGGGCCTCTGTGGCACATTCGTTAAGTATCAGCAATCTTCGCATGAAAAAGATCCTCCGAGTTTTTTATCCTTACAAACAGGAAACGTTTTACCCTCAAATTCGGCTGGAGTCCCTTGAGTTTAGGCCTGATTCCCTTGAATTCTTGGACATCCTGTTTTTTCCCCTCGATTTTGAAGAAGCCCCTCGAGTTTTTTGCCGCTTCGATTCCCGTTCCCCTGATTTTCCTCCAAGGGAAGCGTCTTTTTCACCCTGAAATCTCCCAGGTGCTCGACTGCTTAAGCGAAACGTTCACTCATTGTTTTCCCCCAAACCTGAACTGAACTCACTAAATCTTCAGCGAATATGGTTTGGTCTTCACCCTAAGACGAATAAGGTTTAGGAACAGGGTTAGACTTAAGTATGAAACGAACAAGCTTCAGCCATAAGGCTCGCACCCCCCTCCCCCCCTCCCCGCAACCTCGTGGTGCCCAGGTGCGTGGTTCTGAGGCACAGGCACGCTCGATTTCTGAGAGCTTGGCACTGTCAGGCTGACTTCTGGCAGCTTCTCTCGGGAAGAGATTTGGCACGCAAAACGTAGGCGAACACATGCAGACATGCGAGTATTGTATGTCTGCGTGTCATCCAAAACCTTGAGGTATTGCGCGCTCAATTTCTGGGAGCTTCCGCAGGCTTCACTCGTGTTCTTGTGTGAATTCCTGCATCTACCCCGTGTGCATGCCTCGGGGTCGCATCTCTCAGGGCGAAGACTCGTGAGAAGTAGCAGCCAAAGACATGGGCATAGATGGCACCGTCGCAAGCAGTATGCGGGCGCGCGCCATCCTAAGCCCCGAGAACCGAGGCAGGATGGCTGGGTTGGCGTCGCGAGCTTCGCACGCGGACGCTAGGGCGATTCTCTTAGGCGCCGGCTGGACTTTTGCGCCTGCATTTTTGGAGGTCCTTGTGAATTGCTCGGGCGCCCCGAAGGCTTTGCGACTTCTCCTCATGGTCGAGGGACAGGTTTTACCGCTCCTCTCGAGGCTCAAATGCATGAAAAATGGTAGCCAGAACATAGGCATAGATGGCATTGTTGCGGCAGGTGTGGGCGCGTGCCATCCTAAACCTTCAAAGGCTCAGGCAGGATGGCCGGGCTGGCTTTGCGAGCGGCGCCCGCGGGCATGAGTGTGATTTGCTAAGCAGTGGCTGGACTTTTGTGTCTGCAAGTTTGGAAGTCCTTGTGAATTGCTCGGGTGCCCCGAAAGCTTTGAGACTTTCCGCATGGTCAAGGGACAGGTTTTACCGCACCTTTCGAGGCTCAAATGCATGAAAAATGGTAGCCAATACAAAGGCATAGATGGCATTGTTGCGGGCAGGTGTGTGCGCGTGCCATCCTAAACCGTCAAGAACTCAGGCAGGATGGCCGGGCTGGATTCGCGAGCGGCGCCCGCGGATACAAGGGCGGTTTGCTTAAGCATTGGCTAGACTTTTGTGCCTGCAAGTTTGGAAGTCCTTGCGAAATGTTCGGGCGCCCCGAAAGCTTTGCGACTTCTCCTCATGGTCAAGGGACCGGTTTTACCGCACCTCTCGAGGCTCAAATGCATGAAAAATGGTAGCCAATACAAAGGCATAGATGGCATTGTTGCGGGCAGGTGCGTGCGCGTGCCATCCTAAACCCTCAAGAACTCAGGCAGGATGGCCGGGCTGGCGTCGCGAGCGGCGCCCGCGGACATGAGGGCGGTTTGCTTAAGCATTGGCTGGACTTTTGTGCCTGCAAGTTTGGAAGTCCTTGTGAATTGCTCGGGTGCCCCGAAAGCTTTGAGACTTCTCCGCATGGTCGAGGGACGGGTTTTACCGCACCTCTCAAGGCGCAAATGCATGGGAAATGGTAGCCAATACATAGGCATCGATGCCAGTGTTGCGGGCAGGTGTGTGCGCGTGCCATCCTAAACCCTCAAGAACTCACGCAGGATGGCCGGGCTGGCTTCGTGAGCGGCGCCCGCGGACACGGGGGCGGTTTGCTTCATCATTGGCTAGACTTTTGTGCCTGAAAGTCTTGAGGGCCTTGTGAATTGCACCGATGCCCCAAAAGCTTTGGGACTGCTCCTCATGGTCGACGGACAGGCTTTGAAAGACTTGAAAGGCCATATCCTGGGCAATAGTACCGGTGATGCGGCTCGGCTGTGAAGAGGGCTTGGCTGCTTCGTGGCTGGGGAGGCTGGGTAGATTCTTGGCGAGCTCTGAGGCTGTGGCCCGAAGGGAGGGGAGTGGCCAGAATGCAAGGCCAGGCCCTTGACGCCGCGGCTCGAGGTTCGGGGCTTGATTAGGGCTTGTCAGCCTGTCGGCTACGACATTAGTGGTGAGCGGCCTTGGCGTGGCTCGTGCAGCCGGGCGTCCTGGCTTGCTGGCGCCGGGCAGATCCGAGTTCTGTATGCCTTCGTGCAATACGCGTATGGGTCTGGCGTGCGAGGAGGCGAAGGAGCAAGCTGGGCTGTCAGGGCAGGCACGAGCTGTCAGAGCATCTTGGGGCGCATGTCGCCCGCAGGAGAAACGAGGTCGGTGCAGGGGCTGTCGTTTGCGAGGAACGCTGGCTGTGGCTTGGCGCGTTCATGGCCCAGGCTGCAGGTTGAGATGAGTGCTGGCCCGCTTAAGGCTGCGGCCCAAATCTTCAGGCCAGGAAAAGTTTTGGTTCTTGGCTCGCCTGACGGTTGCGGGCTGAGGCAGAAGGCGAATATAAGCTTCTGGTGCAGCAACATGCTGAAGGCTAAGATGGAGGCCTGGCCCCCCTTTCACTACACGGCCTGCTTAAAGCCAAATTGGCCAAGAGTTTCCTTGGTCTTTTGGGGCTGCAACCCTCGGCTTCAGGCCACGTGTGCCACCCTAAAACCCCACGTGCACAGGCAGGATGGCCGGGTTGGCGTCGGTAGCTGCGCGCACGGACACGAGGGCCTGTGCGCATAAGCAATGGCTGGACTTTTGTGCCCGAAACTTTTGAAGTCCTTCCGATGCCCTAAAAGCTTGGGACTTCTTCTCATGGTTGAGGGACGGGTTTTGCCGACCTCTCAAGATGAAGATGCATGGGAAGCGGTAGCAAGTGCCTAGGCATAGATGGCATTGTCGCGGGCAGTGTATGGGCAAGTGCCATCCCGAACCCCAGTCCCCAAGTGCACAGGCAGGATGGCCGCGTTGGCGTCGCGGGCGGCGTGGCTTCAAGCTGAAGGCCAACAGGCATTGGCCCCCCCCCGAGACTGCGCCCCACTGGGGGCTGAGGGTTGAGGCTGAGGGCGAAGACGCGGGCTTGTCGTCCTCGAGGCTTCCGCTGAAAGCCGAAGGCTAAAGAAAGAACTGTTTAGCCCCTTCCTTGAGATTGCCAAGAAGAAGGTTTTGGCCGCTCTGAGATTGCGTCTTAACTGGGGACTGCGGGCTGGGGCTGAAGTCGAAGGCGTGGGCTTGTCTGCCGCTCAGGGCCGAAAGCGAAGATAACTGCTTGGCCCCCCTTGAGGTTGCGGCTTCAAGCTGAAGGCCTAAGATAAAAGCTGTGGCCCCCTTGAGACTGCGGCTCAACGGGGGGCTGTTTGCTGGGGCTGAAGGCGAAGACGCAGGCTTGTATTCTGTGAGGCTTCCCCTTAGAGGCTAAGATCTCTGCTTGGCCTCCCTTGAGGTTGCGGCTTGCAGGTGAGAGCCAAGATGGAGGCTTCGGCCTTTGTGAAGCTGCGGCTCGACTGTGGGCGGCGAGGTGAGGCTGGCGGCGAAGATGCAGGCTTGTCTTTGCGAGGCTGCCGTTTAGGGCGCCAAGATAACTTCTTGGCCCGCCCTTGAGGTGGCGGCTACGGCCCCCTGAAACTGCGGCTCCGTTGGGGGCTGCGGGCCGAGGCTAGAAGCGAGAATGTGGGCTTGCCCTCCTTGAGGCTCTCGCTTGCAGCCGAAGGCTAAAGGCGGCCAGGAACATGGCTTGGGTCCTTAGTCTGCTGTTCAGGCCGAAGGCTGAAAAGAGGTTTTAGCTCGCCTGGGGCTGCAGGCAAAGGCGAGCGTAAGGGCTTGGGCGCTATGGGGCTGCGGCCTGAAGCGGAAGGCTGTAAGATCCCCGTTTGGGGGCCTGTGGGCTCCACTTGGGCAGTTCATGGGCAACTCCACCGTGAAGAACTCTGCCACGAGGAAGTGAACTGCACCTGGCGAGAGGGGTTGCTAACCCTAGCAAGGTCCTACAGGCGGTTCGTGGGCAACCCCACAGTGAAGAACTCCGCCACGAGGAAGTGAACTGCACCTGGCGAGAGGGGTTGCTAACCCTAGCACTTAAGGTCCTACAGGCAAAGAAAAAACACACGGGCAGTTGTTTGCGACAGTCAAACCCACGCGGGACCTGCACAAGGACATGTGGAGGTCACTGAAGGCCGTGCGCGTGGCTGTGCTGGCTAGGCGTTCCCAAATGCTATAGGCCATCCGTGGCGTAGGCAGGTAGGCAGCATATGAGGCGGGCCAACAGTTTACGGACCCGCAGGGCAGGTGCAGACGTGGGCGTGAGTCAGGCCCAAACGCGTCTGGGGATGTGGCTGTTGGCAAACCCAAGCCGTGCGCCTGCGAGGAAGGTGCCTGGCCTTGGCGCTTGTGGACCATATTGGCTGAAACCTGCCCATGTTACGCGCGGGCATGTTTGGCCTATTGCGCAGGTTCTTTCCGAAGCCAAGGCAAGGGCGGTTGGCGTGGCCAGGGCAGGGCCAGAAGGCTTTACCTGACAGGGGGCTTGTGTGAGGGCTGGGAGAGCTGATACTTGGGCAAGCTCAAGGGCAAGGGACGTGGCTACTTGTGGCAAGTCTGCCACAGGACGTGTGCATTTGGGCAGACTGGTGGCGAGTAGGCATGCAAGGCAGCATGTGTTCGTGGGCAGGGTCACCTTGAGGAACTCCACGACGATGTTGTGGGATGTACCTGGCGAGCGGGGCAGCTAATCCTAGAGATGTCACAGCTAGGTCAAGGCAAGGGGAACACACGGGCAGTCGTACTTTGCGGTGTGCCCTGAAGACGCGCGGTCCTGTGGACGTACTGACGGCTTTGCTGGGCTGGGACAGTCCCAACAACAACAGGCCATCCGACCTGGGATGTGTTTCTTCCCGACGAACGAGGAGAAGGCTTTGCGGGCACTGGCTGGCCGACCTGGGCGGTAGCTGAAGGCTAGCCGACCAGGGCGGTGGCTGATGGCCTTGGCAGTGGGCGAGTCGGCGTGGGCGCGGGTCCTTAGACCGCTGGCTGTCCCATGACTACCCGAGGCGGGGCCGTTGTGGGCACTGGCTGGCCGACCTGGGCGGTGGCTGAAGGCTGGCCGACCAGGGCGGTGGCTGATGGCTGACCTAGGCGGTGGCTGAAATCTGGCCGACCTGGGCGGTGGCTGATGGCTGGCCGACCTGGGCGGTGGTTGGTGGCAAGGCGGTCTGCACCGACTGGGCGTCGGCGGCAGGCGGGCCCTGTGCAGGGACTGCCGAGAGCAGGCGCTCACGAGCTTTTGTGCGCCCAATTGCATGAAATGCTGCGGTAAAGCAGTCACTGTAGGGCCAGCCCCAAAATCCTGCGAAACATCCGAGGCGGATGTGCTTCCCCCGAAGATGGAGGAGAAGGCGGAGTCTTCCGACTCAGGCGGAGGCAGCTGGGCAGAGCTCCAGCGTGAGTCCGAGGCGGACCACCAGTCTATGACACGCAGGGCATGTCTAAATGTGGGCGTGGGGCGAACCCAATGGCATCTGAGCGCACCGCTGTTGGCAAGCAAAATTTGCGTCTAGAGCCAGGCACGCAGACGTTGGCGGCTGGGCAAAGTTCCAGCGTAAGTCCGAGGCGGACCAGTAGTCTGTGACACGCAAGGAATGTCCATGCGTGGACATAAGATAAGCCTGGCGGCAGGGGCAATGCGCTTGCGAGGAGAATGCTGAAGCTTCCGACTCGGGCATAGGCGGCTGGGCAAGTCCCAGCGTGAGTCCGAGGCGGACCACGAGTCTATGACACGCAGAGCATGTCTAGACGTGGGCCTAAGAACAAGCCCGGCGAGAACAAGCAGCGCGCTGCAAGAAGAAACAGTGGCAGGGCTTTTGCGGTGAGGCATGAGCAATAAGTAGGCAGCTGGGAAAAAACTCCAGCGTGAGTCCGAGGCGGACCATCAATCCTTGCAAGGAAGAGCGGGATCTTCGATTCAGGCACAGGCGGCAGGCGGCTGGGCAAGGCTCCAGTGTAGGTCCGAGGCGGACCACGTAACTATGACACGCAGAGCATGTCAATACGTGCGCCTGATATAGGCCCGGCGAAACAAGCAGCGCGCTTGCGCCAGTGCATGCCATTTCCTTGTGGGGGATTCGCTGCAGCGGGGGTCTGGGCATCCCTTGCTGCCCAGATCGCACGCTGGGCGCTGTGAGTCCCTCGGAGGCCAATGCCTAAGTCTGTCTGTGCATTTCGCAAGATGTCAGAATTGGCGCACACAGGCCTCTTCAGGGCAAAGGGACGAGCTTGACCGCATCTCTCTAGGCAAAAATGCATGATGCCTAGGCATGGATGGCATTGGGCGCGCGCCATCCTAGACCCCCAAGAATTCAGGCGGGGTGGCCGGGCTGGCGTCGCGAGCTGCGCACGCAGACGCGAGAGCGGTTTTCATAGGCATTGGCTGGACCTTCGCGCCTGACATTTTTTGAGGTTCTTGTGGATTGCGCCGGAGCCCCAAAAGTTTTAGGACTTCTCTTCATGGTCAAGGGGCGGGCTTGACCAAAACTCTCAAGCGAAAAAAGCATGAGAAGTGGTAGGCTAGCACATAAGCATACATTGGCATTGTCGCTGGCAGCGTATGGGCATGAGCTATCCTCAGCCCCTAAAAGTCAGGCTGGAAGGCCAGGCAACCGACGTGAGGCGGCTTTCTTAGGCATAGGCTGGACTTTGGTGCTTGACAGTTTTGAAGTCCTTGTGTTTTGCACAGATGCCCCAAAAGCTTTGAAGCTTCTCCCCACGTTCAGGGGACGGGCTTCACCGCGTGTCAAGGCGAAAATGCATGAGAAGCGGTAGCCGAAAACCTAGGCATGGAAGGCATTGTCGAGGGCAGCGTGTGGGAGTGTGCCATCCTAAACCCTGGGGAGCTCAGGCAGGATGGCCAGGCTGGCGTCGCGAGCTGCGCACGGACGTGAGGGCAGACTTCCTAGAAATCGGCTGGACTTCGTGCCTGAAAGATTTGAAGTCCTTGTGAGTTGCACCGATGCCCGAAAAGCTTTGAGGCTTCTTCTCATGGTCAGGGGACGGGCTTGACCACTCTCAAGGCGAAAAAACACGAGAAGTAGTAGCCTATACATGGGCATGGATGGCAGTGTTGCGGGCGGGCGTGGGCGCGTGTCATCCTAAACCCTCAAGAACTCAGGTAGGATGGCCGGGCTGGATTCACGAGCGGCGCGCGCGGACGTGAGGGCGGTTGCTTAGGCCTTGACTGGACTTTCGTGCCTGAAAGTTTTGAAGTCCTTGTGTTTTGCACCGATGCCCCAAAAGCTTTGAAGCTTCTCCGCATGTTCAGGGGACGGGCTTCACCGCGTGTCAAGGCGAAAATGCATGAGAAGCGGTAGCCAAAAACCTAGGCATGGAAGGCATTGTCGCGGGCAGCGTGTGGGAGTGTGCCATCCTAAACCCCTAGAAGCTCAAGCAGGATGGCCAGGCTGGCGTCGGGGGCTGCGCACACGGACGCGAGGGCAAATTTCCTGTTAAGGCAGTTTTTTCTAAGCAGTGGCTGGACCATTTGTGCCTGAAGTTTTGAAGCTGCTAGTGATTGCACCGATGTCTCAAAAGGTTTGGGACTTCACCTCATGGCCAAAGGATGGGCGTCGATGCTCAGGAGTGGTAGCAAAATGCATAGGCACAGATGGCATCGCTGTGTACCGCGTGTGGGCAGTGTCATCCTAAACCCCCAAAAACTCAGGCAACATGGCCGGGCTGGCGTCGCGAGCTGCGCACACGGACGCTAGGGTGATATTCCTAAGCAGTAGCTGGACCATTGGCGCCTGAAAGTTTTGAGGCTTCTTGTATTTGGCAGATGCCTCAAGAGTTTTGAGACTCCGCCTCATGCTCAAGGGACGGGCTTCGAGCGATGCTTTCCGAAGGCCATTTCCTGGGCTAGAGTTCACCAGTTCTCCAAAGTTTCCCTCCTGCGCTCCTGCCCGTTGCACAGATGTCTCAAGGGCTTTGAGACTTTTCCTCACTGCCAAGGGGGGCATCGCGCGTGCAGCTAAAACGGGGCCACTCCTTAGGCTGGAGGCGCCAGTTCCCCAAAGGCGTTTCAGGCTCAGGGCTGTGAAGGGGGCTTGGCTGCGGAGGCTGGGTATTGGCGAGTTCGCCCAGGCATACATCGTAGGCTGTGTGCCTGCAAGGTCAATAAGAAGGCTTAGCTTCCTGGCGCGCTCGATTTCTGGGAGTCCTTGTCCTGCCCTGCTGGCTGTTGAGGAGCATACCTAGGGCAGGATTTTGCATGAAAAGCAAGGCCAACGCAGGCAGAAACAGCATTGCTGGTGCTTTGATGTGCCTGCGTGTCATTTTATCCCTGAAGGCAGCGCGCTCGATGTCTGGGAGCCTTGGCGCTGTCAGGCTGACTTACGGGCACCATCCCTGGGGGAAAGATTCTGCTTGAAAAATGTAGGCAAACGCAGGCAGAAACGGCATTGCTGCGTGCTTTGTGGCTGCGTGTGATTTTGAAACCCCGAGGGGTGCTATGGGCTGCGGCCTGAAGCTGAAGGCCGAGATAACAGCCTGAGTTGCTTGAATAGCAGTGGCTTGGGGCCGAAGGCGGAAATCAAAGGGTTTGGCTGGCCCGTAGGCCTCGGGCTGAGGCTCGAGGCTAGATCTTGCCCCCCTTGACGCTGTGGCCTAAAGCTGGCGGCTAGCGTAGCAGCTTTGGCCTCCTTTGAGGCCTCGTCTCAAGGCCGCAGACTGTGATGAAGGCTGGCTTGGCTGGAGGCTGCGGGCGAAGAAAAGGGGCGGGCCCCCTTAGGCTGCAGCATAGAAAGCGCGGCCACCCTTGAGGCTTTGGTGGCGTGTGCCAGCGCTTCATCCCAAACCCCTATAAGTTAAGCAAACAAGGGGGGCATGGGGGGGGGAGGCTGCCATCACATGCTGCGTGCGCAAGTGCTGGACCTAGTTGCGGCTTGTGCAATTTTACGCAACTTCCCTGTTTTGATTATTGGGAAGAGCTTGCTTCTCAAGGCGCAGAGATTTTTAGGCGAGGGCCTGCAGCTCATAGCAGGGTGGCAACGCTGAAGCACGGAGGGGCACTCGGCGAGGCGGCGTTGCAAGAGGGCAACGCCGAAACCCAGGGCCTGTGTGCACGCTCCAGTCTTTAGGGCCTCGGTGTTGGCAGGTCTAGCTTTGAGGGGTATCACCTGAAGGAAGGCCTGCGGGAGTGCCACTCCCCAAATAGGGCTTAGAGTTGTCCTCCACGCGGTCGTTCTGCTGAGGTAGTCGTCGCGAGCACCTGGCGGGAGGGTAGGGGCAGAAATTATGGCCTGCGTATGTTACGCGGCAAAAGTCGCGTAGGACTGCTCAACTGAGATGCTTGCACAATCATCCGAGGTGGATGGGCTATCTCAGTGGCCGAGGCAGGGCAGGATGCGGGAGGCTGGCCTGGATCTGAAAATAGGCCTTGGCAGCGGGGCAACGAGGCGAAGGAGGCGGTCCTCTAGGTGTAGAATTTCTCTACGCAGCAGGGCGTGGGGATTGGCCTCTTCCCACCTGTTTGCTGGGACCTGGAAGGTACGTAGGGCCTGAAGATGTGCATTGTAGGGCAAGATGGCAATGCGCTTGAGGGTATTGATTTGGGAGGGCATGGGCCTCAAGGCTTCTCTAAGATAAGCCAGTTCTGCTTCTGTGCGAATGCGATAGGCCAAAAAAATCGGCAGAGGTGCTATCGAGTTCGTGCCTGAGATCGGTGTAGGCCTGTTGAGCAAGGGCCAGGCTGGCACGTGTTTCCTGCAATTGGGCGGAAACTGCATGCAACTCTAAGCGCCTGGATTCTGCTGTTTGCATAAGGGTGCGGCTCAAGGCATCTTGGCAGGCCAGGTGGTTGTGCATGTATACAAGCAAGGACCTTATGTGTTGCAGGTCATGAGGCTCGTTGGGTGTGTCGGCCGACCTGGCTGCACCCGGCTGGGGCGAAGGTGGCAACGTCTCTGTTGAAGGCAGGAAGTCACCAGGCGCAGAAGGCGAGTCTGAGGCTCCAAGAGGAGTAAGACGCTTAGCTTCAACAAAGTGTTCGGCGGGGCCCATAGGCTCGTCCAATGTAGTAGTCGAGCTGGAGGCTCCAAGAGGAGTGGATCTCGTAACTCCAAGATGGGGCTCGGATGGGCCCGTGCGCGCATCCATTGTAGTAGGCAAATCAAAAGCTCCAAGAGGAGTGTGTCTCGCAGCTCCCGAAGCGGAGGCCTCTGCAGTAGGCGTAGTGTGGTCATCTCGGGCAGGATGTGCAAAGAGGGCCAGTCTCCCCTCATGCAAGTAGACCAGCTGTTCCCAAGTGCCGACGTAGTCGTGACGCCCATCATCAAAGGCACTGCGAACCTCTGTGCGGATGGGCATGTTTGCGCGATAAGCCATGGCAGGAAAAGGCAGGCTACGAAACACCGGGGTTACAGGGCCTGGAGGCTCTAGAAAGCACTAAGAGCGTAGAAGGCCTTGACCGAAGAAAAGCAGAAGGCCCCACCTAGGGGTTAGGTCAAGGCCAGCTGTGAGCCGGAGATGCTCCAGCTGTGCAAGGCATGCCTGGGCAAAATGCAAACGGCGGTGCATGATTCACTTGTGGGAAAACACACGGGAACCAAAAACCCGAAGCGGCAATGTTGCAACACGTTGGTCATGTCAGACCGACCTTCGGCATCCAACATTGCCATTGGGGGCTCGGGGGCACAGACAAGCATCCTTTTCCAGGCTCTTCAGGCTCCAAGTCCTTGCGATTTCAAGGTAGCTCTCAAGGTCGGGCTGCGCTGCTTACTGCGTTCTTGCTAAACTTCAAGTCGCTCTTTTTCCTTGAAGCAGTAAAAGCGCTGTCGGTAAAACATGAGTCACAAATCCACACATGCTCATCAACCCTTTGGGTTGGTAGGTGGGGTTCCCAGGTAGTAGAAAAACTTTACACCCCGCCTTGATGTTGTGCGAACTGTAAGCTCAACATCACTCTACAGTAACGGGTTTGTAGAAACTGTACAGGTATGTCGTTGGGCTCATCTGGTATTGTGCGATGGCCTCGTTGTGCTCTCCCTATCGGAGTCCTTGCACTCGGTGAAAACTGTTCCCACTGCTTCCTCGTGGGTAACACTTCGCTCAGGTAAGCTTGTACTCGTTGTAGCTCACACTGTACGGAAAAGTGAAACATTCCATCATTCACTCACATGGTCCCGGGCCTGCAATTGCCACAAGGACGGTAGTGCAATCTCGCATGCACTGCTGCACTGTAAGTGAATCTCTCTGACCTTTGCACATCTGCACATGTAGGTCGGTGGTACCTCTTGCCATGAGGCGTGTACACATAATGGGGTTGTGCTCGTAGCTGTTCGTCCACATCCTGTGCCATAGGAATGATATTAACCATTCCCCATTCTTGAAATCGCCTTGCAAGCTCTTCGTCATTCACATGGATTTGGCTTGCTGGTACTGTACTGATTCCAGGCATCCCATTACCACTGCCTGTCGCTGAATCCTCTGGTGCATCACGGAAATACATATTGACTGCCCTTGCTGTACGTTGAACATCATCCTCATCGGGCGGACAATACTTTTGCACAAATCTTCGAATAGTGAATTCCTCCTGCGGTTCCTGTGGTCCTTCTTCCTGCGGTTCCTGTGGTACTTCTTCCTGCGGTTCCTGTGGTCCTTCTTCCTGTGGTTCCTGTGGTCCTTCTTCCTGCGGTTCCTGTGGTCCTTCTTCCTGTGGTTCCTGTGTCCTTCTTCCTGTGGTTCCTGTGGTCCTTCTTCACCTTCTGCTCGACCATGTAGAACAAGAGTAAAGCGAAAATTCCTCCTAGTAGCACACTGAAAAGAATAATCCATCCACTCACTTCCTTCACATAGATGAAAACAAATTCTCGTTCTTCTCGTTCTCGTCCTCCAAAATCGTCTGGCTGTCCTGCAATCTGAGAAATCATATTCACCATCATTGTCAAGTACATCGCTCTAGCCGTCTTGCTTCCTCGCTCATTCAACAAAGTTGCACGTAGTGCTCGAACTTGGCTTCGGCAAACTTCACCTGCCACATGTTCCATTGCTTCTTCTTTCCCATAACGCTCATGACTTTCTCCATTCCACACCATGGCTCCAATATGGTACATGAGAAATCTCCTTCGAGATACTCCTAAGCGTTTTGTATTCAAGTCGGCAATGTTTAATTTGGTAGGCACTGGCTTTGCTTTGAAGCTGTTGTTCTTCACCCCTCGCTGAAGCCATAATACTCTCAGATCGATATGTTTGAGTCCTCCGACTCCTGTTCGCATCATCCATTGTCTTCCCGCACTTGAATCCATCCGGATCTCCACGAGTAACTTTCCTGCAAGAAACATCCACAACTTCTTCAGTAACATCGCTTCTGATGCTCCTCCTGAGCATGCTAGCACTTCGGACTCTGCCGAACTTAAAGCTGTAGCTTTCTGGGTCCTGCTATACGAAAGTACTGGCACTGCATTCATACACACAATCACTGATGATGTAGACCATCTCGCTTCACGGTCTGATGCCCAATCTGCATCCGTGAATACTTCCATACTGTGTGTTCCTTTCTTTTCTTCGTCTTCTTCTTCTTGCTCTTCTCTTTGATAGATCGCATCCATCATCTTGTTTCCAACCTTTGTGTACTTCAGTAGGAATCCCAGTTGCTCTGTTCCTTGCACATAGAGCAAAGCTTGTTTCAAACAGGTTAACGCTTGTTCCGTTGGCTTCGACATCTTACTTGCCAAACACTTCGTCACATGCTGTAAATCCCATCGGTCTTGGGAAATGTACAACAGTGTTCCCAACGCTGAACGAAACTTCTTGCACTCGTTCTCCTCCAGTTCTTTGGAATTGTCCACTGTTCCAATCAGCTGGTGCTCTGGGGTTTGTCTTGGCTTTCGGTTCCCCAGCTTGTAGAGTCCTCTAAGCTTCTCGTAGTGCTTCTTCGACACTGTCACCAAAATTCCTTCTTCAAGGAACTCATAGGTCCTCTTCAGGTAATGAAGCTGTTCTCCCGATCCCCGGTGGGATGGGAACGGTCCCTCAACTGTGAGCTTGAAAAACTTCTCTAGCTCGCATATCAGCCATCTTCCTTCGCCTTTTGCACCTGCAACTAGCTCGTCGTCGACATGAATCGACACTGCAATCTTCTTCACTCGGTGCTTCAAGATTGAGGGTATCCCAACAAATTGCTCAAATCCCAAACGCTTCAAAATCTCAACCAAATGGGTAAACCATTGTTCTGCCGCTGATCTTTGCCCTGGCAGACACTTCTCCACTTTCCATACATGGTCTTCATCCAAACCAAGTAGCGTTCGAATCCACGGTGAGATATCAGCATACATCAGAGCTTTCTGCTTGACTTGCAAGAATGCGTCACGAATGTCAAGAACTGTAAGCTCCCAATTGTAGATGAGATGAAAAAGAAACATCATTCGCACTGCTGCGTGTCCTGACGTAGGACTAAAAGTCTCCTCCGTGCTCTGGGCTCCCGCACGGAATTCCCGACACACAATTCTGCATCTACGCTTCCAAACTCCATCTCTCTTTCTCCAATCGAAAACTGTCCTTAGTGTCAGAAACTTACCTTCCTCTGAACACTCTTCCTTCTTGATCGTCTTCACAACCTTCATGTTGGCGAGTTTGTCAAGTTCAGCTTTTCCTGCCTCTGCATCCAATCTTTCAAGTTCCTCTTCGCTGACTTTCGGTGGTCGATCCTCATCTTCTTCTTCTCCTTCACTATCCGCTTCATATTCCTCTTCGCATTCCTTCCAGACTCTTTCTTCCCCAAGGTCATCTTCATGATATCCTGTTTCGTCTTCCTGTTCTTCTACCTGTCCGGCGTACAACGGTGGAAATAGACTTCCTTTCGGACTTCCAGGATCAGCACTTGTAGGTGAACTTTCCGCAGTCTTTTGTTGCTTCGTTGGTGGCTCCTCAGCATCTGCTGTTTTACTAGCTTTCGCAGGTTCCTCTCTTCCTTCTCCTTCAGTTTCTCTCTTTTGTCCCCCGCCTTGGTTGGAATCCGTTGATGAACTTCGAGGTGTAGGTTGACCACTGCTCAGCAATAGATCACTGATTGTGTCATGCTTTGAACTTTCCACATCAGATCCTGCTTCATCTCCTGCTGGCTCTGGCTCATTTTCTCCTCCTTCTTTCTCTTTGCCTGGTTCTTCCACGATTCTCGGTAACGGTGCCGCATGCGCGGTGTGCCCTAGCCTTGGGGCTTTCTTCGTCCAAGGAGAACCCTGAAGTTGAAGGGTCTCACGTGCGCGCCACGCTGGTTGTGTGCGCCGCACAGATCTTGACGTAAAGATCCCATCTTTTGACGTAATCACGTCCATGTCCCGGTCGTCCTTTCCAACCCATATTCCTCCTGTCCACAAGGATCGATTCTTCACTCCTCCAGGCTTGGCCAGACCAAACACATACTCTCCGAAGGGTAAAATCTGCCCTTGGTATGGTCTCCCGTAGACCAATTGGAAAGCTGTACTCTGCGTCCCTGAGTGTAGGTGGTACCTGTTGAACAACCATGCTGCGTGGTGAATTGCCCACGCTCGTAAAGCATGATCTTCAGGAATCTTTTCCCCAATCCGATCCTCGACCATTTCAATCATCGTGAGGCTTTGTCTCCTGAGGTTCTGAATGTGGCGTTCCACTCTCGCTGTTCTTCCTTTGTGGTAGGGCTTGTTTGGATACTTTCCAGCCTTGTAGCCTAACTTTTGTCGTATTGCTACAATCAAATCCAGTAAGGCTGTTGTCGCTGGCTCCACATCAATCGCAAACAGAACTTCTTCGGAAATGTAGTTCATCTCGAGAGAAAACTTCACCACTTTCTCGGCCAACTTCTTCGTCGGTGCTTTCCCCGGCACTGGAATCGCCCACGAAAATCGAGTCCATGAATCAAGAATGATCAGACTCACACTGTTCTGACCCATGTACATGAAGTCCATCTGGATCACTGGCTTTCCTGGGTCTTCATACTTTGCTTCACTGCTTTGTGGGGTATGGTCCTGTTTCGACTTTGCCGCTGCACAGAAATCACACCATGGTTGCATTGGCATGTGGGTTGCCATATGCTCTTCAATCTCTGCTTCTGTCGGTTCGGGCACTCCGGGTCTTGTTCTTGCTTTGGGCCTTTGCTTCCTCAGCCTGTCTGCAACTTCTTCTGCGTCCTCATCTCTGTCTTCGGTGAGGTAGTTGCACAGTCTCCTGAACATCTTCACCTTTGACCCTGAGACGCTCAAACCCAAATACCGACAACCTTCTCGCAGCTTCTCAATCTCACTCGTTGCTGTGAGTGACTCTCCATTCACCACAATAGTACTTCCCATGTCGAGTTCCAACTCTTGGTGTCCTCCTGCCTTTCCTTGCTGCTTCACAACTCCTTTCGGCACTGGCACCTGCAACTCTTCTGGAGCTCCTCTTTCTCTTCCAAACCATTCTGGCTCCTCTTCCATCTTCTTTTCTTCCTCCTTTGGTGCTTCTTCTGGTGCTACCTCTTCTACCAAGCACTTGTCCAGATACTCTGGTGTCCTGTGCAAGAATGTGAGAATTTCTGATCGAAAAAGCAATCCCGGTATTCGATCTTCCAAGTCGGATTTTCGCTCGAGCAATTCCGTTGCTTCAATCACTTCCCATTCGTTGCCCACCTTCACGATGGTGGTCCTGTACTTCCAAGTACCTGTCGGCGGCTTTACAAACTCAAGTCCAAAATGGCGATGGACTGGCGTTCCATTCGGTAGAAGGCTCCAATCCTTCTCTGGGACTTTACCAAAGTCATAGGCCAAAGTCACCTTGACTGCCCTGACTTGCTCGACTCCTCTAACTTCCGCTGTCAATCTCAAGCTATTCCTCTGGTATTCCACAGGCACCCGTGCCTTACCATCGGGAGATACAAGTTCCCCCGCCTGGGTTTCTTCTCCCCAGGTCTCGCCCCCCTGGCGCTGTTTGCATCCCACTGACACAAACTTCCATCCATTTTTGAGTAGCCTTCCTAAAGACAGCAAGATGTTATTGGTGTCCGACAACACAAAGTCCTCAGTCACACTGCAGCTACTGAACTGCAAAACTGCTCGCCGCATACCTTCAACTCGCATCGCACCCCCTTGTGCGTCTTGCAACCTCAGAGAGGTTGGGGTCGAAACTTCGACGCCTGCATCCGACAATCTTCGTGGTAACAAACTCACATCTGCTCCTGAATCCAAGATCACCACATGTTGCTTTGTGTCCAACTGGACCATTCGCACATTGAGAGGTTCCGATCCTCCCTGACTCAGAGGTTCCAATCCTCCTTGATCAGAGGTTGATTCAGAGGTTCCAATCCTCCTGGAGGTCCCAATCCTCCTTGAACTCTTTCCAAGCTGTTTTCATACCATTGATACAGCTCATCACTCTCATGATCTTGTTTGTTCTCACTCTCATCCCCGATGTAGTAGCACTCTGGTCCTTGCACCTCTATCCTTCTGGTGAACCAATCACCTTCTTCTTCTGAAACTTCGCTAAGCTCATAGTGCTCTGTGCCGTCAGGTGGTGTGTTCGCAATGTGATGGAAATCAATGTTCCTCACTCTCCTTATCCTGTATTGGCTCGCACTCTGCGACGGAGTAACAGACTCGACTGTCGAGTGGGGTACCTCGGTGCTGGCCTCGCTCGCCTGCACTTCTCGAACATTGCGGTTTGGACACTCGTTTCCCCAATGTCCTCGCTGCTTGCAGAATCGGCAAACATCTCTGTCCAACTTCTTTCCTCCACCTTTCTTTCCTCCTTTGCCATGCTTTCCACCTTTCTTTCCGCCTTTCTTTCCTCCTTTGTGGAAACCTTTGCCTCGTCCTTTCTTTCCTCCTTTGTAGCTTCCTTTTCGTCCACCTTTTCTCCATTGGCGAAATCCTGCTCCAAAGCTTGACCACGAGTAGGATCCTTTTCCTCCTTTGTTTCCTTTGTTGCCTTTGTTTCCTTTTCCTCCTCCTTTCTCGTACACTGCATCCACTTCCATTGGTGCTGGTCCTTGATCTGCATTCGAACTGCTCGCTGTGTTCTGCAAGGTCTTTTGCTTCAACACCGTCTGGTAATCCCAAGTTTTGCTGCTTTGCTCGTATGAAAGAATCGCTTGCTTCACTGACATGTAGTTTGTTCCTTCGGGCATTGTCAAAGTAAGGTGGTCTCGAATCGCCCTCGGTGAACATCGAAGCAAAACTCCCATCAACAAATCTCGATCGTAGGTCTTTCCTGAAGCGATCTCGTACTCCCGAACAAGGTTTTCCAGTGAACCAATCTGCTCCACCATGCTCTTGCCCCCATCGAAGTTGGGAAACATCTTGATAGAGACGATACCCACATCGCTCCCTGCTCCAATTTCGAGACAGTTGCGTTGCTGCTCCCCGCATATACGAAGTCAGTATGTGGTAAAGCTTTGTCGAAAGTTCTCTCTCCACTGTAGTGAGAGTCGAAACATCGATCGGCGTTGCTCCCAGACTTTCAATCATACTTAGAGCTTCTGAGTACTGCGAATCGGCAAAACCTAGCCAATTCAGAAACTGATGTTTCCAGGTTGTAAAATCCGGTGGATGCTCTCCCGAGGCTTGTGGGTTCCAAACATCTGGTGCCTTGATCGCCTTTGTCGCACTTTCAATCCTTCGGTTCAGATCATCCGAACTGCTTGCTTGTTGCTCCAACCTTTGTAGCGCACTCATTCCAACTTGGGTCGCCCTTGTCAATGCAGTCAGAATTTCAGAAAGTTCTGTGGGTTGTTGGGGTGGTACATTCTGCTGCATCCCTTGCACTGCAGAAAACTGTAACACGACAAGCACACACAGCATCGCTCCTCTCTGTTGTTTTCTCACACAAGCACACGAACGCAAGTGATCTCTCCGTGCCCCTCTGCTCAAGCGCCTCCGAAAACATGAATGTTGCAATCTCCACAAACATGACTGACGACATGACTGCAAATGCACTGTCGCTTGCAAACATCCAATGCACAACATGATCGCACCTGATACTCCAAGCATAAGCATCATTGCCATTGCTCCATTGTAATCGAATTGCATAGTCTTGGGGTCGTAGAGGTTCTTTGCTCCTGGAATACTGGTCCAAATCCACATCACCAATGGATCTCTTGCTCCATTCATAGTCTTGTCGGAGTAGAGGCTCTTGTTTGTACATAGGCCATAGAATTTTGATTCCTCCTGGTAGTCGATCTCTGTTTTCTCCTCCTGGTAGTCGATCTCTGCTTTCTCCTTCTGGTAGTCGACCTCTGCTTTCTCCTTCTGGTAGTCGACCTCATCGTCCTGACCAATCTCCCCATTCATCTTCCTCATTTCCAGGGTTTGGCTCCTCGCCCCTTTCTCGCATTCTTCTCCTTTCTGTTCTCCTCCAAGGAGAATTCGGGTAGAGCGTAGTGGCTTGCGTTGCTCCCACTCGCTTCGGTGGTGGTCCCTTTGGCTCTGGAGGTGGCGCCTTGCTTCCAGCAGGTCGTTCCTTCGGAGGTGGTCCTCTGGAACTGCTCCCTGGCTCATTTCTCGCATCTTCCATCCTGGGTTGTAGGGTCCCAGGTCCCGTCCTGGGTTGTAGGGTCCCAGGCCCCGTGTCTCGGCTGGAACTCGCTGTTCCACTGCTCTGGCTTCGCTGGCCGTACCTGGCTCGAAAGTATGCAACTCCACGAGCAAATTCCTTGGATTCCCTGGCTCTTGCTTCGTCTCCTGAAGGAATTGCACCGGCACGTCTTGCAGCATACTCCTCCTCATTCCGGCGGATGTGTTCCGCCACTGCTGCGTTGCTGGGTTCCCCGTCCAGCGTGTGAAGAGGAAGCTTCGTACCACTCGGCATTGGGTCCGGAGGTGGACACTCTGGAGCTCGTTCTTGTCCTGGCGGTGGACACTCTGGAGCTTGCTCTGGTTCTGGGCCCGCTGGTGGTGGCGGCCCTCCTGACTTTGGAAACCGAACTGGTTCCTGCAAGGCTCGTTCCCTTGCTCGCCGTTGGATCCTTTCCGTCTCTGCTGCGAGTGCAGAGAGTCTCTCCAGCTGCCTTCGCCTGCGTTGCTCAGCAGACACTTGCTGCTCTTGCAGCTCCAAGGCGATGTGCCCAGACGAAAGTGTTCTCGGCTCCCTTCTCGGTGTAGGTGGTGCCTCTTGGTACACCATTGTAGTTTCGGGGCTAGAGGAACTAGGACTCCCGATCTCCACTGGCCCGTCTGGTTCTCCCCCTTCCAAGGGAATGTAATCTCTTCCTTCCACCACTGGTCGTTCGGGCTTCTTCTTCGGCTTTGGAGGCATATACCTTGGTGCACTTCCACTTCCTTCAGCTGAACTGCTTGCTGAAGATCCGTAGCCTTTTCCCATGCCAACACGGTGAATCTTGATCTCCTTTCTTCGTGGCTCCATTTCTTCTTCTTGTTCCCCTTCTTCCATGGGCTCTGCGGGTTCCATCGGCTCCATGGGTTCTGTGAGTTCCATTGGCTCCATGGGTTCTGTGAGTTCCATGGGCTCTGTAGGTTCTGTGAGCTCCATTGGCTCCACAGCATCAGGGTTCCAACCCAAACCATCATCACGGCCACGAGGCATGGCTTCGGTCCCGGATGCACAGTGTGCTCCGCTACCATGCTAAACTTCAAGTCGCTCTTTTTCCTTGAACCAGTAAAAGCGCTGTCGGTAAAACATGAGTCACAAATCCACACATGCTCATCAACCCTTTGGGTTGGTAGGTGGGGTTCCCAGGTAGTAGAAAAACTTTACAGTTCCGCAGACCCTGCATGTAACACTGCAGCAACCTGCAGACCCTGCAGACCTGCAGCAAGCATGCGGACTCTGCAGCAAGCCTGCAGGCCCTGCAGCAGCCTGATGCAGCAAGCCTGCAGACCCCTGCCCTGCAGCAAGCCTACAGCTGCAGGGTCTGTAGGCTGTCGGCAAGCCTGCAGACCCTGCAGGGCCCTGCAGCAGCCTGCAGGCCAGCAGCGCCTGCGGGCAACCTGCAGACCCTGCCGCACGCCGCCCCTACAGACCCTACAGTGGCCCTACAGCAAGCCTGCAAAACCTGCTGCCTGCCTCTCCCCCAGCCCGCATGGCTTCCAGTCTTCAATTACTTGGGCATTTTCCTGCATTCACACAGAGTCCATTTCCCCTTGTAAACACAAAGGCTTGAAGGCCCCAGAGTCTGCAGGAAGCTTGAAAGCCCCTGACCTGTAGAACTGCAAATTAAAAACCAGGTGTCACATGCTCCGCGCTGTAGGAAAAGCTGGATTTTTCCGCCAGTCTAATTTCATGAAAACTAGTACTACACGCTCCGCACTGTGGGAAAAGCTGGATTTCGCCTCGGGTGTAATTTCATCAAAACTGGTACTACACGCTCCGCGCTGGGGAAAAACCACAGTGTACTACATGAATGCATAGTTTTTTCAAAACTTTAAGGTTCATGTAATGTTTCTACTTGGAATCAAGGTACTACACGCCGTTTTCCCGCATTTTTTGAGTGTAGTACTCGTGTACAGGTCTGCTACACGCGCTTTCTCAAGGGTTATACGGTTTACCAGTCTTTCAAATACTCAAGTAAGGCCTCACAATCCCCTTCAAGGGCTCCAAAACCTCATCAGGACCTCCCAGAGCCTTTTTTCCAACTTTTGCGGGCTGCCCGTTGGAAAAATCGCTGAAAAACGTGGTATCGCGCGGGTCCACATTCAGGACCGACAAACGACGAGAAACATAGGACGCATCAGAGTACCCCCCCAGTGGCAACCTGAATGGCGCCTATATGAATAAGTACAGGCCCACCACCGACCGCTTGCCACGCAGCGGTGCATTTTTATTGTCTTATGTCGGGAGCGGTCCTCACGTCGGGCAAAATTTCGGCGAGCTTCAAAAGTGTGTCTTCTCATCAGAAATCGCACAGTTTTTGGCCTTCATTTTGAGGCCAGAAATTGGGTCCCAAAACTGGGTCTGCCTGATTCGAAACTCTTAGAGAAGATCCCATTTCGGGCTTCGCTTTGGGGCCCAAAAATAGGACCCCAGAATGGGCCGTGAAACGTGGCAAGTGTGCTTTCAATTTTGCGGAGACACGCAAAGCATGCACCACATGTTTGGGTCGGGCGCAAAGATAGTCAGCGGTCGCTTAAGACTGTTGGCAATAGCGTTATAACGGAACAAGTATTGCACATGACAAGCTGAATTGCAACTGCGGGGGCACTCAAACGTGTCCTACGCTTCTTGTGTCTTTCTGGGGTCGGATTTGGCTTCACTTGAGGCACATTCTCCAAACCCCCAGCAAAGGGCCTACCTTGTCCCAAATCAATAAGTGTTGTCGAAAATCCCCTTTCCCCAATGGCAATGTTGCAACACGTTGGTCATGTCAGACCGACCTTCGGCATCCAACATTGCCATTGGGGGCTCGGGGGCACAGACAAGCATCCTTTTCCAGGCTCTTCAGGCTCCAAGTCCTTGCGATTTCAAGGTAGCTCTCAAGGTCGGGCTGCGCTGCTTACTGCGTTCTGCAGACCCTGCATGTAACACTGCAGCAACCTGCAGACCCTGCAGACCTGCAGCAAGCATGCGGACTCTGCAGCAAGCCTGCAGGCCCTGCAGCAGCCTGATGCAGCAAGCCTGCAGACCCCTGCAGCAAGCCTACAGCTGCAGGGTCTGTAGGCTGTCGGCAAGCCTGCAGACCCTGCAGCAGCCTGCAGGCCAGCAGCGCCTGCGGGCAACCTGCAGACCCTGCCGCACGCCGCCCCTACAGACCCTACAGTGGCCCTACAGCAAGCCTGCAAAACCTGCTGCCTGCCTCTCCCCCAGCCCGCATGGCTTCCAGTCTTCAATTACTTGGGCATTTTCCTGCATTCACACAGAGTCCATTTCCCCTTGTAAACACAAAGGCTTGAAGGCCCCAGAGTCTGCAGGAAGCTTGAAAGCCCCTGACCTGTAGAACTGCAAATTAAAAACCAGGTGTCACATGCTCCGCGCTGTAGGAAAAGCTGGATTTTTCCGCCAGTCTAATTTCATGAAAACTAGTACTACACGCTCCGCACTGTGGGAAAAGCTGGATTTCGCCTCGGGTGTAATTTCATCAAAACTGGTACTACACGCTCCGCGCTGGGGAAAAACCACAGTGTACTACATGAATGCATAGTTTTTTCAAAACTTTAAGGTTCATGTAATGTTTCTACTTGGAATCAAGGTACTACACGCTGTTTTCCCGCATTTTTTGAGTGTAGTACTCGTGTACAGGTCTGCTACACGCGCTTTCTCAAGGGTTATACGGTTTACCAGTCTTTCAAATACTCAAGTAAGGCCTCACAATCCCCTTCAAGGGCTCCAAAACCTCATCAGGACCTCCCAGAGCCTTTTTTCCAACTTTTGCGGGCTGCCCGTTGGAAAAATCGCTGAAAAACGTGGTATCGCGCGGGTCCACATTCAGGACCGACAAACGACGAGAAACATAGGACGCATCAGAGTACCCCCCCAGTGGCAACCTGAATGGCGCCTATATGAATAAGTAAAGGCCCACCACCGACCGCTTGCCACGCAGCGGTGCATTTTTATTGTCTTATGTCGGGAGCGGTCCTCACGTCGGGCAAAATTTCGGCGAGCTTCAAAAGTGTGTCTTCTCATCAGAAATCGCACAGTTTTTGGCCTTCATTTTGAGGCCAGAAATTGGGTCCCAAAACTGGGTCTGCCTGATTCGAAACTCTTAGAGAAGATCCCATTTCGGGCTTCGCTTTGGGGCCCAAAAATAGGACCCCAGAATGGGCCGTGAAACGTGGCAAGTGTGCTTTCAATTTTGCGGAGACACGCAAAGCATGCACCACATGTTTGGGTCGGGCGCAAAGATTGTCAGCGGTCGCTTAAGACTGTTGGCAATAGCGTTATAACGGAACAAGTATTGCACATGACAAGCTGAATTGCAACTGCGGGGGCACTCAAACGTGTCCTACGCTTCTTGTGTCTTTCTGGGGTCGGATTTGGCTTCACTTGAGGCACATTCTCCAAACCCCCAGCAAAGGGCCTACCTTGTCCCAAATCAATAAGTGTTGTCGAAAATCCCCTTTCCCCAATGGCAATGTTGCAACACGTTGGTCATGTCAGACCGACCTTCGGCATCCAACATTGCCATTGGGGGCTCGGGGGCACAGACAAGCATCCTTTTCCAGGCTCTTCAGGCTCCAAGTCCTTGCGATTTCAAGGTAGCTCTCAAGGTCGGGCTGCGCTGCTTACTGCGTTCTGCAGACCCTGCATGTAACACTGCAGCAACCTGCAGACCCTGCAGACCTGCAGCAAGCATGCGGACTCTGCAGCAAGCCTGCAGGCCCTGCAGCAGCCTGATGCAGCAAGCCTGCAGACCCCTGCCCTGCAGCAAGCCTACAGCTAGGCTGTCGGCAAGCCTGCAGACCCTGCAGCAGCCTGCAGCGGGCAACCTGCAGACCCTGCCGCACGCCGCCCCTACAGACCCTACAGTGGCCCTACAGCAAGCCTGCAAAACCTGCTGCCTGCCTCTCCCCCAGCCCGCATGGCTTCCAGTCTTCAATTACTTGGGCATTTTCCTGCATTCACACAGAGTCCATTTCCCCTTGTAAACACAAAGGCTTGAAGGCCCCAGAGTCTGCAGGAAGCTTGAAAGCCCCTGACCTGTAGAACTGCAAATTAAAAACCAGGTGTCACATGCTCCGCGCTGTAGGAAAAGCTGGATTTTTCCGCCAGTCTAATTTCATGAAAACTAGTACTACACGCTCCGCACTGTGGGAAAAGCTGGATTTCGCCTCGGGTGTAATTTCATCAAAACTGGTACTACACGCTCCGCGCTGGGGAAAAACCACAGTGTACTACATGAATGCATAGTTTTTTCAAAACTTTAAGGTTCATGTAATGTTTCTACTTGGAATCAAGGTACTACACGCTGTTTTCCCGCATTTTTTGAGTGTAGTACTCGTGTACAGGTCTGCTACACGCGCTTTCTCAAGGGTTATACGGTTTACCAGTCTTTCAAATACTCAAGTAAGGCCTCACAATCCCCTTCAAGGGCTCCAAAACCTCATCAGGACCTCCCAGAGCCTTTTTTCCAACTTTTGCGGGCTGCCCGTTGGAAAAATCGCTGAAAAACGTGGTATCGCGCGGGTCCACATTCAGGACCGACAAACGACGAGAAACATAGGACGCATCAGAGTACCCCCCCAGTCCCCCCAGTGGCAACCTGAATGGCGCCTATATGAATAAGTAAAGGCCCACCACCGACCGCTTGCCACGCAGCGGTGCATTTTTATTGTCTTATGTCGGGAGCGGTCCTCACGTCGGGCAAAATTTCGGCGAGCTTCAAAAGTGTGTCTTCTCATCAGAAATCGCACAGTTTTTGGCCTTCATTTTGAGGCCAGAAATTGGATCCCAAAACTGGGTCTGCCTGATTCGAAACTCTTAGAGAAGATCCCATTTCGGGCTTCGCTTTGGGGCCCAAAAATAGGACCCCAGAATGGGCCGTGAAACGTGGCAAGTGTGCTTTCAATTTTGCGGAGACACGCAAAGCATGCACCACATGTTTGGGTCGGGCGCAAAGATTGTCAGCGGTCGCTTAAGACTGTTGGCAATAGCGTTATAACGGAACAAGTATTGCACATGACAAGCTGAATTGCAACTGCGGGGGCACTCAAACGTGTCCTACGCTTCTTGTGTCTTTCTGGGGTCGGATTTGGCTTCACTTGAGGCACATTCTCCAAACCCCCAGCAAAGGGCCTACCTTGTCCCAAATCAATAAGCGTTGTCGAAAATCCCCTTTCCCCAATGGCAATGTTGCAACACGTTGGTCATGTCAGACCGACCTTCGGCATCCAACATTGCCATTGGGGGCTCGGGGGCACAGACAAGCATCCTTTTCCAGGCTCTTCAGGCTCCAAGTCCTTGCGATTTCAAGGTAGCTCTCAAGGTCGGGCTGCGCTGCTTACTGCGTTCTGCAGACCCTGCATGTAACACTGCAGCAACCTGCAGACCCTGCAGACCTGCAGCAAGCATGCGGACTCTGCAGCAAGCCTGCAGGCCCTGCAGCAGCCTGATGCAGCAAGCCTGCAGACCCCTGCCCTGCAGCAAGCCTACAGCTGCAGGGTCTGTAGGCTGTCGGCAAGCCTGCAGACCCTGCAGGGCCCTGCAGCAGCCTGCAGGCCAGCAGCGCCTGCGGGCAACCTGCAGACCCTGCCGCACGCCGCCCCTACAGACCCTACAGTGGCCCTACAGCAAGCCTGCAAAACCTGCTGCCTGCCTCTCCCCCAGCCCGCATGGCTTCCAGTCTTCAATTACTTGGGCATTTTCCTGCATTCACACAGAGTCCATTTCCCCTTGTAAACACAAAGGCTTGAAGGCCCCAGAGTCTGCAGGAAGCTTGAAAGCCCCTGACCTGTAGAACTGCAAATTAAAAACCAGGTGTCACATGCTCCGCGCTGTAGGAAAAGCTGGATTTTTCCGCCAGTCTAATTTCATGAAAACTAGTACTACACGCTCCGCACTGTGAGAAAAGCTGGATTTCGCCTCGGGTGTAATTTCATCAAAACTGGTACTACACGCTCCGCGCTGGGGAAAAACCACAGTGTACTACATGAATGCATAGTTTTTTCAAAACTTTAAGGTTCATGTAATGTTTTACTTGGAATCAAGGTACTACACGCCGTTTTCCCGCATTTTTTGAGTGTAGTACTCGTGTACAGGTCTGCTACACGCGCTTTCTCAAGGGTTATACGGTTTACCAGTCTTTCAAATACTCAAGTAAGGCCTCACAATCCCCTTCAAGGGCTCCAAAACCTCATCAGGACCTCCCAGAGCCTTTTTTCCAACTTTTGCGGGCTGCCCGTTGGAAAAATCGCTGAAAAACGTGGTATCGCGCGGGTCCACATTCAGGACCGACAAACGACGAGAAACATAGGACGCATCAGAGTACCCCCCCAGTCCCCCCAGTGGCAACCTGAACGGCGCCTATATGAATAAGTAAAGGCCCACCACCGACCGCTTGCCACGCAGCGGTGCATTTTTATTGTCTTATGTCGGGAGCGGTCCTCACGTCGGGCAAAATTTCGGCGAGCTTCAAAAGTGTGTCTTCTCATCAGAAATCGCACAGTTTTTGGCCTTCATTTTGAGGCCAGAAATTGGGTCCCAAAACTGGGTCTGCCTGATTCGAAACTCTTAGAGAAGATCCCATTTCGGGCTTCGCTTTGGGGCCCAAAAATAGGACCCCAGAATGGGCCGTGAAACGTGGCAAGTGTGCTTTCAATTTTGCGGAGACACGCAAAGCATGCACCACATGTTTGGGTCGGGCGCAAAGATTGTCAGCGGTCGCTTAAGACTGTTGGCAATAGCGTTATAACGGAACAAGTATTGCACATGACAAGCTGAATTGCAACAGTCCCCCCAGTGGCAACCTGAATGGCGCCTATATGAATAAGTAAAGGCCCACCACCGACCGCTTGCCACGCAGCGGTGCATTTTTATTGTCTGATGTCGGGAGCGGTCCTCACGTCGGGCAAAATTTCGGCGAGCTTCAAAAGTGTGTCTTCTCATCAGAAATCGCACAGTTTTTGGCCTTCATTTTGAGGCCAGAAATTGGGTCCCAAAACTGGGTCTGCCTGATTCGAAACTCTTAGAGAAGATCCCATTTCGGGCTTCGCTTTGGGGCCCAAAAATAGGACCCCAGAATGGGCCGTGAAACGTGGCAAGTGTGCTTTCAATTTTGCGGAGACACGCAAAGCATGCACCACATGTTTGGGTCGGGCGCAAAGATTGTCAGCGGTCGCTTAAGACTGTTGGCAATAGCGTTATAACGGAACAAGTATTGCACATGACAAGCTGAATTGCAACTGCGGGGGCACTCAAACGTGTCCTACGCTTCTTGTGTCTTTCTGGGGTCGGATTTGGCTTCACTTGAGGCACATTCTCCAAACCCCCAGCAAAGGGCCTACCTTGTCCCACATCAATAAGTGTTGTCGAAAATCCCCTTTCCCCAATGGCAATGTTGCAACACGTTGGTCATGTCAGACCGACCTTCGGCATCCAACATTGCCATTGGGGGCTCGGGGGCACAGACAAGCATCCTTTTCCAGGCTCTTCAGGCTCCAAGTCCTTGCGATTTCAAGGTAGCTCTCAAGGTCGGCCTGCGCTGCTTGCAGACCCTGCAGACCTGCAGCAAGCATGCGGACTCTGCAGCAAGCCTGCAGGCCCTGCGGCAGCCTGATGCAGCAAGCCTGCAGACCCCTGCAGCAAGCCTACAGCTGCAGGGTCTGTAGGCTGTCGGCAAGCCTGCAGACCCTGCAGCAGCCTGCAGGCCAGCAGCGCCTGCGGGCAACCTGCAGACCCTGCCGCACGCCGCCCCTACAGACCCTACAGTGGCCCTACAGCAAGCCTGCAAAACCTGCTGCCTGCCTCTCCCCCAGCCCGCATGGCTTCCAGTCTTCAATTACTTGGGCATTTTCCTGCATTCACACAGAGTCCATTTCCCCTTGTAAACACAAAGGCTTGAAGGCCCCAGAGTCTGCAGGAAGCTTGAAAGCCCCTGACCTGTAGAACTGCAAATTAAAAACCAGGTGTCACATGCTCCGCGCTGTAGGAAAAGCTGGATTTTTCCGCCAGTCTAATTTCATGAAAACTAGTACTACACGCTCCGCACTGTGGGAAAAGCTGGATTTCGCCTCGGGTGTAATTTCATCAAAACTGGTACTACACGCTCCCGCTGGGGGAAAAACCACAGTGTACTACATGAATGCATAGTTTTTTCAAAACTTTACGGTTCATGTCATGTTTCTACTTGGAATCAAGGTACTACACGCTGTTTTCCCGCATTTTTTGAGTGTAGTACTCGTGTACAGGTCTGCTACGCGCGCTTTCTCAAGGGTTATACGGTTTACCAGTCTTTCAAATACTCAAGTAAGGCCTCACAATCCCCTTCAAGGGCTCCAAAACCTCATCAGGACCTCCCAGAGCCTTTTTTCCAACTTTTGCGGGCTGCCCGTTGGAAAAATCGCTGAAAAACGTGATATCGCGCGGGTCCACATTCAGGACCGACAAACGACGAGAAACATAGGACGCATCAGAGAACCCCCCCAGTGGCAACCTGAATGGCGCCTATATGAATAAGTAAAGGCCCACCACCGACCGCTTGCCACGCAGCGGTGCATTTTTATTGTCTTATGTCGGGAGCGGTCCTCACGTCGGGCAAAATTTCGGCGAGCTTCAAAAGTGTGTCTTCTCATCAGAAATCGCACAGTTTTTGGCCTTCATTTTGAGGCCAGAAATTGGGTTCCAAAACTGGGTCTGCCTGATTCGAAACTCTTAGAGAAGATCCCATTTCGGGCTTCGCTTTGGGGCCCAAAAATAGGACCCCAGAATGGGCCGTGAAACGTGGCAAGTGTGCTTTCAATTTTGCGAAGACACGCAAAGCATGCACCACATGTTTTGAGTCGGGCGCAAAGATTGTCAGCGGTCGCTTAAGACTGTTGGCAATAGCGTTTTCACGGAACAAGTATTGCACATGACAAGCTGAATTGCAACTGTGGCAACCTGAATGGCGCCTATATGAATAAGTAAAGGCCCACCACCGACCGCTTGCCACGCAGCGGTGCATTTTTATTGTCTTATGTCGGGAGCGGTCCTCACGTCGGGCAAAATTTCGGCGAGCTTCAAAAGTGTGTCTTCTCATCAGAAATCGCACAGTTTTTGGCCTTCATTTTGAGACCAGAAATTGGGTCCCAAAACTGGGTCTGCCTGATTCGAAACTCTTAGAGAAGATCCCATTTCGGGCTTCGCTTTGGGGCCCAAAAATAGGACCCCAGAATGGGCCGTGAAACGTGGCAAGTGTGCTTTCAATTTTGCGGAGACACGCAAAGCATGCACCACATGTTTGGGTCGGGCGCAAAGATTGTCAGCGGTTGCTTAAGACTGTTGGCAATAGCGTTATAACGGAACAAGTATTGCACATGACAAGCTGAATTGCAACTGTGGCAACCTGAACGGCGCCTATATGAATAAGTAAAGGCCCACCACCGACCGCTTGCCACGCAGCGGTGCATTTTTATTGTCTTATGTCGGGAGCGGTCCTCACGTCGGGCAAAATTTCGGCGAGCTTCAAAAGTGTGTCTTCTCATCAGAAATCGCACAGTTTTTGGCCTTCATTTTGAGGCCAGAAATTGGGTCCCAAAACTGGGTCTGCCTGATTCGAAACTCTTAGAGAAGATCCCATTTCGGGCTTCGCTTTGGGGCCCACAAATAGGACCCCAGAATGGGCCGTGAAACGTGGCAAGTGTGCTTTCAATTTTGCGGAGACACGCAAAGCATGCACCACATGTTTGGGTCGGGCGCAAAGATAGTCAGCGGTCGCTTAAAACTGTTGGCAATAGCGTTATAACGGAACAGGTATTGCACATGACAAGCTGAATTGCAACTGCGGGGGCACTCAAACGTGTCCTACGCTTCTTGTGTCTTTCTGGGGTCGGATTTGGCTTCACTTGAGGCACATTCTCCAAACCCCCAGCAAAGGGCCTACCTTGTCCCAAATCAATAAGTGTTGTCGAAAATCCCCTTTCCCCAATGGCAACACGTTGGTCATGTCAGACCGACCTTCGGCATCCAACATTGCCATTGGGGGCTCGGGGGCACATGCAAGGGCTTGTGACCGGAGACAAGCATCCTTTTCCAGGCTCTTCAGGTTCCAAGTCCTTGCAATTTCAAGGTAGCTCTCAAGGTCGGGCTGCGCTGCTTACTGCGTTCTGCAGACCCTGCATGTAACACTGCAGCAACCTGCAGACCCTGCAGACCTGCAGCAAGCATGCGGAATCTGCAGCAAGCCTGCAGGCCCTGCAGCAGCCTGATGCAGCAAGCCTGCAGACCCCTGCAGCAAGCCTACAGCTGCAGGGTCTGTAGGCTGTCGGCAAGCCTGCAGACCCTGCAGCAGCCTGCAGGCCAGCAGCGCCTGCGGGCAAACCTGCAGACCCTGCCGCACCTCACGCCGCCCCTACAGACCCTACAGTGGCCCTACAGCAAGCCTGCAAAACCTGCTGCCTGCCTCTCCCCCAGCCCGCATGGCTTCCAGTCTTCAATTACTTGGGCATTTTCCTGCATTCACACAGAGTCCATTTCCCCTTGTAAACACAAAGGCCTGAAGGCCCCAGAGTCTGCAGGAAGCTTGAAAGCCCCTGACCTGTAGAACTGCAAATTAAAAACCAGGTGTCACATGCTCCGCGCTGTAGGAAAAGCTGGATTTTTCCGCCAGTCTAATTTCATGAAAACTAGTACTACACGCTCCGCACTGTGGGAAAAGCTGGATTTCGCCTCGGGTGTAATTTCATCAAAACTGGTACTACACGCTCCGCGCTGGGGAAAAACCACAGTGTACTACATGAATGCATAGTTTTTTCAAAACTTTAAGGTTCATGTAATGTTTCTACTTGGAATCAAGGTACTACACGCTGTTTTCCCGCATTTTTTGAGTGTAGTACTCGTGTACAGGTCTGCTACACGCGCTTTCTCAAGGGTTATACGGTTTACCAGTCTTTCAAATACTCAAGTAAGGCCTCACAATCCCCTTCAAGGGCTCCAAAACCTCATCAGGACCTCCCAGAGCCTTTTTTCCAACTTTTGCGGGCTGCCCGTTGGAAAAATCGCTGAAAAACGTGGTATCGCGCGGGTCCACATTCAGGACCGACAAACGACGAGAAACATAGGACGCATCAGAGTACCCCCCCAGTGGCAACCTGAATGGCGCCTATATGAATAAGTAAAGGCCCACCACCGACCGCTTGCCACGCAGCGGTGCATTTTTATTGTCTTATGTCGGGAGCGGTCCTCACGTCGGGCAAAATTTCGGCGAGCTTCAAAAGTGTGTCTTCTCATCAGAAATCGCACAGTTTTTGGCCTTCATTTTGAGGCCAGAAATTGGGTCCCAAAACTGGGTCTGCCTGATTCGAAACTCTTAGAGAAGATCCCATTTCGGGCTTCGCTTTGGGGCCCAAAAATAGGACCCCAGAATGGGCCGTGAAACGTGGCAAGTGTGCTTTCAATTTTGCGGAGACACGCCAAGCATGCACCACATGTTTGGGTCGGGCGCAAAGATTGTCAGCGGTCGCTTAAGACTGTTGGCAATAGCGTTATAACGGAACAAGTATTGCACATGACAAGCTGAATTGCAACAGTCCCCCCAGTGGCAACCTGAATGGCGCCTATATGAATAAGTAAAGGCCCACCACCGACCGCTTGCCACGCAGCGGTGCATTTTTATTGTCTTATGTCGGGAGCGGTCCTCACGTCGGGCAAAATTTCGGCGAGCTTCAAAAGTGTGTCTTCTCATCAGAAATCGCACAGTTTTTGGCCTTCATTTTGAGGCCAGAAATTGGGTCCCAAAACTGGGTCTGCCTGATTCGAAACTCTTAGAGAAGATCCCATTTCGGGCTTCGCTTTGGGGCCCAAAAATAGGACCCCAGAATGGGCCGTGAAACGTGGCAAGTGTGCTTTCAATTTTGCGGAGACACGCAAAGCATGCACCACATGTTTGGGTCGGGCGCAAAGATAGTCAGCGGTCGCTTAAGACTGTTGGCAATAGCGTTATAACGGAACAAGTATTGCACATGACAAGCTGAATTGCAACAGTGGCAACCTGAATGGCGCCTATATGAATAAGTAGGCCCACCACCGACCGCTTGCCACGCAGCGGTGCATTTTTATTGTCTTATGTCGGGAGCGGTCCTCACGTCGGGCAAAATTTCGGCGAGCTTCAAAAGTGTGTCTTCTCATCAGAAATCGCACAGTTTTTTGCCTTCATTTTGAGGCCAGAAATTGGGTCCCAAAACTGGGTCTGCCTGATTCGAAACTCTTAGAGAAGATCCCATTTCGGGCTTCGCTTTGGGGCCCAAAAATAGGACCCCAGAATGGGCCGTGAAACGTGGCAAGTGTGCTTTCAATTTTGCGGAGACACGCCAAGCATGCACCACATGTTTGGGTCGGGCGCAAAGATTGTCAGCGGTCGCTTAAGACTGTTGGCAATAGCGTTATAACGGAACAAGTATTGCACATGACAAGCTGAATTGCAACTGCGGGGGCACTCAAACGTGTCCTACGCTTCTTGTGTCTTTCTGGGGTCGGATTTGGCTTCACTTGAGGCACATTCTCCAAACCCCCAGCAAAGGGCCTACCTTGTCCCACATCAATAAGTGTTGTCGAAAATCCCCTTTCCCCAATGGCAATGTTGCAACACGTTGGTCATGTCAGACCGACCTTCGGCATCCAACATTGCCATTGGGGGCTCGGGGGCACAGACAAGCATCCTTTTCCAGGCTCTTCAGGCTCCAAGTCCTTGCGATTTCAAGGTAGCTCTCAAGGTCGGGCTGCGCTGCTTACTGCGTTCTGCAGACCCTGCATGTAACACTGCAGCAACCTGCAGACTCTGCAGACCTGCAGCAAGCATGCGGACTCTGCAGCAAGCCTGCAGGCCCTGCAGCAGCCTGATGCAGCAAGCCTGCAGACCCCTGCAGCAAGCCTACAGCTGCAGGGTCTGTAGGCTGTCGGCAAGCCTGCAGACCCTGCAGCAGCCTGCAGGCCAGCAGCGCCTGCGGGCAACCTGCAGACCCTGCCGCACCGCACGCCGCCCCTACAGACCCTACAGTGGCCCTACAGCAAGCCTGCAAAACCTGCTGCCTGCCTCTCCCCCAGCCCGCATGGCTTCCAGTCTTCAATTACTTGGGCATTTTCCTGCATTCACACAGAGTCCATTTCCCCTTGTAAACACAAAGGCTTGAAGGCCCCAGAGTCTGCAGGAAGCTTGAAAGCCCCTGACCTGTAGAACTGCAAATTAAAAACCAGGTGTCACATGCTCCGCGCTGTAGGAAAAGCTGGATTTTTTCCGCCAGTCTAATTTCATGAAAACTAGTACTACACGCTCCGCACTGTGGGAAAAGCTGGATTTCGCCTCGGGTGTAATTTCATCAAAACTGGTACTACACGCTCCGCGCTGGGGAAAAACCACAGTGTACTACATGAATGCATAGTTTTTTCAAAACTTTAAGGTTCATGTAATGTTTCTACTTGGAATCAAGGTACTACACGCTGTTTTCCCGCATTTTTTGAGTGTAGTACTCGTGTACAGGTCTGCTACACGCGCTTTCTCAAGGGTTACACGGTTTACCAGTCTTTCAAATACTCAAGTAAGGCCTCACAATCCCCTTCAAGGGCTCCAAAACCTCATCAGGACCTCCCAGAGCCTTTTTTCCAACTTTTGCGGGCTGCCCGTTGGAAAAATCGCTGAAAAACGTGGTATCGCGCGGGTCCACATTCAGGACCGACAAACGACGAGAAACATAGGACGCATCAGAGTACCCCCCCAGTGGCAACCTGAATGGCGCCTATATGAAGAAGTACAGGCCCACCACCGACCGCTTGCCACGCAGCGGTGCATTTTTATTGTCTTATGTCGGGAGCGGTCCTCACGTCGGGCAAAATTTCGGCGAGCTTCAAAAGTGTGTCTTCTCATCAGAAATCGCACAGTTTTTGGCCTTCATTTTGAGGCCAGAAATTGGGTCCCAAAACTGGTCTGCCTGATTCGAAACTCTTAGAGAAGATCCCATTTCGGGCTTCGCTTTGGGGCCCAAAAATAGGACCCCAGAATGGGCCGTGAAACGTGGCAAGTGTGCTTTCAATTTTGCGGAGACACGCAAAGCATGCACCACATGTTTGGGTCGGGCGCAAAGATTGTCAGCGGTCGCTTAAGACTGTTGGCAATAGCGTTATAACGGAACAAGTATTGCACATGACAAGCTGAATTGCAACTGTGGCAACCTGAATGGCGCCTATATGAATAAGTAAAGGCCCACCACCGACCGCTTGCCACGCAGCGGTGCATTTTTATTGTCTTATGTCGGGAGCGGTCCTCACGTCGGGCAAAATTTCGGCGAGCTTAAGTGTGTCTTCTCATCAGAAATCGCACAGTTTTTGGCCTTCATTTTGAGGCCAGAAATTGGGTCCCAAAACTGGGTCTGCCTGATTCGAAACTCTTAGAGAAGATCCCATTTCGGGCTTCGCTTTGGGGCCCAAAAATAGGACCCCAGAATGGGCCGTGAAACGTGGCAAGTGTGCTTTCAATTTTGCGGAGACACGCAAAGCATGCACCACATGTTTGGGTCGGGCGCAAAGATTGTCAGCGGTTGCTTAAGACTGTTGGCAATAGCGTTATAACGGAACAAGTATTGCACATGACAAGCTGAATTGCAACTGTGGCAACCTGAACGGCGCCTATATGAATAAGTAAAGGCCCACCACCGACCGCTTGCCACGCAGCGGTGCATTTTTATTGTCTTATGTCGGGAGCGGTCCTCACGTCGGGCAAAATTTCGGCGAGCTTCAAAAGTGTGTCTTCTCATCAGAAATCGCACAGTTTTTGGCCTTCATTTTGAGGCCAGAAATTGGGTCCCAAAACTGGGTCTGCCTGATTCGAAACTCTTAGAGAAGATCCCATTTCGGGCTTCGCTTTAGGGCCCAAAAATAGGACCCCAGAATGGGCCGTGAAACGTGGCAAGTGTGCTTTCAATTTTGCGGAGACACGCAAAGCATGCACCACATGTTTGGGTCGGGCGCAAAGATAGTCAGCGGTCGCTTGAAGACTGTTGGCAATAGCGTTATAACGGAACAAGTATTGCACATGACAAGCTGAATTGCAACTGCGGGGGCACTCAAACGTGTCCTACGCTTCTTGTGTCTTTCTGGGGTCGGATTTGGCTTCACTTGAGGCACATTCTCCAAACCCCCAGCAAAGGGCCTACCTTGTCCCAAATCAATAAGTGTTGTCGAAAATCCCCTTTCCCCAATGGCAATGTTGCAACACGTTGGTCATGTCAGACCGACCTTCGGCATCCAACATTGCCATTGGGGGCTCGGGGGCACAGACAAGCATCCTTTTCCAGGCTCTTCAGGCTCCAAGTCCTTGCGATTTCAAGGTAGCTCTCAAGGTCGGGCTGCGCTGCTTACTGCGTTCTGCAGACCCTGCATGTAACACTGCAGCAACCTGCAGACCCTGCAGACCTGCAGCAAGCATGCGGACTCTGCAGCAAGCCTGCAGGCCCTGCAGCAGCCTGATGCAGCAAGCCTGCAGACCCCTGCAGCAAGCCTACAGCTGCAGGGTCTGTAGGCTGTCGGCAAGCCTGCAGACCCTGCAGCAGCCTGCAGGCCAGCAGCGCCTGCGGGCAACCTGCAGACCCTGCCGCACGCCGCCCCTACAGACCCTACAGTGGCCCTACAGCAAGCCTGCAAAACCTGCTGCCTGCCTCTCCCCCAGCCCGCATGGCTTCCAGTCTTCAATTACTTGGGCATTTTCCTGCATTCACACAGAGTCCATTTCCCCTTGTAAACACAAAGGCTTGAAGGCCCCAGAGTCTGCAGGAAGCTTGAAAGCCCCTGACCTGTAGAACTGCAAATTAAAAACCAGGTGTCACATGCTCCGCGCTGTAGGAAAAGCTGGATTTTTCCGCCAGTCTAATTTCATGAAAACTAGTACTACACGCTCCGGGCTGTGGGAAAAGCTGGATTTCGCCTCGGGTGTAATTTCATCAAAACTGGTACTACACGCTGGGGAAAAACCACAGTGTACTACATGAATGCATAGTTTTTCAAAACTTTAAGGTTCATGTAATGTTTCTACTTGGAATCAAGGTACTACACGCTGTTTTCCCGCATTTTTTGAGTGTAGTACTCGTGTACAGGTCTGCTACACGCGCTTTCTCAAGGGTTATACGGTTTACCAGTCTTTCAAATACTCAAGTAAGGCCTCACAATCCCCTTCAAGGGCTCCAAAACCTCATCAGGACCTCCCAGAGCCTTTTTTCCAACTTTTGCGGGCTGCCCGTTGGAAAAATCGCTGAAAAACGTGGTATCGCGCGGGTCCACATTCAGGACCGACAAACGACGAGAAACATAGGACGCATCAGAGTACCCCCCCAGTCCCCCCAGTGGCAACCTGAACGGCGCCTATATGAATAAGTAAAGGCCCACCACCGACCGCTTGCCACGCAGCGGTGCATTTTTATTGTCTTATGTCGGGAGCGGTCCTCACGTCGGGCAAAATTTCGGCGAGCTTCAAAAGTGTGTCTTCTCATCAGAAATCGCACAGTTTTTGGCCTTCATTTTGAGGCCAGAAATTGGGTCCCAAAACTGGGTCTGCCTGATTCGAAACTCTTAGAGAAGATCCCATTTCGGGCTTCGCTTTGGGGCCCAAAAATAGGACCCCAGAATGGGCCGTGAAACGTGGCAAGTGTGCTTTCAATTTTGCGGAGACACGCAAAGCATGCACCACATGTTTGGGTCGGACGCAAAGATTGTCAGCGGTCGCTTAAGACTGTTGGCAATAGCGTCATAACGGAACAAGTATTGCACATGACAAGCTGAATTGCAACTGTGGCAACCTGAATGGCGCCTATATGAATAAGTAAAGGCCCACCACCGACCGCTTGCCACGCAGCGGTGCATTTTTATTGTCTTATGTCGGGAGCGGTCCTCACGTCGGGCAAAATTTCGGCGAGCTTCAAAAGTGTGTCTTCTCATCAGAAATCGCACAGTTTTTGGCCTTCATTTTGAGGCCAGAAATGGGTCCCAAAACTGGGTCTGCCTGATTCGAAACTCTTAGAGAAGATCCCATTTCGGGCTTCGCTTTGGGGCCCAAAAATAGGCCCCGAATGGGCCGTGAAACGTGGCAAGTGTGCTTTCAATTTTGCGGAGACATGCAACGCATGCACCACATGTTGGGTCGGGCGCAAAGATGTCAGCGGTCGCTTAAGACTGTTGGCAATAGCGTTATAACGGAACAAGTATTGCACATGACAAGCTGAATTGCAACTGCACCGACCGCTTGCCACGCAGCGGTGCATTTTTATTGTCTTGTGTCGGGAGCGGTCCTCACGTCGGGCAAAATTTCGGCGAGCTTCAAAAGTGTGTCTTCTCATCAGAAATCGCACAGTTTTTGGCCTTCATTTTGAGGCCAGAAATTGGGTCCCAAAACTGGGTCTGCCTGATTCGAAACTCTTAGAGAAGATCCCATTTCGGGCTTCGCTTTGGGACCCAAAAATAGGACCCCAGAATGGGCCGTGAAACGTGGCAAGTGTGCTTTCAATTTTGCGGAGACACGCAAAGCATGCACCACATGTTTGGGTCGGGCGCAAAGATAGTCAGCGGTCGCTTAAGACTGTTGGCAATAGCGTTATAACGGAACAAGTATTGCACATGACAAGCTGAATTGCAACTGCGGGGGCACTCAAACGTGTCCTACGCTTCTTGTGTCTTTTTGGGGTCTGATTTGGCTTCACTCGAGGCACATTCTCCAAACCCCCAGGCAAAGGGCCTGCCTTGTCCCAAATCAATAAAATGTTGTTGAAAATCCCCTTTCCCCCATGGCAATGTTGCAACACGTTGGTCATGTCAGACCGACCTTCAGCGTCCAACATTGCCATTGGGGGGCACACGCAAGGGCTTATGACCGGAGACAAGCATCCTTTTCCAGGCTCTTCAGGCTCCAAGCCCTTGCAATTTCAAGGTAGCTCTCAAGCTCGGGCTGCGCTGCTTACTGCGTTCTGCAGACCCTGCATGCAACACTGCAGCAACCTGCAGACCCTGCAGACCTGCAGCAAGCATGCGGACTCTGCAGCAAGCCTGCAGGCCCTGCAGCAGCCTGCAGCAAGCCTGCAGACCCCTGCAGCAAGCCTACAGCTGCAGGGTTTGTAGGCCCCTCGGCAAGCCTGCAGACCCTGCAGCAGCCTGCAGGCCAGCAGGGCCTGCGGGCCCTGCAGCAAGCCTGCAGACCCCTGCAGCAAGCCTGCAGACCCTACAGACCCAGATCCTGCAGCAAACCTGCAGACCCTGCCGCACGCCGCCCCTACAGACCCTACAGCAAGCCTGCAAAACCTGCTGGCTGCCTCTCCCCCCAGCCTGGATGGCTTCCAGTCCTCAATTACTTGGACATTTTCCTGCTTTCACACGGAGTCCATTTCCCCTTTTCAACACAAAGGCTTGAAGGCCCCAGAGTCTGCAGGAAGCTTGAAAGCCCCTGACCTGTAGAACTGCAAATTAAAAACCAGGTGTCACACATGCTCCGCGCTGTAGGAAAAGCTCGAGTTTTCGGCCAGTCTAATTTCATGAAAACTAGTACTACACGCTCCGCGCTGTGGGAAAAGCTGGATTTCGCCTCAGGTGTAATTTCATCAAAACTGGTACTACACGCTCCGCGCTGGGCAAAAACCACAGTGTACTACATGAATGCATAGTTTTTTCAAAACTTTAAGGTTCATGTAATGTTTCTACTTGGAATCAAGGTACTACACGCTGTTTTCCCACATTTTTTGAGTGTAGTACTCGTGCACAGGTCTGCTACACGCGCTTTCTCAAGGGTTATACGGTTTACCAGTCTTTCAAATACTCAAGTAAGGCCTCACAGTCCCCTTCAAGGGCTCCAAAACCTCATCAGGACCTCCCAGAGCCTTTTTTCCAACTTTTGCGGGCTGCCCGTTGGAAAAATCGCTGAAAAACGTGGCATCGCGCGGGTCCACATTCAGGACCGACAAACGACGAGAAACATAGGACGCATCAGAGTACCCCCCCAGTGGCAACCTGAATGGCGCCTATATGAATAAGTACAGGCCCACCACCGACCGCTTGCCACGCAGCGGTGCATTTTTATTGTCTTATGTCGGGAGCGGTCCTCACGTCGGGCAAATTTTTGGCGAGCTTCAAAAGTGTGTCTTCTCATCAGAAATCGCACAGTTTTTGGCCCTCATTTTGAGGCCAGAAATTGGGTCCCAAAACTGGGTCTGCCTGATTCGAAACTCTTAGAAAAGATCCCATTTCGGGCTTCGCTTTGGGGCCCAAAAATGGGACCCTAGAATGGGCCGTAAAACATGGCAAGTGTGCTTTCAATTTTGCGGAGACACGCAAAGCATGCACCACATGTTTGGGTCGGGCGCAAAGATAGTCAGCGGTCGCTTAAGACTGTTGGCAATAGCGTTATAACGGAACAAGTATTGCACATGACAAGCTGAATTGCAACTGCGGGGGCACTCAAACGTGTCCTACGCTTCTTGTGTCTTTTTGGGGTCTGATTTGGCTTCACTCGAGGCACATTCTCCAAACCCCCAGGCAAAGGGCCTACCTTGTCCCAAATCAATAAAATGTTGTTGAAAATCCCCTTTCCCCCATGGCAATGTTGCAACACGTTATGTCAGACCGACCTTCAGCGTCCAACATTGCCATTGGGGGCTCGGGGGCACACGCAAGGGCTTATGACCGGAGACAAGCATCCTTTTCCAGGCTCTTCAGGCTCCAAGCCCTTGCAATTTCAAGGTAGCTCTCAAGCTCGGGCTGCGCTGCTTACTGCGTTCTGCAGACCCTGCATGCAACACTGCAGCAACCTGCAGACCCTGCAGACCTGCAGCAAGCATGCGGACTCTGCAGCAAGCCTGCAGGCCCTGCAGCAGCCTGCAGCAAGCCTGCAGACCCCTGCAGCAAGCCTACAGCTGCAGGGTTTGTAGGCCCCTCGGCAAGCCTGCAGACCCTGCAGCAGCAGGCGCGGGCCCTGCCCCTGCAGCAGCACCCCTACAGCCCAGAGCCTGCAGAAACCTGCAAGCCTGCCCTGCCTCCTCCCCCCCAGCCTGGATGGCTTCCAGTCCTCAATTACTTGGACATTTTCCTGCTTTCACACGGAGTCCATTTCCCCTTTTCAACACAAAGGCTTGAAGGCCCCAGAGTCTGCAGGAAGCTTGAAAGCCCCTGACCTGTAGAACTGCAAATTAAAAACCAGGTGTCACACATGCTCCGCGCTGTAGGAAAAGCTCGATTTTTCGGCCAGTCTAATTTCATGAAAACTAGTACTACACGCTCCGCGCTGTGGGAAAAGCTGGATTTCGCCTCAGGTGTAATTTCATCAAAACTGGTACTACACGCTCCGCGCTGGGCAAAAACCACAGTGTACTACATGAATGCATAGTTTTTTCAAAACTTTAAGGTTCATGTAATGTTTCTACTTGGAATCAAGGTACTACACGCTGTTTTCCCACATTTTTTGAGTGTAGTACTCGTGCACAGGTCTGCTACACGCGCTTTCTCAAGGGTTATACGGTTTACCAGTCTTTCAAATACTCAAGTAAGGCCTCACAGTCCCCTTCAAGGGCTCCAAAACCTCATCAGGACCTCCCAGAGCCTTTTTTCCAACTTTTGCGGGCTGCCCGTTGGAAAAATCGCTGAAAAACGTGGCATCGCGCGGGTCCACATTCAGGACCGACAAACGACGAGAAACATAGGACGCATCAGAGTACCCCCCCAGTGGCAACCTGAATGGCGCCTATATGAATAAGTACAGGCCCACCACCGACCGCTTGCCACGCAGCGGTGCATTTTTATTGTCTTATGTCGGGAGCGGTCCTCACGTCGGGCAAATTTTTGGCGAGCTTCAAAAGTGTGTCTTCTCATCAGAAATCGCACAGTTTTTGGCCCTCATTTTGAGGCCAGAAATTGGGTCCCAAAACTGGGTCTGCCTGATTCGAAACTCTTAGAAAAGATCCCATTTCGGGCTTCGCTTTGGGGCCCAAAAATGGGACCCTAGAATGGGCCGTAAAACATGGCAAGTGTGCTTTCAATTTTGCGGAGACACGCAAAGCATGCACCACATGTTTGGGTCGGGCGCAAAGATAGTCAGCGGTCGCTTAAGACTGTTGGCAATAGCGTTATAACGGAACAAGTATTGCACATGACAAGCTGAATTGCAACTGCGGGGGCACTCAAACGTGTCCTACGCTTCTTGTGTCTTTTTGGGGTCTGATTTGGCTTCACTCGAGGCACATTCTCCAAACCCCCAAGCAAAGGGCCTACCTTGTCCCAAATCAATAAAATGTTGTTGAAAATCCCCTTTCCCCCATGGCAATGTTGCAACACGTTGGTTATGTCAGACCGACCTTCAGCGTCCAACATTGCCATTGGGGGCTCGGGGGCACACGCAAGGGCTTATGACCGGAGACAAGCATCCTTTTCCAGGCTCTTCAGGCTCCAAGCCCTTGCAATTTCAAGGTAGCTCTCAAGCTCGGGCTGCGCTGCTTACTGCGTTCTGCAGACCCTGCATGTAACACTGCAGCAACCTGCAGACCCTGCAGACCTGCAGCAAGCATGCGGACTCTGCAGCAAGCCTGCAGGCCCTGCAGCAGCCTGCAGCAAGCCTGCAGACCCCTGCAGCAAGCCTACAGCTGCAGGGTTTGTAGGCCCCTCGGCAAGCCTGCAGACCCTGCAGCAGCCTGCAGGCCAGCAGGGCCTGCGGGCCCTGCAGCAATGAAAAACCAAGCGGACTTTTCCACTACTCTTAGAGCCTGGTGGTTCAGCGGAGTTCTGCAATTCACAACATGCTCTCATGAAATTGGGCTCATGCCAAAATCAAGTGAAAACATCTTGTCCTATACATGAGGTGTGTACAAAGGGCAGGGATGTTAGGTTTCCTCACCCCGCCTGAGATTCGTCTGTACACTACAACGAAACTCACCGAAACCTCAAGTGAAACGAGCCTGGACACCGTAAAGCATGGTATCCGCAAGTGGCTCTCAGCATTTCACATGCAGCTGGATCTCCGTAAAGCTTGGAGTCCGTAAGGCTGCTCACTCAAAGAACATATGCTGACAGTAGCTGCAAGGAGTCAGCACTTTGTTCGGATTGCTCTGATGTACGTGGCAATTCTCGTGATGGAAACATCGGCCTCGGCCTGTGATCACAACTTGTGCAGGTGGCCCTGCACGCTCGCGAGCCCGAATGAGCTCTGTCTCCAGGGCACGGTTCTGGCGCCGCGCCTGCTCCAACTGTCTTGCAAGATCACGACTGACACGTGATGAAGCATCTGCTTTCGCCTGCTGGGCATCGGCCAGTAGGGCTTCAAGCTTCTTGACCCGCATGGTCAGCATCACAAGAATACCACCAAGAATTGTCATGACCAGCATCGTGCCGATGACGGTCGGCACCACAGCTGTGTCCCCACCACCTGCAGTGGTGGTCTGAGTAGTGGAGTTCATCTCAGCCTCCACACCCGCACCATAGCCCTGTGACCCAAGGCTCCAAGATACGTAGCTCAAGATCATGCCCGCAATGGCATAAAACGTCTCACGACAGTACAACAGCCTGTCGTGCTGTGGAATAAGCATCCACCCATCATGATCATCAGACTCTGTACCACTGCCAATGCAAAATGCAAGGCATACCAAGAAAAGAACAAAGCTGCACATCCACGACCGAGAACTGTAAGCAGTCGTAACAGCTTCCGAAGGAATTGGCATCATCATAAGAAGGAGTGCAACACGCTTCACCCATGTGCTGGACGCATCGCCGCCTACCACTGTCCGAACACGCTTGACCTGGGCCTTCATCCCTTCTGTCGCCATGGTTCGATCCCACTCTTCGGATCCCACTGGCCTGTCATGCATATCCACAAAGTCATGTAGGAACAGCAAACTCTGCAGCCGAGCTGGGGAGAGAGGCTTTGTGTGAATGTCACCAAGGTTTGCATGAGTGGAAACATACTTCATGATCAAGCGCTTCTGCTGCACTGCATCTTGCAACCAAAGCAATCGACCTTCAAAATGCTTGCTAGCCTTGGTAACCCCCTGACGCAAACAGAACGCTTTGCAGGACTGGTTGTCAACATAGACGATAAGATCGCAAGGGCTGCGGCTCATGAACTCGACCACCGCCTTCATGAAGAGTCCCTGACAGGAGCTGCCAACGGCACTGTAGTATTCACTTTCCATGGAAGACAAGCTGATGCACTTTTGCGATCGGCACACATAGTGAATATACTGCCCGTTCAGGCAGTAGCTAGCGCCTCCGTATGACCTCCTGTCCCTCTTCGACCCCGACCAATCGGCGTCCGAAAATGCCTCCAACACAAAGCGCTCAGACTCATCCTCTGAACCATGCTCGAACAGTTTCTTGGACCCAGGAGCTGTAGCCTTCATTGCTATCCCATAGTGAGCAGTGTTCACCAAATACTGGATTAACTTCGTCAACCCGATCTTCGCATGTTCTGTCGGCCTTGCCATGTAGGCGGCCAACATCCGGACAGCGTAGCCGACATCGGGCCGGTCGGTCACATGAGATGTAAAGAGCGGTTCCAACAGCTTGCCGGAATTTGCTTGCTTCAACATGCTCAAGCTCGCTGGTACGAAGTTCAGACCAACATGGTACACGCTGGCGTACATTCTCCTTGACATTCATGATCTCCTGCATGTGTGTGATGTACGAAGTTGGCTGTCGAATCGTGATCCCATGCTCTGTCAACGTGTGCAACCGCTTAAGGAAACTGAACGAATGGCCCACTTCATACGCCAACTCATATGTGATCTGGAACCTCTGCTGTACTGTTGGAATGAAGCAGTCACGGGCCCAATCGAGCGGAAGCAGGAGCAGCGAATCATCGACGTGTATCATGCCGGGACCTTTGCTCTCACTTGCATGGACACTTGTAGACTTGCTGCTAAAACGGATCACGGCAGGACACTCTTTGCACTTCTCCACTTCAAAGTGTTCTGCAAGGAAATCGTAAAAGTAGTTGAACCACTGCTGCGACCCTTCACGTTGCCCTGGGACCATTGTCTGGAACACAAAATCCTGGCCTTGGATTCGGGATACAACCGGGACTGGTTGGGGAACTTCAAGGTACGCATCCTTTATGTCCAGGGCCACCAGCGCAAACTGTTCGGAAGGGCGAGTCTTCTTCCAGGTCAGGAACAAGGCAGGGAGGAGTCGGACGATGTCGGTGCTCGTCGCGGGGCTGAACAGCCCCTCTTTGGAGTCATCAAGCCACCGGAACTCCCGGGCGCAGAGGCGGGAGCGACGGTACCACATACCGACCCCCTTTCGTTTCTTGAATCTCCATGTTCGAACAAACTTCGTCGTCAGGCCTTTCATCAAGCTCACGTCTTCATTTGGAGTGGCTGCTCTCAAGACAGACTTCTTGATAAGCCGAGCCACCTCCACACTGTCGGCCAGATCATCGAGCTCAGCCAAAATGGCGCTGTCGAGCTCAGGCTCCCTTCCATTGTCGGGAAACCACAGTCGCTCATCGTCCTCGCCAGGCGCGGCGACCACATCATCAGTGAAACTTTCGTCCTTCTCGGACGGCATGGACCAAAGATTGGCCCCAGTGTCCCAGCCATCGGGCTGATCCAGGTTGAACTCACTCTCATCATTGACCTCGTAGGTTTGGCTTCCAAATGTCACAGCTCGCAAGCGCAGCTTCTTCAAAGGAGGCAGCATAGCCTCAGGGGTGCTTGGGACTTCCTCTCTCATTGGAGGGTTTGCACCGGGCTCATCCACTGCCATGCTGCTGTCGGCTGCATTCGGAATCACTCTTGCACTCTCAGGAGGAGGAACACACCGGGCGCTGCGATTCACAGGAGCCGAGACATCGGTGTCCCCGCCCAACAGCACAGCTGGTATCCCGGGTAAGTCGTCTTCGGGCGCCACGGCTGGCGCAACAGCAGGAATGACACTGGGCTCTGCTGGTTCCACTGCAGGTGCTGGCACAACATCAGGCAGCCGTTGCTTTGGCATAGCAACGAACTTTGTTCCGACAACACCACTCCCATAGTCCCATGGAAATCCCTTCAACTCATTGTAGAGCAAGGCCTCAGTGCTCCAAGGGCGACCCACACGACGTATGGATCGGGAGAGGCGGATGCCATCTTTGCCAGCTATCACATACATGTCATTGGATGAAGACTTTCCAACAAGTATCCCCAACAGCCAGCGCTTGTCACCCTTTTGCTTTGCTTCGACTTGGCAGTACACAGGCTCTGCGAACGGTGCAATGCGGCCACCGTAACTTGCGCCGGTGGCTCTCTCATAAGCAGTCATGTTGCCGATCACGCGATAGCGGTTGATCAGCCAAGCACTGTGCACAAAAGCCCACGCAAACAAGCAGTGTGACACAGGCAACGGGAGGCCTGTTCTGGACCGGGCTTGATCAAGCAAAGTGTTAGCCAGCTTTCTCACGGAATCAACAGCCTTCTCACAGAAGCCTAGGGAACCTTTGGCACCAATGGCAGGGTTTTGTGTGATGGTTCGCAAGCCGAGACGCTGCCGCGCAGCCACAATGGCCTTCTGCAAAGCCAGGGTGGACGGCTCGTTGTCACACTTCAAGCAGATGGTGCTGTGGCCTAGACCCTGAATGAACCTTTGGAGCTCTATCCCAAGGTACCGAGTGTCACCCTTGGCTTCACAAGGAATCGCCCCGATACTCCCAGTGGCGGAGTCGTGGCACACAAGACATTTCAGGGCTTGCTGTGCATTCTCCGGCGCACTATCAAGGCTAACCATACCCTTATCTACGGTGTAACCCGTGAAGCAAAAGTCGAACTGGACAACTGGGACATCCCGAGGGCCTTGCTTGAGGAACTCCATCCGATCAGGGACCGCACGCATGGCTATGCAATGCTCACACCACGCTTGGTAAGGGACATGAGTGCATTCGTGGAGAAGACGCTCCTGGGGCGTCGGTTCCTGGGGCACAGGCTGTACCCTGGGCTGCCGTTCCCCCACTGTCTGAGCATCGGCGGCCAGCTCAAGCTCGAGGGCTAGCCGCTGCTTGTCCAAGTAGTTCTTGATGCGTGTGAAAAGACGGGTCTTGGACCCCGCAGTGCTGAGGTTCAACTTGGCGGCTGCAGTCTTCAAGACCGCCAAGCTAGAATCATCCGAAAGGACGACGCCATCAAGCGACACTGGCTCAACCTCACCGGCAGGAGCGGATTCGTCAACCTCAACCTGATCGGGCAATGGCCTGTGTACCGGCCCAGCAGCTTCACCAGACACATCTTCCAAACCTTGCATGACAACTTCCTCAGGCACGACACGGTCTTGCTCAACAGGGCCAGGCGGGTCCTGTTCACGCTTGCGGTAAAAGCTGTAGAAGTTGGGCTCTGGAAGACCTTCGGGCTCAAGCATGCCTTCAGGGAGCTGCACACCGATCTCAGACACAGGCTCAACTTTCACACGCAGATAAGTGATGACCTCAGCAACCTGTCCTCCGGGAAGCGTCGCCTCTACATCGCGGATCTGAGTCCACGGCACACAATGCTCAAGCAGAAACCAGGTGCCGCTTCGCTGCATAAGCGTGCTGCGATATGGCCAAGCAATGGGAGCGATCAAGCTGGGATCAAGGAACCGACTGGAGCGGCCCCGCCAAACGAAGTGGCCAGTGGCACCGATATGCCAGCCATACTCAATGGCTTCAAGCTCATCAGGATCAAGCTTCACTTGGATTGAGGCAACCTGCGAATGCTGCTGCGGGGAATCAGGAGAGCCACCCTCCTGCTCAACACGGCGGATCTGTGCGTTCACCGCCCACGAGTATCCTTTCAGCAGCAAAGGCACTTCAGCGCCTGTCGCATGATGGACCAAAGCCATGCCACTTGATCCAGCGGTTTCACCTTTGCAAACGGGCCACCAGCCCCTGTGCGTCAGCCGGCCCAAACTCAGGAGCGGCTGTGTAACATTGGCGACAATGCATCGCTCACGGATCACCACAGGCTTTGACCCCCCATGCAGCACGAAATCTACAAGTCGCTCAGCTTGCACATGCATCGCACCTCCTTGGGCATCGCAAACCTGCAGCGGCCTCGCATTGGCAGCGCGACCGCACGCTTGAAAGGACGCGGGGATGCATGAGATGTCGGCACCTGAGTCAATGATCACGCTGTGGCTTGGGCTAGAAACTGTTCGGACAAACTGAGGAGCAACGGTGGACTGAAGCTCAAGCTCAGCATAATCTGGGGGAGGCAAGGTCCAATCACCGTTACTATCACCGGAATCCATTCGAAAACTCTGCGGTTGGGAAGGCAAGGTCCAATCACCGTTACTATCACTGGAATCCATCCGAAAACTCTGTGGCGCAGTCACAGTTAGCATACGGACATTGGGCTCAAGAGAAAGAACGTCAGCCAAATCTGACATGTCGAACATCATGGGCTCTGCTGTCACACGACGCACAGCAGGATGATCTGACTTGCCTTGCTGAGCCTGAAGGGCACTGGCGGACGAAGGCAAAGTGGTGGAACTGCCGGCATCGGAGGCTGTGGAGGCTTGCACTTGCCTGGCACCCTTAGTCTTACCATCAAGGAAAGCCTTATACTGGTAGCAATCACGCTTGAAGTGCCCAGGCTTGTGGCACCACCCACACAGCGCCTGAGAGTCGCTCTTGGCTTTGCCACCTTTGTCACCTCTGCCTTTGCCCTTGTCGGTCCTACCACCCTTATCACCCTTGCCTTTGTCGGTCCTACCACCCTTATCACCCTTACCTTTACCCCTGCCACCCTTATACTTGCCTCGACCGCCTTTGGCAACGCGATCGACATCCATTGGCACAACATCGCCGGAATCATGAAGGCCTTTCTTGCCCTCCTGCAGCCCATAGCTGCTGGCAACACTGGATTGCCACTTTGTCTGAGCACCATCCCACCTGAGTACCAGCTCACGCAGGTCACGGTAGGTGCTGTCATCAGAGATGACCACGTTGGCATGCTGGCGAAGTTGGCCTGTCAAGCAGCTGAGGAGAGTGGCCATTTTGTTGTTTTCAGGCAGTCCACCCCTTTCAAGCTGTGCATACTCTTCAAAGGCTGCTTCAAGACGCAAAAGTTGCTGAGCAATGCCCTGCTTGGCATCAAAGCTAGGCCAGCTATTGATGGTCCGAAGAAGGGCAAGCACACGATTCCTGGTCTTGGGCATCAGGTCATTTGAGAGCAACCTCCAAGCTTCGAAGCCATTCTGGGATGGCACAGAGCGCAACAAGCGACGACCCCTTTCATAGAGAAGGCCATTCAGCATGCCATACACAATCCTCGAACGGGCCTTCGCTTGCTCACTCAAAGACTCAAGAAGAACAGGCGTGGACTGGCGTGCATACTCATGTAGCTCTTTGTCGAAGCTGGGATCCAAACATGAAAGGTATTGCTCGAACGCCCAGCTCCACTGAGGCCACTGAGCAAACTCCTCGTCACGAGTGGAGGGACGGAAGGGTTCTGGCTTGGGCAACACCTTAGTGAGGTCACTTAAACCCAAGGGCTTAGAACTGCTGGCGGTAGAAGAGTAGGCTGCTGCCTGGGCAGCTGCACTTGCAGCCTGTGTGGCTTCAGCCATACGTTGCATCAGGATCTGAAGATCGGTGGCACTCATGGTCAGTGCCCCGCCTGCACTCGAGGGACTGCCGGCGGCAAAAGGGTTCGAGGGAGCCGCTGGGACGCTTGGCCCAGTCAACTCCTCATCTGTCTCGTCATCAAGTCCTGTTCCAGCTGCGTGTGCCATTGTTCGAACAGCTAAGCACTGCAATCAATCAATCTCAATGGCGGCCTCGCCACTCTTCAAAGATCGAGTAAAGCTGACTACACGGCTGGACTCGGGCACAAGCAGATCAATTGGCTGCTCGGACGCAGCCTGCAACCTCCTGAATGAAGATCCGGAGGGCTGATTGGAGCTGAATGACAACTGAAAGGCTTCAAGATCCTTGTCAAACAGATCGTGCTCTTGCTCAGGAAAAACCACGCTCCGGACTGTCTCTTCGGGAACAGCCACGTCACAAACGTCGTCCACTGCAAAATCACGAAAAACGTCCTTCAAATGTGAATCCCTCAAACAGCGATGTGCGAATGCCCACACTTCCTCGGGGGTCTTCAAAGTCTCCAGCCTTGCCACAAGAGAATCCTGTGCTGTCACTAGGATATGCTGCCAACCGTACTCTGTCCGAGCAGCTGGCTTGTCTCGTTTCAGCAGTTGCTCAAAGTGAAGCTCAGCCACTCGCTTCCGAATGTCCTCAAGAGAAGCAACACTGGCAGCCGTTGCTGCTGCAAGCAATCCGCGGCTCGGCGCCGCGATATGGCAGGATCCTAAACTCGCTGTGACCCTGAACCCCGAAGCAGAAGGAAGCTGAAAGCACAATGGCCCCTGAACGCGAGACCCAAAAGTGAACCACGTGTGTCGGAACTGGGTCGGCCCAGCTCCGCTACCATGAAAAACCAAGCGGACTTTTCCACTACTCTTAGAGCCTGGTGGTTCAGCGGAGTTCTGCAATTCACAACATGCTCTCATGAAATTGGGCTCATGCCAAAATCACGTGAAAACATCTTGTCCTATACATGAGGTGTGTACAAAGGGCAGGGATGTTAGGTTTCCTCAAGCAAGCCTGCAGACCCCTGCAGCAAGCCTGCAGACCCTACAGACCCAGATCCTGCAGCAAACCTGCAGACCCTGCCGCACGCCGCCCCTACAGACCCTACAGCAAGCCTGCAAAACCTGCTGGCTGCCTCTCCCCCCAGCCTGGATGGCTTCCAGTCCTCAATTACTTGGACATTTTCCTGCTTTCACACGGAGTCCATTTCCCCTTTTCAACACAAAGGCTTGAAGGCCCCAGAGTCTGCAGGAAGCTTGAAAGCCCCTGACCTGTAGAACTGCAAATTAAAAACCAGGTGTCACACATGCTCCGCGCTGTAGGAAAAGCTCGATTTTTCGGCCAGTCTAATTTCATGAAAACTAGTACTACACGCTCCGCGCTGTGGGAAAAGCTGGATTTCGCCTCAGGTGTAATTTCATCAAAACTGGTACTACACGCTCCGCGCTGGGCAAAAACCACAGTGTACTACATGAATGCATAGTTTTTTCAAAACTTTAAGGTTCATGTAATGTTTCTACTTGGAATCAAGGTACTACACGCTGTTTTCCCACATTTTTTGAGTGTAGTACTCGTGCACAGGTCTGCTACACGCGCTTTCTCAAGGGTTATACGGTTTACCAGTCTTTCAAATACTCAAGTAAGGCCTCACAGTCCCCTTCAAGGGCTCCAAAACCTCATCAGGACCTCCCAGAGCCTTTTTTCCAACTTTTGCGGGCTGCCCGTTGGAAAAATCGCTGAAAAACGTGGCATCGCGCGGGTCCACATTCAGGACCGACAAACGACGAGAAACATAGGACGCATCAGAGTACCCCCCCAGTGGCAACCTGAATGGCGCCTATATGAATAAGTACAGGCCCACCACCGACCGCTTGCCACGCAGCGGTGCATTTTTATTGTCTTATGTCGGGAGCGGTCCTCACGTCGGGCAAATTTTTGGCGAGCTTCAAAAGTGTGTCTTCTCATCAGAAATCGCACAGTTTTTGGCCCTCATTTTGAGGCCAGAAATTGGGTCCCAAAACTGGGTCTGCCTGATTCGAAACTCTTAGAAAAGATCCCATTTCGGGCTTCGCTTTGGGGCCCAAAAATGGGACCCTAGAATGGGCCGTAAAACATGGCAAGTGTGCTTTCAATTTTGCGGAGACACGCAAAGCATGCACCACATGTTTGGGTCGGGCGCAAAGATAGTCAGCGGTCGCTTAAGACTGTTGGCAATAGCGTTATAACGGAACAAGTATTGCACATGACAAGCTGAATTGCAACTGCGGGGGCACTCAAACGTGTCCTACGCTTCTTGTGTCTTTTTGGGGTCTGATTTGGCTTCACTCGAGGCACATTCTCCAAACCCCCAGGCAAAGGGCCTACCTTGTCCCAAATCAATAAAATGTTGTTGAAAATCCCCTTTCCCCCATGGCAATGTTGCAACACGTTGGTCATGTCAGACCGACCTTCAGCGTCCAACATTGCCATTGGGGGCTCGGGGGCACACGCAAGGGCTTATGACCGGAGACAAGCATCCTTTTCCAGGCTCTTCAGGCTCCAAGCCCTTGCAATTTCAAGGTAGCTCTCAAGCTCGGGCTGCGCTGCTTACTGCGTTCTGCAGACCCTGCATGTAACACTGCAGCAACCTGCAGACCCTGCAGACCTGCAGCAAGCATGCGGACTCTGCAGCAAGCCTGCAGGCCCTGCAGCAGCCTGCAGCAAGCCTGCAGACCCCTGCAGCAAGCCTACAGCTGCAGGGTTTGTAGGCCCCTCGGCAAGCCTGCAGACCCTGCAGCAGCCTGCAGGCCAGCAGGGCCTGCGGGCCCAGACCCCTGCAGCAAGCCTGCAGACCCTACAGACCCAGATCCTGCAGCAAACCTGCAGACCCTGCCGCACGCCGCCCCTACAGACCCTACAGCAAGCCTGCAAAACCTGCTGGCTGCCTCTCCCCCCAGCCTGGATGGCTTCCAGTCCTCAATTACTTGGACATTTTCCTGCTTTCACACGGAGTCCATTTCCCCTTTTAAACACAAAGGCTTGAAGGCCCCAGAGTCTGCAGGAAGCTTGAAAGCCCCTGACCTGTAGAACTGCAAATTAAAAACCAGGTGTCACACATGCTCCGCGCTGTAGGAAAGCTCGATTTTTCGGCCAGTCTAATTTCATGAAAACTAGTACTACACGCTCCGCGCTGTGGGAAAAGCTGGATTTCGCCTCAGGTGTAATTTCATCAAAACTGGTACTACACGCTCCGCGCTGGGCAAAAACCACAGTGTACTACATGAATGCATAGTTTTTTCAAAACTTTAAGGTTCATGTAATGTTTCTACTTGGAATCAAGGTACTACACGCTGTTTTCCCACATTTTTTGAGTGTAGTACTCGTGCACAGGTCTGCTACACGCGCTTTCTCAAGGGTTATACGGTTTACCAGTCTTTCAAATACTCAAGTAAGGCCTCACAGTCCCCTTCAAGGGCTCCAAAACCTCATCAGGACCTCCCAGAGCCTTTTTTCCAACTTTTGCGGGCTGCCCGTTGGAAAAATCGCTGAAAAACGTGGCATCGCGCGGGTCCACATTCAGGACCGACAAACGACGAGAAACATAGGACGCATCAGAGTACCCCCCCAGTGGCAACCTGAATGGCGCCTATATGAATAAGTACAGGCCCACCACCGACCGCTTGCCACGCAGCGGTGCATTTTTATTGTCTTATGTCGGGAGCGGTCCTCACGTCGGGCAAAATTTTGGCGAGCTTCAAAAGTGTGTCTTCTCATCAGAAATCGCACAGTTTTTGGCCCTCATTTTGAGGCCAGAAATTGGGTCCCAAAACTGGGTCTGCCTGATTCGAAACTCTTAGAAAAGATCCCATTTCGGGCTTCGCTTTGGGGCCCAAAAATGGGACCCTAGAATGGGCCGTAAAACATGGCAAGTGTGCTTTCAATTTTGCGGAGACACGCAAAGCATGCACCACATGTTTGGGTCGGGCGCAAAGATAGTCAGCGGTCGCTTAAGACTGTTGGCAATAGCGTTATAACGGAACAAGTATTGCACATGACAAGCTGAATTGCAACTGCGGGGGCACTCAAACGTGTCCTACGCTTCTTGTGTCTTTTTGGGGTCTGATTTGGCTTCACTCGAGGCACATTCTCCAAACCCCCAGGCAAAGGGCCTACCTTGTCCCAAATCAATAAAATGTTGTTGAAAATCCCCTTTCCCCCATGGCAATGTTGCAACACGTTGGTTATGTCAGACCGACCTTCAGCGTCCAACATTGCCATTGGGGGCTCGGGGGCACACGCAAGGGCTTATGACCGGAGACAAGCATCCTTTTCCAGGCTCTTCAGGCTCCAAGCCCTTGCAATTTCAAGGTAGCTCTCAAGCTCGGGCTGCGCTGCTTACTGCGTTCTGCAGACCCTGCATGCAACACTGCAGCAACCTGCAGACCCTGCAGACCTGCAGCAAGCATGCGGACTCTGCAGCAAGCCTGCAGGCCCTGCAGCAGCCTGCAGCAAGCCTGCAGACCCCTGCAGCAAGCCTACAGCTGCAGGGTTTGTAGGCCCCTCGGCAAGCCTGCAGACCCTGCAGCAGCCTGCAGGCCAGCAGGGCCTGCGGGCCCTGCAGCAAGCCTGCAGACCCCTGCAGCAAGCCTGCAGACCCTACAGACCCAGATCCTGCAGCAAACCTGCAGACCCTGCCGCACGCCGCCCCTACAGACCCTACAGCAAGCCTGCAAAACCTGCTGGCTGCCTCTCCCCCCAGCCTGGATGGCTTCCAGTCCTCAATTACTTGGACATTTTCCTGCTTTCACACGGAGTCCATTTCCCCTTTTAAACACAAAGGCTTGAAGGCCCCAGAGTCTGCAGGAAGCTTGAAAGCCCCTGACCTGTAGAACTGCAAATTAAAAACCAGGTGTCACACATGCTCCGCGCTGTAGGAAAAGCTCGATTTTTCGGCCAGTCTAATTTCATGAAAACTAGTACTACACGCTCCGCGCTGTGGGAAAAGCTGGATTTCGCCTCAGGTGTAATTTCATCAAAACTGGTACTACACGCTCCGCGCTGGGCAAAAACCACAGTGTACTACATGAATGCATAGTTTTTTCAAAACTTTAAGGTTCATGTAATGTTTCTACTTGGAATCAAGGTACTACACGCTGTTTTCCCACATTTTTTGAGTGTAGTACTCGTGCACAGGTCTGCTACACGCGCTTTCTCAAGGGTTATACGGTTTACCAGTCTTTCAAATACTCAAGTAAGGCCTCACGGTCCCCTTCAAGGGCTCCAAAACCTCATCAGGACCTCCCAGAGCCTTTTTTCCAACTTTTGCGGGCTGCCCGTTGGAAAAATCGCTGAAAAACGTGGCATCGCGCGGGTCCACATTCAGGACCGACAAACGACGAGAAACATAGGACGCATCAGAGTACCCCCCCAGTGGCAACCTGAATGGCGCCTATATGAATAAGTACAGGCCCACCACCGACCGCTTGCCACGCAGCGGTGCATTTTTATTGTCTTATGTCGGGAGCGGTCCTCACGTCGGGCAAAATTTTGGCGAGCTTCAAAAGTGTGTCTTCTCATCAGAAATCGCACAGTTTTTGGCCCTCATTTTGAGGCCAGAAATTGGGTCCCAAAACTGGGTCTGCCTGATTCGAAACTCTTAGAAAAGATCCCATTTCGGGCTTCGCTTTGGGGCCCAAAAATGGGACCCTAGAATGGGCCGTAAAACATGGCAAGTGTGCTTTCAATTTTGCGGAGACACGCAAAGCATGCACCACATGTTTGGGTCGGGCGCAAAGATAGTCAGCGGTCGCTTAAGACTGTTGGCAATAGCGTTATAACGGAACAAGTATTGCACATGACAAGCTGAATTGCAACTGCGGGGGCACTCAAACGTGTCCTACGCTTCTTGTGTCTTTTTGGGGTCTGATTTGGCTTCACTCGAGGCACATTCTCCAAACCCCCAGGCAAAGGGCCTGCCTTGTCCCAAATCAATAAAATGTTGTTGAAAATCCCCTTTCCCCCATGGCAATGTTGCAACACGTTGGTCATGTCAGACCGACCTTCAGCGTCCAACATTGCCATTGGGGGCTCGGGGGCACACGCAAGGGCTTATGACCGGAGACAAGCATCCTTTTCCAGGCTCTTCAGGCTCCAAGCCCTTGCAATTTCAAGGTAGCTCTCAAGCTCGGGCTGCGCTGCTTACTGCGTTCTGCAGACCCTGCATGCAACACTGCAGCAACCTGCAGACCCTGCAGACCTGCAGCAAGCATGCGGACTCTGCAGCAAGCCTGCAGGCCCTGCAGCAGCCTGCAGCAAGCCTGCAGACCCCTGCAGCAAGCCTACAGCTGCAGGGTTTGTAGGCCCCTCGGCAAGCCTGCAGACCCTGCAGCAGCCTGCAGGCCAGCAGGGCCTGCGGGCCCTGCAGCAAGCCTGCAGACCCCTGCAGCAAGCCTGCAGACCCTACAGACCCAGATCCTGCAGCAAACCTGCAGACCCTGCCGCACGCCGCCCCTACAGACCCTACAGCAAGCCTGCAAAACCTGCTGGCTGCCTCTCCCCCCAGCCTGGATGGCTTCCAGTCCTCAATTACTTGGACATTTTCCTGCTTTCACACGGAGTCCATTTCCCCTTTTAAACACAAAGGCTTGAAGGCCCCAGAGTCTGCAGGAAGCTTGAAAGCCCCTGACCTGTAGAACTGCAAATTAAAAACCAGGTGTCACACATGCTCCGCGCTGTAGGAAAAGCTCGATTTTTCGGCCAGTCTAATTTCATGAAAACTAGTACTACACGCTCCGCGCTGTGGGAAAAGCTGGATTTCGCCTCAGGTGTAATTTCATCAAAACTGGTACTACACGCTCCGCGCTGGGCAAAAACCACAGTGTACTACATGAATGCATAGTTTTTTCAAAACTTTAAGGTTCATGTAATGTTTCTACTTGGAATCAAGGTACTACACGCTGTTTTCCCACATTTTTTTAGTGTAGTACTCGTGCACAGGTCTGCTACACGCGCTTTCTCAAGGGTTATACGGTTTACCAGTCTTTCAAATACTCAAGTAAGGCCTCACAGTCCCCTTCAAGGGCTCCAAAACCTCATCAGGACCTCCCAGAGCCTTTTTTCCAACTTTTGCGGGCTGCCCGTTGGAAAAATCGCTGAAAAAGTACCCCCCAGTGGCAACCTGAATGGCGCCTATATGAATAAGTACAGGCCCACCACCGACCGCTTGCCACGCAGCGGTGCATTTTTATTGTCTTATGTCGGGAGCGGTCCTCACGTCGGGCAAAATTTTGGCGAGCTTCAAAAGTGTGTCTTCTCATCAGAAATCGCACAGTTTTTGGCCCTCATTTTGAGGCCAGAAATTGGGTCCCAAAACTGGGTCTGCCTGATTCGAAACTCTTAGAAAAGATCCCATTTCGGGCTTCGCTTTGGGGCCCAAAAATGTGACCCTAGAATGGGCCGTAAAACATGGCAAGTGTGCTTTCAATTTTGCGGAGACACGCAAAGCATGCACCACATGTTTGGGTCGGGCGCAAAGATAGTCAGCGGTCGCTTAAGACTGTTGGCAATAGCGTTATAACGGAACAAGTATTGCACATGACAAGCTGAATTGCAACTGCGGGGGCACTCAAACGTGTCCTACGCTTCTTGTGTCTTTTTGGGGTCTGATTTGGCTTCACTCGAGGCACATTCTCCAAACCCCCAGGCAAAGGGCCTACCTTGTCCCAAATCAATAAAATGTTGTTGAAAATCCCCTTTCCCCCATGGCAATGTTGCAACACGTTGGTCATGTCAGACCGACCTTCAGCGTCCAACATTGCCATTGGGGGCTCGGGGGCACACGCAAGGGCTTATGACCGGAGACAAGCATCCTTTTCCAGGCTCTTCAGGCTCCAAGCCCTTGCAATTTCAAGGTAGCTCTCAAGCTCGGGCTGCGCTGCTTACTGCGTTCTGCAGACCCTGCATGTAACACTGCAGCAACCTGCAGACCCTGCAGACCTGCAGCAAGCATGCGGACTCTGCAGCAAGCCTGCAGGCCCTGCAGCAGCCTGCAGCAAGCCTGCAGACCCCTGCAGCAAGCCTACAGCTGCAGGGTTTGTAGGCCCCCTCGGCAAGCCTGCAGACCCTGCAGCAGCCTGCAGGCCAGCAGGGCCTGCGGGCCCTGCAGCAAGCCTGCAGACCCCTGCAGCAAGCCTGCAGACCCTACAGACCCAGATCCTGCAGCAAACCTGCAGACCCTGCCGCACGCCGCCCCTACAGACCCTACAGCAAGCCTGCAAAACCTGCTGGCTGCCTCTCCCCCCAGCCTGGATGGCTTCCAGTCCTCAATTACTTGGACATTTTCCTGCTTTCACACGGAGTCCATTTCCCCTTTTAAACACAAAGGCTTGAAGGCCCCAGAGTCTGCAGGAAGCTTGAAAGCCCCTGACCTGTAGAACTGCAAATTAAAAACCAGGTGTCACACATGCTCCGCGCTGTAGGAAAAGCTCGATTTTTCGGCCAGTCTAATTTCATGAAAACTAGTACTACACGCTCCGCGCTGTGGGAAAAGCTGGATTTCGCCTCAGGTGTAATTTCATCAAAACTGGTACTACACGCTCCGCGCTGGGCAAAAACCACAGTGTACTACATGAATGCATAGTTTTTTCAAAACTTTAAGGTTCATGTAATGTTTCTACTTGGAATCAAGGTACTACACGCTGTTTTCCCACATGTTTTGAGTGTAGTACTCGTGCACAGGTCTGCTACACGCGCTTTCTCAAGGGTTATACGGTTTACCAGTCTTTCAAATACTCAAGTAAGGCCTCACAGTCCCCTTCAAGGGCTCCAAAACCTCATCAGGACCTCCCAGAGCCTTTTTTCCAACTTTTGCGGGCTGCCCGTTGGAAAAATCGCTGAAAAACGTGGCATCGCGCGGGTCCACATTCAGGACCGACAAACGACGAGAAACATAGGACGCATCAGAGTACCCCCCCAGTGGCAACCTGAATGGCGCCTATATGAATAAGTACAGGCCCACCACCGACCGCTTGCCACGCAGCGGTGCATTTTTATTGTCTTATGTCGGGAGCGGTCCTCACGTCGGGCAAATTTTTGGCGAGCTTCAAAAGTGTGTCTTCTCATCAGAAATCGCACAGTTTTTGGCCCTCATTTTGAGGCCAGAAATTGGGTCCCAAAACTGGGTCTGCCTGATTCGAAACTCTTAGAAAAGATCCCATTTCGGGCTTCGCTTTGGGGCCCAAAAATGGGACCCTAGAATGGGCCGTAAAACATGGCAAGTGTGCTTTCAATTTTGCGGAGACACGCAAAGCATGCACCACATGTTTGGGTCGGGCGCAAAGATAGTCAGCGGTCGCTTAAGACTGTTGGCAATAGCGTTATAACGGAACAAGTATTGCACATGACAAGCTGAATTGCAACTGCGGGGGCACTCAAACGTGTCCTACGCTTCTTGTGTCTTTTTGGGGTCTGATTTGGCTTCACTCGAGGCACATTCTCCAAACCCCCAGGCAAAGGGCCTGCCTTGTCCCAAATCAATAAAATGTTGTTGAAAATCCCCTTTCCCCCATGGCAATGTTGCAGCTCGAGCCTATCTCCATCCACCAAGGCCTTGCTATGGGAAGGGCGACTTCTGTTGTCCTTTTCTGTCTCGCCTTAGATCCCTTGATTTGGGCGCTGCACGACATTTCTTCCTTCATAAGACTAACGGCTTACATGGACGATAACAGCGCTGCCTCTAAAGGCCTGCATTGGGTGGAAAAGGCACAAAGAACTTTCGAACCAGTGCACAGCGCGGGGTTACAAGTTCTCCGTCACCAATGCTTCCAAGCAGGGTTTATTTCTTTACAGGTTCTCCCTGGGGATGTCAGAGCATGCATAGCCCAATTTGGTGTCGCTTGGATTGAGTCCAAACAGCTTCCACCGAGCAATACTCTCACCATTGGAGGTCCCTCATTGCATCAAGCCTTGTGCTTACTGCTTCAACAGAACATCTACAGCCTCGACCAAGCAATGAGGATGTCCTTGACTAGGCTTGACGTGCGACACGGACTGCTCTTAGTAAGCGGAAGCAAATGCTACGTCCTGTCTAGCGATATGCTGCTTTGCATGTGCACACAACAGCAAAATTTCCAGGCTTTGTTGGCTTGCATTATTGCATCGCCTTGCAAATGCAAATGCAAAACTTCTATTCTTACCAACAAGCCCTTCAAAACTGCTGATATCCTTCTCCTCGACATGACGCCTTGGGGGTCTAAGATTATTGCTGAGACTGCAACAATGTTGGGCTTTATCCTGCGTGGCCGCATGTCAAAATATGAATGGGAGCAAGCAACGTCTATTGATGAAATCCATTGGGTTGGACAAAGGAAAATGTCAGATGTTTCCTTGCGCATGCTGATCCTTGATAAGGCCTTGTGCAATATGTTGAGAAGGAATAAACAAGCTCTTTCCCTTACTGCATCAATGCCTGCCAGGATTCAATTCCATACGGCCTTCATTGCCTCTTGCCCTCTTTTCTGCAATTCCTTGTACGCCTTCACCAAAAGGCATATGCTCAAAGCACTAGCTATTGCCAGCTCAACTATTTTGAGGCGTCCCTGGATTCAGGCCAAACATATGGCGGGCGTTTTTGATTTTATCAAAGCGCCTAGGGCAATGGATCCTGAGATAGGCGCCATATTATCTAAAGTTGGCCTACTGCTGCGCTGGAGAGGCAAATGGGCTTTAAACGTTATCCTGCATGACCTTGAAAATGCGCATGCGGCCAACCTTCCCTTCTACCATTCGTTGCTTGTGCAAGCCAGGCAAGCCATTCAGAAATCAGTCTCCTTAGGAGACTCACCAATCATTGAGCAGTTCAAAAGCAAGTGCCATGATGCCCTATCTGCTGCGCTGCCTCGAGTGAGCCCTCACTCAGGCGGTCGCAAGCTCAAGCAGGCGTAAATTGCGCTTAGAGCAGTGTTGCGCAATGCTGCTTGTGTTCAGGCGCAAGGATATCTTCGACAAAAAGTTGCGAACCATGCACATGAGAGACAGCTATGTGCCATTTTGCTTGCGCTAAACCTCCCGCCAAAGAACGTGGCTTCGGATGTCACTCGTTGCTACGCACTTAGATGGGCCATTGTTGAAGAAGCCGATGCATATTTTGTGTACAGGCAATATCAATGTAGAGTCTGCCTACGCAAACAAACAGGGAAGGAGCTCTGGTATGACAATGGGTTCGGCAGCATGCCAGTCTGCAAACTCTGTCATCTCAACCAAAGCTGCCCTGATGACCTTGCCCATACCATCAGCTGCATGCTGCCTTGCTGTGATGTTAACCAAGCACCACTCCTGCAATGTGCGGCAATGCCTGGTGCTCCGGCTAGAACTATTACTTACAGAGCAGCTATACCCAATGAGCACCAGTGTACTTTCATCCAAAGCCACTGCCTGCTCTGTGGGCTGGGAGCAAACACAACCGAGCATTGGCTTACGGCTTGCGTGGTCACCAAAGCCTCCCTCTTTATTGTACTAGTCACATTGGGATATGCTGGCACTGCCTCGTTCTCCCAACAAGCACTGCATGACCTAACCCTAGTTGGGGAGAGGAGTCCAACCCTAGCCCTATATCCCGAAGGGGAGTGGGTTAGGGTACCAACGACTCGCTCTCCTGTTTTCAGCGGTGCTGCTCTGGGCGAAAGAGTGAAATGCTTCGTGGGAAAGGCTGGGCAAGATCCCACGAGCATGTAAGGCCATCAAACCCCCTGTTGAGGTGAGATGAAGTCCCGAGGCGGGACTGAAGCTACTCCACTTTGGGAGGCAAATGGGCATTTCTGAAAGGCTACTCCACTTTGGGAGGCGGGATCCGGCCGGATCCAGGCTTTGGTTGTTATGCTTTGAGTGCGCAAGGGCAGTGGTGGGTGGGTGAAAAGCAGAAGGCCCCACCTAGGGGTTAGGTCAAGGCCAGCTGAGAGCCGGAGATGCTCCAGCTGTGCAAGGCTTGTTTAGGCGTATGGCAAATTACGGTGCATGATTCAATTGTGGGAAAACACACGGGAACCAAAAAACCCGAAGCGTTCTCCCAACAAGCACTGCATGACCTAACCCTAGTTGGGGAGAGGAGTCCAACCCTAGCCCTATATCCCGAAGGGGAGTGGGTTAGGGTACCAACGACTCGCTCTCCTGTTTTCAGCGGTGCTGCTCTGGGCGAAAGAGTGAAATGCTTCGTGGGAAAGGCTGGGCAAGATCCCACGAGCATGTAAGGCCATCAAACCCCCACTTCAGGGGCCCAGGGCAGACCGGTGAATGCATTAGGCCTCTCTACCCCCACCGCGGGCGGTCTGGCTGGTGCCTGGGGCACTAGGCTGTATGTGCTGAGACCTGCACTAGGCCAGTGCTCCAATTGGCGTCCGAGGGCCCTAGGCTGACCTCGTGTTCCGACCGAGCCAGGTCGTGCAGATGGACGTGGAATCTATGGGATTTGGTCGTGCTTGCGAACTTCTGTAGGCGGTTTCGGCTGAGGTCGTCCGCGTCCGTGTTTTTGACGCCCGGAATATGCCCGACTTCTAGGCTCAGACCCTTGGCGTGAGCCCAGGAGGCTACCTTCTGCAGGAAAAGGCAGAGCGGAAAGGCTGTGGTAAACAGCTTATTGACTGAAGCTTGTGTGGGGCTGTTGTCGCTGAGAGTGGGCAGGCAGAAACGGAGGCTGGAGCAACCGGTGGCCGCGTATGCCATCTGTAATAGAACCCACTGGGCGATTGTTTCGAAGCAGGCTATATATTGCTGGGCATCCTTCGTGAGGAAAGGCCAGTGGGCGCGAAGCTCTGCTATGGACCACTGTTGTGCGAACCAGAAGGTCTGGCTTGATGTGCACAACCAACCCCCGATCCCAACTTGAGTGCCGTCCGCCATGGCGTCTGCGGCCGAGAGGCATGGCAGCAGGGGCGGCTGAGCTAGTGGCATGCGGAATTCGTGGGTGAAGCACTGGGCCAGCCAGTGCAGAGCGGCTTTGCTGTCATTGCGTAGAGTGATTTCCTGTGCGTTTGGGTCAGCGATGCGCACCCATACAGTCTTGTCGGCAGCTGGGATGGGCCAAATATCCGTTTTTGACGACACTGGCTTCCCTTTGACCTCTATCACCTTGGCTTTGATGGGCAGTTGTAGGTATGAGGCATCTTTCGTGACTCGGCACTGGGAGTCTAGGCACCAAAGGAATTGTGACCAGCTGCGGGGTGGGATAGGGTATTGGGTCCCAGGCGGGCTATGCAAGTCCGCATAAAGCGGGGCGGCGAAGCAGCGCAGGTGAGAGCTTACGCTGGTTGCCCACATCAGTAGGCCGAGGCAGGATTCGAGCTCTTTCCGGGGGACGCGCTTATGTTCCAGGAGGCTGAGTAGCTGGGCGCGCAGTTTATCTAGCTTGGGCTGTGCTAGGCATACGGATTCTGTGGCGAAGCAGAACTTCCAACCACACCATATGAGCTGGTCGCCGAAGGCCGCTTTCTTCCAGCTGATCGGGGCACCGATGATTGTGAGGAAAGCCACTGTGAGGGCTAGCTGCTCAGGGGCCTTATGTCTGAGGAGGCACAGCAGTAAGTCATCGACGTAGAGCCAAGCTTTGTGAGGCTCATGGGCTAGTACGTGGTGCAGCAAGCGCAGAAGCAGGGCTCCAACCCTCTGCCACCAGTAGGCTGAGAAGCGAGCGCCAAAATGGCACACCACATAGGCGAAAAGGCGATTGGCGTGTCGGAAGAGCAATAGGCCTTGGTCTGAGGGCTTGACCTTGACCCTTTTGTGGGCGGCTTTAAAGTCTAGGGCGGCTCCTTGGGAGGCGTGTTTAGGGTCTTTGGGCTTGAAGGAGGCCCTAACGTCCGCCGATGTAGGCAAGCAGACGCGTTCAGGCAATGTGCACAGTGGGTTTACGTTGCAAATTGAGCTGTCTAGGACCATTCTGGGGTCCTTGCCCTCGGCCTGCACAACGTTGAGCTTGCCGATGGCTATGCCCTTGGGCCAGCGTAGGCGTGCGGCGGCTTCGCCTCCGTGGACTTCGGCTACCCACCCCTGGGCTATCTCCTCGTCAATGAGCTGCTGGAGTAGGCCGGGTTGGGCTTCGGCGTTCTTCCAGTTGGAGTCACACTCCTTTAGGCACCTGTCCAGTGGATGCCCCCCATCCACGGAGGGCCACTGATGGCTGCTAGGAATGGGCTCGAAGATGCCCGTGGGCACTCCCTCCTGGAGAACTGAGGGAAGGTGTCGGTCTATGTCGGCCGTGAGCTGTGCAAGATGGGCAAGCAACTAGAGGCGGAAGGGCTGTCCCTCCTCTGTCTGGCATGCCACGGAGGGGTGCATGTGCAGGGCCAAGGCTACTTCTTCCATGAGGGCCTCTTGCTCCGTCTCTGAGACGGGGTGTTCGGGTTTCCCCTGCGCGAGGTGTGCAGTGATGCGCTTGTATCTGTCCCCATCCAGACACCACTTCTGGAGCACCGACGACAGAGGCTTCAGCGGGCTGGCTTTGTGACTGGGCATTGAGCAGTCTGCGGAACTGCGTAGGCCAGCTCCGCGCAGATCGGGGCTCTCGGGCCGCTCGATGCCATGTGCGTCTGAGGCGGCGGGGAGACCGGTATTGCTTCTGCCGGCCCGCCTGGTTGGGGCCAGAGGAAGCTAAAACAGCCCAGAAGGGCTTGTGCCAGAGATGCTGGATACTCGGCTGTTTGCGAGCTAATGAAGTTGCCTGCTTGGTCCCTCTTGCCTTTGATTGACGCGTGCTGGAAGGTGTGCCTGCATGAGGACTGTAAGGGCTGTATGTGCGGGCTGTTGGGGGCGAAAGCCCAGGCCTTGGACCACATGCATCCGTGTGTGCAGGCGTCGACGTGCACGACATGGGCCGATGCTGACTGCAGCAGTTGTTGGCAGGAGGGCTCTAGCCAGGCCATGCTTGTGGGCGGGTTTTCCAAAACCCAGATGCCCCCCGATGCCGCAACAGCGCGGCAAAGCTCATGGCACCTCAGGTGTATGGTTTTGCTTTCAAGGGCTCGATGCTGGAGTTCGGTCGAGTTGGACGGTAGGCCGTCCATGTGCTCTGGAGATCGGCAAGGGGGGGGGCCCCCGGGCGCTAGTTTGAGGATGGAGTAGTCGCGACACGGAGGTGCGGCCACCAGGAGGCCGATAGAACCCGACCAGGCGAGTTGCAGTAGGCGGTGAAAGAAAGCATCCTGCAGGATGTCATGTTGGGCATTTATCGCAATGTCGATGGGCTCCCAGCGCGGTATGGATTGCAGGCTGGCGGCGGCTGAGATGGGCGTGGACTTCCCTGCGAATAGGTCCAGTAACTTGCGTGCCTGTGTGGGCGGATTGTCGTGAGGTCTGCTGCCCGCAGTTTGCGAGGTATCTGCAGGGCGTTTCCAGGTAATGTTCGGAAAGAAGGCTGTGCGAGGTCTGGCCTCTGTCGTGCGGAGGCTGTCGGGCACTGCGAGAGCTGTGTGCTGGGTAGGCGGTATGCTGTGTGGCCTCAGGGACATGTCGGCTGCAGGCTTGGCAGGCGATTGGTCCTTGGCCTGAGGCAGCTGGGGGCTGGGAGCCCGAAGGGCCGAGGCTTCCGACGTGGGCGGGAGCTGCGGGTCCGGCATGGGGAGTGGTGGTCCCAGTTGTCGGGGACGGTCCGGGCCCGCCACTGGGGGTGCGAGGCCCGGACTGTTTCAGGTCCTGGGCTTGCCGTGCTCATTGGCGGGGTGCTTTTGGGCACACCCTCGAACTGCACACACGTGGGCGAACTTGCACTCCTTGAGTTGGCATTGGCCGTTTTGATAGCGGCGGCAAATGGGCTGTCCCTTGTGCACGGCAACCCAGTTGGACGGAAGATTTGTAATCTTCCCTTTCCCCTTCCCCTTCTTAGGCGGTCTCTCTGCTCCCTTATCCACCTTGGGAGGCGGGGGGGCGTGTTGGGCGATTTGCGCTTGTTGGGACTGTCGGCGTTCTTGCCTTGGCCCTTGGGCTGACCTTTGTCGGGCTGCATCTTTGGGCGTAGCTGCAGTAGGCTAGAGAGATCATTCCTGATGGAGGTGATCTCATGTAGGGCGTCATCAAGGCTCCATGATTGTGCGACCAGTTCCGACAGCGAGGCCCATATTTTCCTGTCGGCAGAGATGAGCTCGGCGGTTGTGGGCGTTCTTAGGCCTAGCTGTGCATCTGGTTGGCGCAGGCAAAGCTCCTTGACCTTTTTGTCAAGGGCCTTCAGGTTGTGCAGGTGTGCGGCCCCACAGAGGGCCCAGGCGTTGCGGAAGACAGTTTGGATCCTGTCTAACCAGGCTGCCGCCAGGCGCATATGCTCTACGGGCACTTCTGGGGTTTCATCAAAGAAGGCAGAGGCAATGATTTGGGCTTCTGTGCGTAAGGGCTTGGCAGTCTTGGCTTCCATGTGCTCCTGGTATTGGCGGGCGGATAGGCGAAATTGCCAAGGGATCCAACGGATCTTCTCCCCGGGCTTTAGGCTGTGGTGCACAAGGCTGAGTAGGCGGATGCTGGGCATACTGTCTTGATCTAGCAGTTCGCCTGGGTAATTTGCCTTGAATTTGTCCACCATATCCTGGACTATGTCTTGGGTTAGGCGTGGTGGCAGGTGCTCCATCCACTGTGAAGGCTGCGAAGGCATGATGGGCGTAGGCAGTTGGGTTGTGTTTGGCGTGGGCACTTGGGCGTCCCCCCGCTGGACCAGCTTGTGGCAGTTGTCCAGGGCGCGTCGTAGGCGGGCGATCTCCACAGAGGAGTCTAGGCCTCCTGGGCCGAGTTCTTGCGTGACTGCCTCAGGCAGGGCGTGTATGAAGGGATTGAGGGCTTCCACACACGGGAAGGCCCAGGCAAAGTCCGACATGGACTGGTACCCGCCATCCGAGATGGCGCTGCACAGCGAGGCGTGTACCCGACACTCCTTGAGCAAGTCTCGGAAGGCGTCTGGTCTCGAGAGAGTCTCAACGGCTGCGGTGTAGGCGTGCACCTGGGCGGGCAGGCAGGAGGGTGGGGGGGGGAAGGGGGTTGGCTCAACATGGATGCACTGCGGGCCGTTCCTGTTTTACTCTGAAGGCAGGCTCTGGAAGGCGTCCAGGGCAAGGCGGCAGGCTTTATGGCGGCACATCCTGGATGGGTCAGGCTCAGGCATTATGACCCCGGCGTCCCCCATGACTATCCCACAGGCGGTGCGCCAGTGAGTGTCTGAGATCGGATGGGCCAGATGTACTGCCCCCCAGTGTCCATTGGCGACGATTGCTGTCGCCGGGTCCAGGGGGGCTTTGGGGTGGCGAGGCTGTGGGGCTTTGTGTGGGCTGTCTTCCTCACTGGAGGAGTATGAGTCTTCGTCCAAGGTGGACTCATCGGAGGCGTGTTTTGAGGCTGATTGTTCCCCGCTGGACCTGGAGGGTGAAGGCGAGGAGGGCTCGTTGGCGTCGTCATCAATGGCGGCCTGGGTCTCAAACTCACGCGCGTACATGAATCTGGGAATGATGGGCAGCATGTGACTGATTGTCATCGATTTGGGCACAGGGCCCGGCGGCACCTGAAAGCTGGGCTCTATAGTGGGGGCTTGTCCCCCGCGGGCTATTGGGCGAGTGGGCCTCCAGCCTGTGGAAACATTGTGGGCCACCGAGGCCTGTACCCATAGGCTGTCGATTGTGATACAACTCGGAGCTGACCTTGTGGTGGCCCGCCTTCCGGCGCGGGTCGGCAGGCAGCCTGAGTTGCTTGGCTGGGCTAAGAAGCCCCACTTTGAGGCCGTGTAGGGTGAAGTTGAGTGCTTCCTGGGCGTCGAGGATGAAGAGCCCCAAAAGCGTTCCGTTGCGAGCCAAGAGGCGTGTAGGCGTGTGAGGTAGGCTAGGCACCAAGAGGTCGAAGGCCCTCTTCCTGATATGCCGGTCAGGGTTACTGCAAAAGGTTGTCCCGACCTGGAGGTTTTGGTCGTCCAACAAATTCCCCGGAGGGCCTGCGTTGTCAGGCTGAGGCTGCTTAGGCGAATGCGTTGTAGGTCGCCGAATCGTAGGCATGCGTGGTAGGCCAAAAGGAAGGCTCCGAGCAGTAGGACCATTTGGGTACCGGTGGAAGATTTGCAAACGAGGCGTTCCCATGACACGATGCATGCCATGGGAATGGGCAGGGCTTCTTTGCGATCTCTGGGCTTAATGTCGATTCTGTAGGTTGAAATGAGTGGATTGCTGAGTAGCTCCAGCAGGTGTTGCACCTGAGCCATGCGCGATAGCCAAGACAGGGCTTTAAGGGTTGTCTTGGGCGAGATTTGGCACACGTCCCTGTCTTGGGCAAGGGAGGCGAAGGCGGCCTCGAGGTAGTCGGCGAGCTCCACCAGGGATAGCGTTGAAAAGGCTATGTTGTGTGCCTGCAGAAAGTCTAAGAATCTGGTGCATCTGGACAGGTAGGCCTCGAGGCTGGAGGCGGCGTAGGCTGAGATGGCTCGGACCCGAAGTCTTTCAGGCGTGAGAGATTGGGTCGTCTCCGTCCAGAGGGAGCTGGTGTCCCTCAGCTTGTCCAGGAGGAGCAGCCAAATTCGGTTGCACTCTAGTTTGCGAGCATCTTCTTTGGCAAGCATCGTTTGAAGGCGAGGTGGCCCCAAACGTTGTTGGTGAACGATTGGCTCTTGGCGCTTCGATGGTGCTTCGATTTCCGGCGTAGAGGAGCTGGCGGGGTTAGGCGTTGCCGGTGGCTGAGCCGGTAAAGGCTTAGGCTTATTCAGGTAGGCACTAGCGGGAGCAGGCTTAGGGGGGGGCTTGGGCAGCGGAGCCGTGGCATGCCAGCATGTCTGAAATTTCTTGGGGCATGCCGGAGGAGCTGGGCCTCCAAGCGTGCGAACAGTGTGTTTCGGAACGGGCCCCGAGCGTGGGGACTTGCACAATGGCTGTGGCCAGGCGGACAGGGGCAGGAGCAGGGAGGCTGTGCTATGCGGTGCTTGCACCGGGCGTCTTCCACGCATTTTAGGCACCGGCTTGGGCAGATGCTGGGACAAATTTGTGACTGAGATGGCGGCCCTTGTGCAGGGCTGAAAACCCGGAATGACCGATTCCGCCCCGAGCACCTCCCAGGAGGGAGAGGAGTCGGAGGCCGGCCCAGGCGTGCTGACTTGCTGCGGGGGGCAAGCGTGCGATGAGGCCTCATTGTCCTCGATCGGGTCGAGGTCGGGCTCGATCTCGGAAAGGAGATCGATAGAGAGTCCCGGCAGGGAGGCTGGGGAGGGCGGGTTAGGGCTTAAATCCCCACTATTAGGTAGCCTGGGCTTCTTTCGACTAGGAGTGGGGCTCCAGTCGACACGTGGCTTGTGGCCTGGAAACATGTTCCTGGTGGTTTGAGTAAAATGGCTGCAGAGAGGGTGGCTCACAGAATGCTGATGATGGGCGCTCCTTGCATGTGGAGGCGTTACTGAAAGCGGCAATCCTGTGCAAGAAGCTGAACTAGGCACCTGCAGAGAAGCGGGCAGGAGGCTTTTCTCGGTGTGTGAAGAGACAGGGCTTCGGCTGCATCTCGAAGGGCTCGATGGTGGGCACCTGCATCAGGTAAGCATGGGAGCTAAACAAGGCCAACTGGTCACATATATAACATGATTCTGCAGTTGGCATATTCTTCTTTTCTCCCCTATTCGGGCCGGCGGCGGATGCAAAACAAGGCCCAAGTCTTGGGTCGGGAATGGGCAAGGGCTGCCAGGCTTGGGCACGCTGGGCGGCAAGGCATAGGCGATGCCATTAGGGAAAATGCTGGCGTGTTGCCAGGGCTTTAAGGCGCGTAGGCATGGAACCAGCCCCATGGGTCTTCGTGGGCTCTGCGAAACTCCACGCAGCGGCTGCACAGGTGATCCAAATGCTCACTGTCGGTGTCCGACATAATCTGTGCACACACGAGGCCGAAGGGGCAGTGTGGGCGTGTTGAGCATGGGCGCATGCATCGTAGGCGTTCTCGATGGTCCACGTAGAAGACCTTGAGAAGGTGGGGCGCCAGATTGAAAGTATCTGGTAGGCACACACTGTACCCCCTCCTTTTGTGCATGGATATGGTGCCAAAGGCAAAAACATCTTGCCGCAGTGGGGGAGTGTGGTACGGCTGCCTACTCTGCCCGAGTCGGTCTGGGGCAACGGGGACACCGTCCCTCTGTGGGCCTCTGTTGGGAAAAAGGGCAGTGGACCAGTGCGGCTCCAGCTCTTCCCTGGAGTCCTCATGTTTTGGAAGAAAGATGCCCTATCTTCCTGCAGGGCCACCCCGAAATGGCGCAGTCGACCCAATACCCCAACGGGGCCGCTTGCTCTTCTTGCTGCCGCTGCGCATGCTTGGCTGGCCCAGGTGGATCTGCCGTGGCCTCTCTTTGCTGCAGACATAAAGGTCACGCCGCTGGGCCTCAGTCAATACTGGGATGATGGACTTGCCATGCGTGTGCAACAAGCCCTGGCAGCCTTTGCCTTTCCTGCCTACCAGTACCCGCCCCCAAAGCCTCACCTAACCCCCTCAGGGGAATGTCGGTCGCTCTTCATTAGCGGGATGCATGGGAAGGCCGAGAATACGCCCTCCACTGTGTCGGGTAGCATCATTCACACAGCCAATTCCTATGCACTCACTGGCTTAGAAATGGAAACAGTCCGGGACAACCAGGGCAAAAAAGTCCGATATGAGGACACACAACGCCCGTTGTTGCTTTCGACCAGCGGTAATGCCGCACATGCACTGCTGCTCCTGCCCCAAGCCGCCCAGCTGTGGGCACGTGCTCTGTACCCTCAGGTCGAAGGATGCGGTCTGCCAGCGGCGGTTCGTGCTAGAATCAGCTCGGTAGAAGCCTCCCTGACAATGTGCCCGGCCCTAGCTCACTTGCACATGCCACATACTGCTGCGCTGACCGCTCTGCATGTGGGCCTCGCCGCGGGGAGAGCTGGCGAGTGCAAACTGTGCGTTACGGGTTTCTCTGCTGGGTCGTATACGGGCGCTGCTGTGGCTATCGCTTGGCATGAGCGCCAAAAGCTTCCTGACTGCAAGGGCGATTTTGTCCACATCAAGGCACGTTTGGGCGGCATTGCCATGCCACGGGCCATGCTGCAATATATCCTGGGTTCGGAATTGCGGCACGCTGTTAGTCTTGTCCATCATGAGAGCGACCAGCTTTGTATCTTCCGGCCCAGCCAGGCAGCAAGGATGCAAGCGATTGGCGCGGGAGCGCGTCTCTACTACTTCACTGGACCTGAGTCACTTGGCAGTGGTGGACACTCTTATGGTCACTTTGTCCACAGTGAAGAGCTATTCCAGCTCACGCCGGGGGATTATGTGCATAAGGAATTGACTAAAAAGATTTGCGGCTTGGCCGACCCCCGGATGGATCGCACAGTGCGAGCAGGTTTGATGGGGGTTGCGTGTGGCTCTGTCCAGCTTTCGGATAAGTCTAAAACTTTCATCAACTCCGTGCTGGGACGGCAAATCAGACGCCCCGATATGGAGGCTTTTCTCCGGATACCTTCCGCTGAGAACCGGAGCATTGCCAGTCTCCGTGCTGACTGTACCCAAGTCCTCCTGACGGATGCCAAGCCGCATCTGGCTGATTTGCCGCCCCCGTATCATGAACTTGGTCCCACGATGAAGCTTGTTTTGGGTATGTGGCTCCCCCACCTGTCGTTAGAACGCCTGGTTGACATGCTGGGTGATCAGTTTTTAGCCATGGCCTCGGAAGCAGAAATCGAGGAGGAGCCCTCGGAACAGTATCACTACCCAGAGCAAGCTGCGGTCAAGCGGGCCGCCACCCCTGTGGCGATAAAGCCCGGCACGCATACGTGGCCAATCTGCCTTCTCCATCGAGTTTACCCACGGGCGTCGGTCATGCTCCTTACACCGGAGTTGGCGGATGTCCCTGACTGGGCTACAAAGTGGTTTGCTGTCGCTGGTAAAGTGCTGGTTACCTTGAGAGAAGACAAGGGAGATGTGGCCTACCCAGGCATGTTTATAGAGCTCCTTGCCCCGAAGAAGCTTTCCACCGGCCCTGGAGAAAGTAAGGCCATGCAGCCAGTCAATATAACCATTGCCCTGCTCTTGACTGATGAACAGCACAACCAATTCGCGCAACGACCCTCATTGCCGAGAGTCAGCCAGCTTGAAGTTCTGCCCGGAGGAGCCTCTACCCCGCTTTGGGATGCCCTGTTACACATGCCTAGGGAAAGGCAACATGTTGCATTGGGCGTTCCGCTAGAGGACTCGCCTCTTGATGCCATCCGGCAGCCACATTGGTTGCCGGGCTTTCTCACGGATCTAGTGCTTGTCCTCATTATCGGGAACTGGCACGACACATGGGCACAGCTCATTCACCCGGAGGTCTGCCAAGTCTTCAGAGGCAAGCACGCAACGCAAGCTGCGCAGGCATCGCCTACTGCGGGTCCGGGGGCTTCCAACACCTTGCAAAGCTTCCTTAACCTTTGGCTTGCGGAGGAACAAACCTATCGCAAAGAATGGACGCCGACGCTGCTGAGTGGCGTGTTAGCCACGCTGCCTGACTCTCCGCTGCCCGGCCAGGAGGACGCCCGGACTCCTGCGCTGTGGCATGCGGAGCGTCTACGCATGTCCCAGGACTCGTTGAGTAACGAGCACGATCCGAGGACTCGCGCCAGCATCTTTGCGCTCGCAGTTGGTCCCGCCTTCCTTACGTGCCTCTGTGATACCTTTTGGGGGGCGGATGGACACCTGGCAGCGCTGCTGGGAGCGTGCTCGTACGGCCTGGCCGCTAATCGTACTTCTGTATTCATACTAATACGTCATTTTTGGGTTAGCAGGACTTATAAAGGTTATAACCACCTTAGAAAAGTTAAGATAAGTTAGAAAAGTTAGCCAAAAAAGTTAGGAAAAGTTAGAAAATGTTAGAATATGTTAGCTTTTCTGAGGAAGGGGAAGACCAGAAACAAAGAAACGAATTTTAGAGCTGCGCTATAACTGCACCAGTGAAGTTGGTGTCCCTTTGGTTTGTCCCGAACTCTTTCTCCTTTATATTTCTGCAATTTACTTGAACCTCTTTTGTATCCATAGGTTCACTTTACTTAAAGCTCCACAGACCCTAAGCCTAAACCCTAATTAAAAACCCTAAACCCCAAACCCTGAACCCTAAACCCTAACACCTAAACCCTAAATCCTCAACCCTAAACCCTAAGCCCTAAACCCGAAAACCCTAAACCCTCTAAACCCTAAGCCCTAAAACCCTAAACCCTAATTTTGGTGGCCCCGAAACCAAAAACAGCTGCAAGTTAAATACAACTCATTTAACTTGCAGCTGTTTTTGGTTTCGGGGCCACCAAAAAATGCTGGGGACAGTGCCTGCGGGTGGGAATCAACGTCATAAAACCCATATTTGAGACGATTTAGAAGTTGAAGGACGACCCCATACGACATCTACTGCAAGCTTAATGCATGGTAAACCCTAAACCCTAACCCTAAACCCTAGACCCTAGACCCTAAACCCAAAGCCTAAACCCCTCAATCAAGCCCGACCACTCGAAATCCCAAACCGCGAAAATTCGGAAAAATTCGGAATTTTCTGAATTTTTCGTGGTCCTAGTACTAAATACAAGAGGACAAAATTCAGAAAATTCGGAATTTTTCTGAATTTTCTGAATTTTCTGAATTCTGAACGGGGTGATTTTCTTATGAGTTTCGGCCTTAACCTTGTATATTGCAGGGTAGAGTGGGCGCTATGAGGCCTGAAACTCTTAAACCCCAAACCCTAAACTTTGGCTCGTAGGGTTGGGGGTTGATGGGGGGGTTGAGGGTTGAGGGATGGAGGGTTGGGGGTTGAGGCTTCTCTGGGTTCGGGGTTGATGGGGTTAAGAGGGGTCTCCTCTTGATGGGGTTGTGGGTTGAGGCTTAGGGTTGAGGGCTAAGTTGGGGCTGTGAGCCTCATTCCAGTCAACCCTAAACCCTTAATCCTAAACCCTGAATTCGTAACCGTAAACCCTACACCCTCAACTCTCCATCAACCCCCAAACCCTAAATCCTGAACAGCAGCCCTAAATCCCAAACCCAAAACCCTAGAAACCACTATTCCTCAGACGAAACGAAGTAAACTGAATCGCCAAAGCTTCGGCGAACGATGCCAAACGAAAGAAACGAAGCATCTATGCCATATCAGGCATATTGCGATCGATGCCAAACGAAAGAAACGAAGCTTCTATGCCATATCTGACAGACATATTGAGATCGATGCCAAACGAAGGAAACGAAGCTTCTATGCTATATCCTCAAACATATATGAAAACAAAAAACACCAAAATGTTAGGAAAATGTTAGGAAAAGTTAGATAAGTTAGGAAAAAAACTTACAAAAAGTTAACATAACTTAGCAACTTATGTAACATTTCTTAACCTCTTCCCAACTTCCACAGACTTAGGTCTCTCTTAGGTAGCTTAGGCAGGACTTAGACCCTACTTGTACATAGGTTAGTAAGTCCTATAAGTCCTGCTAACCCAAAACAGACGTATTAGTAACGGGGGCGCCTGGCAGCGGGAAGACACGATCCTGCGCGTTTCTAGGAGTTCTTCTTGCGTGCCTGACGAACCGGCTCACCCTGTACACCGCTCATGGCAATGAATCGGTTCGTGCCTATGTCGAGGCGGTTGATAGGCTCACGACTGCTAGCAATGAATTTGTTCGCAGCCGCATCGTTCTTTCGTGGTTGCTCCACTGGCCATCTGCCACGGACTGCCCTGGGCCGGTCCTGCCTGGATGTTCCAGCTCTGTCATCGGTAAAACGGCCAATCTTCCTTTCCTCTGCCCCCTCTAGGTGGGCAGGTTGCCTGCTTCTATGTGCTACGATCAAGTGTGAACCCCTCGGACTAGAGGGTTGACCATCTCTCGTCACGAAGGTGACACCCCCTTGGCGTACAACGACGTCATGCCTATTGGAAGAGACCAGCTAGGGGATGCTGCTTCCGGGTTGTGGACACTTATGCGGAGATCAGGTTTCCACTTCCCTGGCAATGTGCTATCGAGCACCTGTGAACAACCTGGCCTTCACGAGAGCCATTCTCGCCTGTGCTTGGGTTGCTACGGGGTTCCCTGCCTGCTTGGTGTCTATCTCTGCTTGTGTCAAAGCAGCCATACATGACTACCTCCCCATCGGTAGGTCGCCAAGCGTGATGTGAGCCCTCACATCTCCTCACCGACGTCTGTCAGTTTGGGCATGGACGGTCTGATTCTGGGTATTGAACCCTCAACCCTCACCGGCCAAGGAGATAGTTGCTTGGCCTTGAGTGCGAAGTTTCGATTGGGGGACTCTCCCGCTTCCTGCGGGGCAGGTGGGGTCCCCGCTGCTTTGGTTTACCTGATGGCTCTGAGTGGAACGAAGCAGTCAAGCCTGCTTTGGCCGGCGGACGCGCTCTTGTGAGTCAAAAGAACGTTGCGCTTTGTGCTCGGAGAGGCTCCACTGGCTGACCACCATGGAGTACTCTGGGCTGGTCCTACCCCTTTGTTCTTGCCGTTAAGTCCCCACTGGCTGACCACCATGGGGCAACTTTATACTTCGGAACACGAAGGTTGACACCTACAACGTTCCGTGCTGAGGCACGACTTTGCTCCACCTGTGATGGCGCAACTGTGAACCTTCTCGTGAACGGCCTTGGCTGGTGCTGAATGTATTCGCATTGGTGGCTGCATGATGGTGATGTGAGCCCTCCCATCTCCTTACCGACGTACCTCGCGGGTTTGGGTGAAGGGACCTGATGCGTGCCGATGCGCAGGCCAGCGCCAAAGTGGCGTAGCCTTGTGTGAGATGCCTGGACTGGGAGGTCCCTCGGTGTCATTATAAACCCTGTGGCGTTAAGGGTTTGGTAACTCCCCGTGGACTCTCCCCGTGGAATCGGTAGCTGCTGCTGCTCTCGCCCCCCCTCTGACCGTGCGCGGGCACCTCTGAGGGTGGGCCCTTGTGCGCCAGGTAATCGGTAGCTGCTGCTACTCTCGCCCCCCCCTCTGGCCGTGCGCGGGCGCCTTTGAGGGTGGGCACTTGTGCGCCAGGTTGACTGGTGAACCCTGTGCTCGGAGCTACTCCACTGGCTGACCACCATGGAGTGCCCTGGGCCGGTCTTGCCTGGATTGTTCTTGCTGTTAAGTCCCCACTGGCTGACCACCATGGGGCATATGCACATCTTTCATCCCCCCTTGGGAGTCTGACTTGCAACATCCTTTCGCCATTGAGTGTCGGTTGTCTTTTCTTGACAACGATTAAGCGATCCGAACCTCGTCTGATGACCTCGGTTTGACTAACCGCTGTCGCACCAGTGGCTACATGATGGTGATTTTGTGAATCTGGCAATGTCGCATTTTGCAAATCCCCCACAAGCTCTGTGCTTCCTTGCGCACCGGGACTTCATTGACGACCTCGAGTACTGAGTCCGTGGGGTATCTAGTAGTTTAGCGCGATTGCTCGCTTTGTTTCTTTGGTGTCTGTTCTTTGGTGGTTTCGTGTTGTGTCTGGCGGGTTGTGTGCGCTGATTCTGTTTCACCCTTTACGTCGAGCCCAACAAGACCGGCCTACTGTGCTACTGATGCAGTAAAGAGGCGCCAGTCCAAACAAAAAAAAACCCCATGGCAATGTTGCAACACGTTGGTCATGTCAGACCGACCTTCAGCGTCCAACATTGCCATTGGGGGCTCGGAGGCACACGCAAGGGCTTATGACCGGAGACAAGCGTCCCTTTCCAGGCTCTTCAGGCTCCAAGCTCTTGCAATTTCAAGGTGGCTCTCAAGCTCGGGCTGCGCTGCTTACTGCGTTCTGCAGACCCTGCATGCAACACTGCAGCAACCTGCAGACCCTGCAGACCAGCAAGCATGCAGACTCTGCAGCAAGCCTGCAGGCCCTGCAGCAGCCTGCAGCAAGCCTGCAGACCCCTGCAGCAAGCCTACTGCAGGGTTTGTAGGCCTCTTGGCAAGCCTGCAGACCCTGCAGCAGCCTGCAGGCCAGCAGGGCCTGCGGGCCCTGCAGCAAGCCTGCAGACCCCTGCAGCAAGCCTGCAGACCCTACAGACCCAGATCCTGCAGCAAACCTGCAGATCCTGCCGCACGCCGCCCCTACAGACCCTACAGCAAGGCAAAACCTGCTGGCTGCCTCTCTTCCATGGCTTCCAGTCCTCAATTACTTGGACATTTTCCTGCTTTCACACGGAGTCCATTTCCCCTTTTCAACACAAAGGCTTGAAGGCCCCAGAGTCTGCAGAAAGCTTGAAAGCCCTTAACCTGTAGAACTGCAAATTAAAAACCAGGTGTCACACATGCTCCGCGCTGTAGGAAAAGCTCGATTTTTCGGCCAGTCTAATTTTATGAAAACGAGTACTACACGCTCCGCGCTGTGGGAAAAGCTGGATTTCGCCTTCTGTGTAATTGTCAAAAACTGGTACTACACTCCGCGCTGGGCAAAAACCACAGTGGCCAAGCCGGCAATGGCCGGAAAGTAAGCGAAGAAAATTTGACAAAGATTATGGCTGTTCTTGTCGCCAGGTAAAGTTTGCGATAAGAAGAAAATGTAAATTGCACTTGCTGATGTGAGGCTTGTTGGATATTTCGCTCTGGGTTGCAGTAGCTTTCTATTGTTCCAAAAGGCGCAGCATTGTTCATTCTTTGGCGGGGTGATTGCATGGAGACACCCAACCATGTGTTTTTCCTTGTTGTGGTGGGATAGTTTGTTTTCCCAGAAGCTTCACGTCATGTCTTGCAGGCAAAAAACGTATGAGTAGAAGTTTGCACTTGCAGAGGCAAACTGTAGCTGCAGCTAGAAGCCTGCTTGTGTTGAGTTACGACGAGCGGAGCTCTAAAGCTGTAGGTTAAGTGTTGGCCTGCACAGTTTACCAAAAAAAACCGTATTATTTCCAAAATGCTGAAGAGACAGCGGGGGATGCGGAGTTGAGTTAGCATAAAGGAGTGCACGCAAACCAGCAAACACACCAACCAACCAAGAAACAAAGAAACAAGCAAGCAAAGGCGCTAAACTGCTAGGTAACCCCCCACACTTAGCATAAAGTTGTCGTTGAAGTTCCAGTGCAATCATACAGCACAGCATGCGGAAAGTTGCAAAATACGACACTGCCAGATTCTTAAAACCGCCCCGCATTGGCAAAGGGATGTTACAGGTCAGAATTTCCAAAGAAGAAGAGGAAAGACGTGCGTACGCTCGCGGCCCATAAATTGCGGTCTGGTCGAAGAGGGCTTGTTGAAGTTTACTGGCAGGGTGGTTCTAGGTTGCCTATGTGTTTAACAGCATGGTTCGGAAGTACCTGCTTTGCTACAGGCATGCTGCAAGACACCGTATCCAGCGCCAGGGCAATTAGAGAGTGTTTGGCATTTAATTCCACCATCAACTACGTCCAGCTGAAGCAGTAGCGTGTCTCCGAAAAAGCGGAGCAGGGATGTGGTCCAGTAACCCTTACTGGGGGTACTCTAATGCTTTCTTGTTGTTTGTTGATCCTGAATGTGACCCGCGCGATGCCACGTTTTTCAGCGATTTTTCCAACGGGCAGCCCGCAAAAGTTTGGAAAAAAAGGCTTTGGGAGGTCCTGATGAGGTTTTTGGAGCCCTGTGAGGCCTTACTTGAGTATTTGAAAGACTGGTAAACCGTATAACCCCTTGAGAAAGCGCGTGTAGCAGACCTGTGCACGAGTACTACACTTAAAAAATGTGGGAAAACAGCGTGTAGTACCTTGATTCCAAGTAGAAACATTGCATGAACCTTAAAGTTTTGAAAAAACTATGCATTCATGTAGTACATTGCAGTTCAATCTTCTTACTTGGCTATTGCCTGCAACTTCTTCTTGATCAACAAACTCTTCCACATGCCATGTACTTTCTGATCTTGTCTTTGCTCAAGCTCTTTGTTTAGAAGCGAATATCCATGGGTACGTTGTAGTCCTGTAAGCTTCGTCCAAGAAAGCTCTCCAGTGTCCTTGAGGAATCGGTGTGGACACACACCGACCTGCCTGCAATTTGCACAAATCATCCGAAGATTCTGCTGAACTTAGGCGATTCAAGCTTGTACTTGATGCAAGCAAGCAAAATTACAATTTCTACACATGCGTATATAATGAAAGGAACATACTGTAAACATACTATGTATATGTATATGTATATGTATTGTATATGTATATGTTTGTGCATATATATATATATATGTGCTTGACATGTACATGTACATGTACATGTATATGTATATGTATATGTATATGTGTATGTATATGTATATGTTTATGTCTATGTATATGTATATGTATATGTACATGTATATGTATGTGTATGTGCATACGTATATGTATATGTATATGCGTATGTATATGTCTATGTCTATGTCTATGTCTATGTCTACGTCTATGTCTATGTATCTGTGTATGCATATGTGTGTGCATATGTATATGCATATGTTTCTGCGTATGTGCACTGTGCTTGTGTATGTATACGTCGATTGCTTTGTCCTTCTGTCTTCCGTTACATTTTTCTGACACTTGTCCTCGTTCCCTCGGCTTCACAGTGAACAACTCGGAGTTCTGCGTTTGCTACTTCTTGGGTCTGCATCCATGGTATGCTTTCGTTAGGATGTGCTTTTGTTTTCGTTTTTGTTGCGCATGTTGTAGTGCAAATGCACACAGATGCCATGGGACATGACCTCCACACGTGTGCCGTCGGCGCCGTTTTTCGAACTAGGTCTACGTTGACGATTACTGCCATGATCCTTGCGTTCTTGCGAAGAAGCCCCAAAGCCCTGAGAAAGGCCCCGAATGCTTTCACACCGGGAGTCGGCCAGTAGCTGAAATGAGCACAGCCGTTCACCGTTGCACATCCTTACCGCAGGTAGATTCGGGTTCGGAGCTTGGTTCAATGGCAATATCTGTGGTCTATATGGACCGAAATGTACTGTCTTTCCTGCAGGAGAAAGAAGGAGCGCAGAAGGCCACACATGCCTGTAGCGAGTGAGAAACCTTTCCAGGACGAGGAACTGTTGCGGAGTTGTCACATCTAAACGCGACATGAAGACGCAGTGAGGCACATTGAGCGAGAAGTTCCCAGGCTGCAATGTAATGTTGAGGCAAATGATCAGGCGGGAACCACGGAAACAGTGAGTGAAAGCTCCGCTTGAGAGAACGTGACCTGGACAAAAAGAGTTTGGCCCCCAGGCAGGCGAACGAACCCGCCCAGACCGGCGGAAGAACTGTCAGCACATGCGTCAGCAAAGGCCTCACATTCGAAATGAGGTGACAGCAATAAGGATTTGAAGTCGGTCCCCGAGCGGCAGATCAAAAGCTACATGTCCATCACGGCGCGTGAAGCGTCTGAGATGACTCGGTCAGGGTGCGCAAGGTCTGAGATCTGGACCCAGAGACGCCGAGCGGACGGCGGAAACTGAGGCACTTCCTTGGTTAGAACAGCGGTCTGGGCGACACGGAACACGCGGCTGCCTCAGGAGCGGACGCAAGACCTGACCCAATGGTCATTGGAGAGCACGGACTGCAGGCGCATGCTTGCACAGAGAGGCAACACGTACCAGGGAAGGGCAGTATTGGTCCTGATACAGGGACAGTAAACGTGCGGAAGTCCATTTGCCAACCGATCCAATGACAGAGGCGGAAAGTTTGGCTTTATGCCAACTCATCGGCACGTTCAATATTTGAAGCCCACGAGCAGAGCGGCAAGTACTGGGGCCAATGATTTGTCCAGGATGGATATTATGCTGCGCCGTTGCGTGCGGGCAGCAAACACACTTGTACACGGACAGCCCAGCCGCCGTCTCTCAGCTCGTTTTGCCCAACCACGAAAGGCCGTCTCTCTCGGTCCAGTCAGGTGCGAGCGGCTTTTTTGGAACTGGGTTCCCTACAGCAGAAGATGAGGCGACAAAAGTCTAACACGGCTCTCAACAAAACTACTCCAAATAAAGTGCGATTGCTAGCATGCATTCTCCACACTTTCCCACGCTTCTGTCGCACCTTTCGACTTGAAGCTGCTACCTTCAACACATGTTTGGTTCCCTTCTCATGCCCTGTGGGGGCCAGACGTGGAGAAACTAATGGCAACTAACTACTCCAAACGAATCATCTGTGCCACAGCCTGATGCAAGAAGCCTCGCCACCAAAGTTGCTGTTTTAAATTTCACGATGAGGCAACAAGGGTCTGTGCGGAAGTTGTGCTTCCTTCCCGGGGTTATGGGGATGCAAGGGGCAGAGCTACCACAACGTTCCAAAACCGTAGAAGGACGATTGGGGAGGAGAAGAGAAACCCGCACCGGAAGACCATCCTAACCCAATATCTATGTCTCCGGGTTCAGAAATGACCTAGCAGATGGTCTTAGCTGCGGCTATGACGCCCAACTTCTGGGTTTCTCCGAGTCCGCACGCTGCCAAATTCCTTGGTCCGCCCTGCCTTCATCTTTCTCTGGTCATACGCACCCCCTGGAGCTAGATCTCACGGTTGGCTGGCGTCTGCTTGAAGAATGCTGGCCTTGTTCCCCTTCGGGTCAAGCGTGCCGCCTGAAATACTTGGTGCTTTGGACCAGCATTCTGTTCACCTTTCTTGCCCGGGTGCTTTTGCCCGCAGGCTGCTTAGCTGAAGCACCGCCAGGATTCTTCTGCCAGCGTGAAAAAAGAAAGGAGTGTGCGTGGTTCTTCCTTTTTTCACGTGTGCAACTGAACATTCGCAACGGACTAGTGCGGGCAGTAAACGTGGCTGTACGTGTACAAGTGTGTTTGCTGCCCGCACGCAACGGCACAGCATGTTCCGCCTGTTCATTCCCTCCCGTAGCTGCTGGCTCGACAGGCGGATTTGTGCAGCTAGTCCGTTCGGATTCAGTTTCGACTTCCGCCACCTCCCTCCGACCTTCCTCTGTCTTCCTTGCCGCACGAGATTCCTCGCTGCTCCTTGCATCGTCCTCTACGTCGGTTGGTCCACAGTGGCCTTCTCTTAGAGTCGATGCAACGGCTTCCGCATCTTGCTTTGGACCCGTAGGTTCTCAACCGTAGCAGAGTCTGATTCGAAGCACTCTCCTTCCGTTCTTTCACACTCTGCTGGTGCTTTGGACCAGCATTCTGTTCACCTTTCTTGCCCGGGTGCTTCTGCCCGCAGGCTGCTTAGCTGAAGCACCGCCAGGGATTCTTCTGCTAGCGTGTAAAAAGAAAGGGGTGTGCGTGGTTCTTCCTTTTTCACGTGTGCAACTGAACATTCGTAACGGACTAGTGCGGGTAGTGAACTGCCACATTCAAGCCTAGCCAGCTGCTTGGCCATTGAAGACTTGGAAGGAGATGTCGCGGAGCAGGCTGAATCGACAACAGCGGCAAATGTACTTCTCCTGCCTCCTACTATGCCACGAGCACGACTGCACTGAGTACTGTATTCTTTTCCGAGCAGGGGCTAGAAACCCTCTGAAGCCGACGACCCGAGACGAAGTTTCAAAGGTTCCGCTACACCGGCAGCTTCTCATGGCGTCTTGGCGGGCCCGCCCGTGTGCAAGGCAGTCTCGGGAGTCTCGATGATTTTCGGAGGGGCCATTTCAGGTGTTCGTTGTTTTATGGGGTTTCAAGGCGTCCGAGCTTATGGCATTGTGATGTAAGGTTGCCGGCATTGACACCGACCTTTAGGGAGAAATCCTAACCACGCGAAGCCCCAAATCGGAAGAGCACCGAAAAGCTTCCTCGTGTTTAGATGGGTGGTGGCCGATGAAGACTCAACAACAAGAAAAGCGAGGCAAGGATAGAGATCAAGGGTGGACACTGAAGCGGGAACTGCACGATTTGAGTAGATGTGTAAATTGCCTAAAGGCGCTTAGAGAGCTTAGATCCTCGAGGTGGCCCGCCATGGGGTGTGGAACCGTGAGGGCAAGGCAGCGGACAGGCACAAGACGCCAATCTGGTCAGAGGGTTTCGGTTTTTCAGTCTGTGCTGAACGGGGGCCTAGCTTGCAACCACGGAATCAGCCACACTCCTTGCGAAGGGGTGATCAATGCGTGTCCCAGATTTCTGCGCGCCGGAGGGCTGGCCTGTAAGTGGAAGTAGACATGAAGATGCTAGGATGCTGGTCTGAGCACGTCGCCAAAGTTGAGGCTTTCGTCTGCTTAGGGCATCTTGAAGTCATCCGGGGCGCAGTTGTTGGAAGAGCCCGAAAAACCCAGTAGCCCACATCTCTAAATCACAAGGGGCCCTGGAAGCTTGACCCTGCCAAGGAGGGTTTTGTTTGGAGATCGCTACATCCAGATTGGCAAATTCCGGGTGTGTGACGTGGATGGAAAGCATCTCTCCATCTCCAATGAGAATGGAAAGACCATCGTGATCTATCGATCGAATAGTAAATGGGACCCCCATCCCGTGCATTTCGGGATTCGATATGATTGGGGCTGCTGGGGGCGGCGATCATGGTCCGCGAATCGCCCGCTGACGCCCATGGGAATCACCTTCGGAGACCGCTTCGTGCAAATTGGGAACTTCCGGCTTGGGGAAGCTGATGGCGGCCATTTCTCTGTGGCACACGCCGGGACCGGCAAGACCCTCCGAGTCTGGAACAAAGCCGGCAACCACTTCAACAGCCCCCGCGACGATTACACGACGTTAGGTCGGCCCATGGCGGGGTGCCAGGCGGGTGCAAGGGACACACCTTGTGCATTCTTCTTTCGTTTAAGCCGTCAAGATTTAGTAAATTTAGTAACTGCTTGTAGCCGCAAGCACTAAGAAGTGTAGCCTTGGCCAGGAGATGGAACCGTGAGACTGGCTGCAGCCGCAGTCGTGGGAGTCTTGTGATGGCACGTGTTGACCAGAGTCTAGCTTCATGCCGGCATATACTCGCGTGGCTTTCATTGAATGTGCCATTTTTGCGGGGCGGCTAGTTCGTTACTGCTTGTGTAGTTCTGGCGGCGGAGGGCTCGAGATTAAATTGACCCCCCGGGAAGCCCCCACACTCCTGCTGTTCATGTTCGAGAAGAATGAGTGCAACATCCAAATCGCAAAGCAAGCTCCAGGAAATGTCTGTTTGTGTGCAAGGCTACAGTGGGCATAGCAGCCAGAGGAAGATCGGCGGACGTCACGCAAGCATTTGTGTACTTTCACCGTGTCTCATCATGACACTACTTGTGCAAAATCTGACCTAGGGTTCTTCTTTTCGATGTCCTGGGCTCTTGGCTTCAAGGGCCCTTCGAATCACAATGTTTCGTTTTTGGATCTTTGGGTACCCTGTCTGGACTCCCAAACTGGATGGAAACAGGGTAAATAAATCCACAGCAGAGGCCCATAATAGTACAATTTTCTTCAAGCACAACATCAAACAAGCAAACATGAATTGGTGTCTTGGTATGCCCCAGCATGGCGGGCACTAACCTCTCAACACTTTCAGGCAACTGCAGTTCAGACGGTTGTGCACCGGCACAGTGATGTCCTGAAGTTGTCCAGTCGTGCCAATTGCGCCCCATAGCGGCATTATGGCCTGAATGTTTTGGACGTACGCACAGCGCAGCCGTGATGATGCATGTTTGTCGGGTGCAGGTGTACAGGACATATATTGCGTGTAGCTGCATGGCTCGAACATTTCAGAGCTGATTAGTGGGCCAGCCGCTTTTCGCGATGGTCACAGATACAAGGAGGTGCTCATTGTGTTTTGCAGGAATGTTAACACTTCTAGTCCAAGCTGCGATTGCGATGTTCATTGGCCGCATGCATCTTTGGTACGGAGTAGCAAAGGTCGGTTGCATGGAAGAAAGGAAGATTTCTGGTTGTGAAGTACGTCTTCTGCTAACGAACGACAGAAGTGTAGGCAAGAAACACAAAGAAGGAGAACGGCCGTGCCGGTGACGGCGATGACACTGGCATGTGCAGGACGGCTGCTTGAGCATTGGTTGGTAGCTTCTGCCAGAAGAGAGCAATGACATATATATATATATTTATATATTTATATATATATGTATGTATGTATGTATGTATGTATGTATGTATGTATGTATGTATGTATGTATGTATGTATGTATGTATGTATGTATGTATGTATGTATGTATGTCGTTCAGGGCAATCTTTGTGCGAATTCCCTGAGCCGAGACATGGGTGTGGAGTTGGCATGGCTTAGCAATTGTGACAGGCAACAACTGTGACAGGCAAACAACTTCGACCGACTCGTCGATTCTCAAGTAAGACATGCTTTTGTGCAGTTTGCTGCCTTGCAAGATGTCACACCCTCGGGGGCAACATGACATCAAAGTAACAGTGTCTTGTAGGGGCGGCAGCGGCGACCTTTGTGGCCCCCAGCTGTCCGAGACCTATATATCCGAATATTGTTTGCTGGTGACTTTTGAGACGATGCCGACAGTTCCGGATGTGCAGCGAATGTCGCTGCCAAAAAACTGAGGCAGACAGTTCTCCTCTGCACGAGCAGCCCCTGTAAACGCGGAGGAGAAATTGTGCGGTCCAGCTGTCCATAGCATGCTGTATAGATTTTTCCGTCCCTGGTCGAGCGGAGCATGAGCAGCATGCAGGGCGCACATTTTCAATTGGCTTCTTCAGAAGCTGGTACCTCGATGACGCAGGCCCAAGCTGCTGTTGTGAGTTTCCTGCATAGCAGAGATGATCACCAGGAAACTTGCGGCGTTTGTCGTCTTAACTTCCTCTCCGTGCTCAGTCAGAAACGAATAATCTGAGGTCTGAGCAGTCTGATATATCAACAGTTAAATGCTCGGAGGCCCCTCCCCTCACCCCTCCCCCCCACCCCACTCCCCCGCCACGGCCGAGACTTGTTTTCGTCCTTTACACAGGACAGGACTCGTTGCATCAAGCACCATATTTCACTGCATAGGTATGCCAGATGCAACATTGATATGTAGCCCCATGACGCTCTGGCTTTCGTGGCGTTCATTGGCGTAGACCCGTTCGCCAAACAGGTCTCGAGCATTGCCACAGGGCTCACCATTGCAGCTGCAGTGCTGGCAAAGCGGCAGCGCAGGCCTGTGAGTTGTAGGAGAATGTCTTCTTGTCAATCGTTCGTGTTCGCAAATACTTAGTACCTGAGGTCACTTCGCACATCGGCGTGCCAAAACCCTAGCTGTGCAGAAAGCTGTGCCCATGTGCTTTGGTATGCCAGGCTTCTTCACTGGGCTTTTGGTGGCTGTTTTCCGAACTTGCGCTTGTTCTCCGGCGGGCTTTTCCCTGCGGAAGCTGTCAGCTTTGCTCTGTAGCTTCCGCTGGGCCTGGCAGTGTTGAAACTTGCCGTTCTCCAAGGTGCCGATCCGAAGCCGCGATCCAAGCTGATGCAGGAAGTTGACAAGGTGCCCTGATTTGCCTTATGTAGATTTATGTAGTATTTCGCCTTACATCTTGCAGCTCTACTAGCGCCTTGCTGGTGGTTGCTGTGCTGCTCCCAAGTTCCTATGACAGCAGGTCGGAATAAAGAAGAAGGACATCCCGGAGGCCCTTTAAGGTAGCTTCGTGCCACGGGAAGCTGGAGTTTACAGGACCATGCCGCAGCATGTCAGGCAGAGCAGAAGAAGGAAGAGAACAACAAAGCGGACAAGGCCAAGCCTGTCTTTTGATGTCCCCCACTTCTGGATTGACCTCGAAACTCCTAAACGATTCTGACCTCTTGCATTCCTTTTTCAGGAGGCCAAGCCTGAGAACGCAGACAACAAAAAGGAGAAGGAGGATGCAAAAGAAAAGAAGGAGGAGAAGGAGGACAAGAAGCCGGAGGACAAACCGAAAGAGTCTGACAAAAAAGATGAAAGCCAGGAGGGTAAGAAGGACGATGCCAAGGCGGAATGTGTGCTTCCATTAGGATTTCTTGTGGGCCTGCCCTGCAAGCCATGGTGTACTGGAGCCAGATCTGGATCAGGAGAAGGGCGAGGCTGTGAAGAAGGAAGACAAGACAGAAGAGAAGAAGGAAGAAAAGAAGGAAGACAAGAAGGAAGACAAAAAAGACGAGAAGAAGGAGGACAAGAAGGAGGAGAAGCAGGAGGAGAAGAAGGAGGAGAAGAAGGACGAGAAGAAGGAGGAGAAGAAGGAGGAGAAGAAGGAGGAGAAGAAGGACGAGAAGAAGGACGAGAAGAACGATGATAAGAAGGAGGATAAGAAGGATGAGAAGAAGGACGAGAAGAAGGCTGATCATGACTTGAATTGGTTAAGATGATGGTGTGATCTGTTTGCAGCCATGGCAGTCTCAGGCTCGTTGTACCTCATGACAGGCACGAGGGACTGTAGTAAGTAGGAAAGCGATGGCAAGGATGCTGCCGCTGACAAGCCGAAAGAAGAAGCCAAGGCTGAGAAGGACACCGACCAGAAACCGGAGAAGAAGGAAGAAAAGAAGGAAGACAAGAAGGCCAGCAGAGTTGAGAGAGAGAGAGAGAGAGAGATAAACTAGGGGCTCTTTCGGGGTTACAAGTGCCCGCAAGGGGACCCCCTCGGCTCTGCTGAACGGTCTCAGCTTCACTGCCCCACAGATTTAGTCCTCTGTAGCAGGTCTGATACTGGAGAGTTTTGTGCCAAAATCTTTCGCTGCTCTCTCGGTAGAGGAGGAGAAGAAAGATGAAGCCGAGAAGAAGGTGGAGAAAGATGAGAAGAAGGAGCACAGCGAGAAGGTCATGCAGCATGCAACGTTTTCGGAGAGTCCGCATGCACGTTTGGATCCAGGGCCTCGAGCGCAGCATGGCATATGGCATGGATGCTGCCATGTTGAGGAGACATCAGAGTCCAAGAAAGAGACGTCCGAGGCATGTTATGGGATCTAGAGACATGCAGTAGACACGTATGGATCAGCGGCCCAGCTCCTTGCCAGACCTTCTCTATCTCACCCCCGCAATCTACATGCACGGTGAGCCCTGTGAAAGGCTAAAGGTGATGACAAGAAGGAAGAGAAGCCAAAAGAAGCCAAGCCCGAGGCTGCTTTGGGTTGCTTTGCTGCTTTTGTTGCCTTCGGTGCTTGTGGACCCGCTTGGGGAATGCAGGCGCCGCCGAGCCCACCACCGAGCCCACCACCGGGCCCTGTCGCAGATGCATCCGGTCAGCGCTTAAGCTCGCTCGCTCCCCAGTCAGAAGATGCATGGGCACGCTGGGGTTGATCTGCTGCCTACCTGTGCCTCGTGGCGGGCAAACTACCTAGGTTGCCTGGTTTTTCGACCGTTTTCAGTGATGGTCAGTAACATGGAACGACACTCATGACTGCTCACGATGTGCCCTGCCCCAGAGATGTCGGAAGCTCGGCACCTTGTCCCTTTTTTGCTTTGCTTCAGGCATGTTGCCTCCATTGCCAGCCCGGGACCCGGTCCATGTCAGGAGTCATAAAGGTGCCGCCATGTTCTTTGGGGGCTGTTCAGCTAGGTTCAGCTAAGGTGCCCCAGAAAGGCCCATAGTAATAACATGGACAAGTAAGGAGTAGAGACGAAATCAGGCAACATAGTCCCCCCAACTCTCAGACTGCCCTCCCGAACGTAGAGAAGAGATGGCAGACTGTTCCTGCTTTCCCATCCAGGAAACCCAAAGCCTCAACACTGCATCCCCCTCCCCCTCCCCCCTGAACATCCTGTGGCCCCAAACCCTAAGCCTTAAATCTCACCCGAAACCCTAAACCCTACATCCTAAACCCTAAGCCCCAAAACCACAAACCCCAAAACCCTAAAACCCCGGAGCCCTGATGTTCCCTGGAGCCCTCGTCCAGGCCAGGATGGCGGCGAGGCGGCCCTGAAAGGAATCCGAGAGTTCTTCGGCAGCCGCGAGGCCCGTTTGGGGTTGAGGGTTGAGGGTTGAGGGTTTAGGGTTTGGGGGGTTCGAGGTTTGAGGGACTTTTTCAGGGGATGATAGGGTTCGTGGAGTAGTTTAGAGCTTTCAGGGTTTTTGGGTCTCACGTTCCTCTGCGCGTGCTTTCGCTGCTTGGAGGCTGAGCTGGAGAAAGCGCTGGAGGCGCAGAAGAAGAGGCGAGGCAACCCTGAATTCCCTAAACCCAAAGCCCCAAGCGCTCCGGAGCTTGATGAGAGGCAAGAGAAGATGATTGCCGAGATGGAACGCCAAACAGAGGAGATCCAGAATAAGATGGAGGTCCGAATCCACGAAGCAGCGGCAGCCACGACCAGCCACGGCCCTTTGAGAGGCTCAACTTGCAGAAGAAGTTCGCCTCGGACTTAGACCCCTTACATTTGGCTTTTGTCGAACGCCGGGTGATTTTTTGCACTGGGTTGTGTGTGTGTGTGTGCGCACGCTGCGCGCGCCCTTCTCCAGCGAGATCGCGGTGGATTTGTTGCTCAGGGGTCGGCACCGAGCTTCGGGAACGAATCGAGGCTTTGCAGGTGGGCTGCCTGGGCATTGCCTAGGCCTAGGAACTCTGCCTAGTGTATGCGCTGCTTCCAGTCTGCATGCTTCTGGCTTTGACCTGGCCAGGAGACGTACACAAGCGTGAGTGACCAGCTGGAGATGTCACAGATTTCCAACGAGAAGCTGCAGGCTGGAGTGGTTGCAACGTGCTCAAACGTGCTCATACCATACAGTACCCAGACTGTACCTGGTCTGTGCTCTACTGCTGTCGTTGTGAAAGACAAGCTGCATTGCGCGTTCAAAGCAAAACGACAAGGTGGATCGGGATGAGCTGCGGCAGGACTGCCGCGAGCTTTTGCATGACCTATGTCACCTAGTTAAATCCATTCTAGGTTACCTTTTCGGGTGCCTGTTGGCAGTCATCTGCCTCCGTCACAGGACGTTCAGAAGTTGGAGGAGATGCTGAAGTGCGGAGCTCAGGGTTCCGTTTTGATGCGTCTTCATGGCTACGCTGATGCTCCGTCACTCGCGGAGCATTGGAGATGGAAAGGGATGGGCTGAATGCAATGCTTCCCGGCAGGGAAGAGCAAGAGAGAAATGAAAAGCAGAAGAAGGACGCAGAAGAAGAAGCGAAAAAGAAAGAGGCCGATGCTCCATGGCGAGTATGTGGAAACCTCTTGTGTGCACAAACTTTGTGTCTCTTTGAGGGCTTAGGGATGTTTCGGGTTGACAGGAACAGCTGGCGAAGCTTGAAGAGAAGAAGAAGGAGCTTACCATCACCGTGAGGAACGGGGGTGGGGCATGAAGACGTCACTTAAGTGCTTCCATGAACATCTGCGTGACGGCTTTGAAATGGCCATGGCTGCTTGTCAGGGAGCTTGACAAGCAGATGCAGGCAAAGCCACCTCTGCCGTTTTCTGGGGGTTCTCCTACTTTATCCCTGCGCCATGTCTGTTATGCTATGCCCCAGGCGGAGCGTGAGTCAGCTACAAAGAAGGCAGCTCACCCAGTCCATCCCGAAGTCCCAGACGCACGTGGTTTGATGTCCATGTCACGACGTCCTAAACTGCACCTGCAAACCTCCGCGGAGCTGGCTCAGCAAAGCCAGTCAACAGTTGACCTGGTGGTGAACGCATGCAGTCTCTCTCTCTCTCTCTCTCCCTCTCTCTCTCTCTCTCTTTGTGGCTGGTCTTCAGCTTTCAGCTGCATCGCATACCGAGGAAGAGAAGATCCGCACCGAGCTGACAGATACACGCGAGGCGTTCGCAGCTGAGTGCCTGGAGAGAAGAGGAACATCAGCGGCAGGGGGTTCAAAGTGCTAAAAAGTGTGACTGCCGGAACTGCCTTTGATTGTTTCGCTGAGGCTGACATCCTCGAGGAATGAGACCAGCCAAGTGCCGGGCCTACCTTGCAGTTAGCTCTGAAGGCACAGTTAACGGTCGTTGTCCGAAGTTCCTGCGAGTATACGACGTATGTGCGCAGGTTGTCAGCGAGCTGAAGACCGCCCGAAAAGAGAACGCGGCCCTGAACGAGAAGGCTGCTGCTACACACGTCAGGTTTCATGCTTCCCTTCCCTCACTGGTGCAGTGCTACGCTGAAAGGCAACTTCTGAAAGGCAACATACTCGTCAGGGAGCATCGTGGTTCTCAGAAACGTTTCGAGCGCCTGCAAAAGGTACGCAGCGTGGAGGACAGCCTGAAGGCTTCCAAGGAGCAGCAGGAGGCAAGCAAGCGCTGCTCAACTCCCCGTGCGAGTCGCCCCACCTGACTCCATGCGATTGAACTGCAGCATGTTCTATTGAAGTTGAGCTTTCGTCTTCGCATGTGAGCGTTGGTGACGGCCCGTGGTTGACCTGCTCGCAGTTGCTGAATGCCAAGCTCAAGGAAGTCATGGCTGAAGGCCGGAGCAAGAGCCGGGCACAGCATGCCCTGGAACTGGAGCCGGTCTTGCCATTGTTTTGTCTGTGTAATTTCGCACGTGTTGTCATTGAGTGTCCTAGAGTCTGCTAGAGTAGACTTGATGGCCTGTGAGCTGAAAGGCGATGCGCTGAAGAAAGAAACCGAGATGCTCAAGGAAGCTGCGGTTGTGGCTGCAGGACATTGGGAAGAAGGGACTCGGGTGTCTTTCCCCCGGCCCCAGGGTGGAGGTCAAGTCATGCCAACTTGTTGGTTTTTGAGACATGTGCTGGTGAGGACGCGAGCAGAACTACTTCATGATGATGAAGAAGTTTGCGGCGAAAAGCAAGGTGCCAGCTCCAGAGTTGCCCCCAACTCAAGACCACACAATAAGATCTACGGTTTAGGGTTTGGGGTTTAGGGTTTTAGGGATTGTGCTTGTAACAGCCTCACAAGTCCGCACAGAACCTGATGCAGGCTCCCTAAGTGAAAGAATCCTCAGCGGCACTTGCGACGTCAAATGCGGGTTTACGGAAATAAGGGACCCCGAATATCGACCCCCAAATAGTTAGGTTCCCTTTACAATAAGGACCCCAGTAAGGTACCCCTGGTCGTTGCACTGTCGCACTGTCAGGAGCTGGAGGAGCGACTACCAGTCATGGAGGAGGAAAACAAGCGCTTGCTCGACCGCATCAGCCGGAATCTCAAAGGGACTTCGTGAATTTGGGGGGGGGCATCTTTCGGCCTCTTTCGGGGTGGGCTGTGACTTGCCGTGATGATCTGTCCTATGGATTCTTCCCAGGCCAGCTCGAGGTCGTAGCCGAAAATGCAGCTTGTCTGCAGCTGCATCCAGACAGATTTGACTAGCAGTGTGTTTAGCTCCTGGAACTGCTGCAGCTCCGTGCATAGGAAGGAGTCTTGCTCTTGTTTCCAAGGAAAAGAAGCTTTCCAAGCAGCTAGAGGCCTTGGTCATGATGCAACTCAGTGTTGCATGATTCCCAGACCTGCATGGCAAGCATGGCAAGCAGGTCTCCACAAGCGAGAACGAGCAGCTTGCACAAGAGCTGCAAAGTCTCGAAGCAAGCTTGAAGAGCAGCAGCGCTCAGCAATTGCTGGCCTGGAATTCCCTTCGAACATCTGAGTATGTTTTGAATCACTGTTCTGCAGGCTTTCTGTGCATCTAGAAAATTGTGCTGGCACGTCCTTGAGCAGTCAGGCAAGGACCAGCATGTTGAGAAGCTGACCGTTGACCTTGAGGCCTTCGATGTCGCGAGCAACCTTTTGCATGTAGCTTTGATGGTCTGTGCCTCTCCGGCATCGAGTATCGAGTGTGGTGACATTCCTCTGTCACCCTGCGTCCAGAACAGCCACAATGAGAAGAAGTTGATCAAGCAAAAGTCGCAGCCAGCCTGAATGGGACTAGCCGACGAGCTTCAGGGCATGTGGATTGCAATGAGATTCGTATGCGGCAAGCTCGAGATGGTCACGGTTGGGAATGTAAAGCAGAAAGCATCCTCACACTGAAGAGCCGAGTGTTCATGTGTCCCAAGCGCCCAACCTGCCAAGGGAAGAGTTTCAGGAGCATGCCGAGAAGAGATTCAGAGAAGCGGAAGACAAGATTTGGGCAACCACTGAGAAGGCCTCTTTTGCACATCGATTGCAATTGCCACGTGCGCACGTGGCACGCGCTCTGTTCGGGAAGGTGGTGCAGGCCAAAGCAGAGACAAAGTACGCGCTTCTCGACGGCACCCAGATGCTGAAGACACGGGTTTGTACTTTATGAAAGTAGAAGCAGTTGTGTATCACCGCAGTTTGGCACGGCCCGGAGCTGCGTTGCAGTTGCTACATCTTCAGGCTCAAGGCAGCTGAGCGTGCAAAGCAGGCCACAGTCTGCAACCCCCCTGGGCCCTAAGCCGGATGCCCTAAACCCCCTCGCTGACAGGATGCTGCAGAGGAGAAGAAGGAGCTGACCAAGGCAAAGCTGTTGGGACCTGCTAGTAACAATAGAAGGTGCTGCTCAAAGTGTGCTGGGCGAGCTTCGTTTAATGCCATCATGTACACAAGCTGACGGGGTGGAGGGAAGTTTGCATTCACTTCAGGAATCGGCACCTTGTGGCTGCAGACTCTGTGTAACAAACATGCAGTCGAGAGCCGAATCTGTTTCGAATTCCCTGAGCTTTGGGGTGGACATAGCAGCTCTGCTATCCGAAGTTGGTTGCCCTCGAGGCTGCGGAGAAGGCACGACAACAAGCCGAGGAGCGAGCGCTGCCCTCGGTCAAGATGGGCCATCAAGGTTTGTTGGGTTTCTTGCGTTTCTTGCGTTTCTTGGGTTTCTTGCGTTTCTTGAGTTTCTTGGGTTTGTTGGGTTTGTTGGGTTTCTTGGGTTTATTGGGTTTATTGGGTCTACTGGGTTTCTTGGGTTTCATTGGTCGTCCGACTGGATCAGGGGTCACTTCGGCTGTTCCCAGGTGCGATCCGAGGCTGAGAAGGCAGCCGCAGCGCACCAACGAGCCGAGCAGGTGCCACACCGGTAGTCGGAAGGGACGCATGTTCAGAGAGGGACGCGCCGGAAGAGAGCAGCGATAAGAACCCTAAACCCTAAACCCTAAACCCTGAACCCTAAACCCTAAACCCTGAACTCTGAACCCTGAACCCTAAACCCCCTAAACCCTACACCACTGGAAGGCAGCAGCTGACAAGGAACAGGCCTTGAAGGATGCCCATGCGACAAAGAAAAAAGCTGAGGCGCGTTTAGGGCTTAGGGTTTAGGGTTTAGGGTTCAGGGCTTAGGTTTAGGTACAAAGGTTGCGAAAGCCAGTTGAGCAAGAATGGTGCGCATGCATGGACAGAAAAGGGCTTTTTGGCACTCAGGGCCTGCCTGTTATCTCTGTCTCGCATTCAACCTCAGGCTGACAAGAAGGAGGCCATCGCGAAAGCGGATGCAGCTCGTAAGGCAGCTGAAGAGCAGGCAAAACTGCGATTTTGCAAGAAAAGAGACTGTTAGGCCAACTCCCTCCTAAAACCCCTAAACCCTAAACCCTAAACCCTAAACCCTAAACCCTAAACCCTAAACCCTAAACCCTAAACCCTAAACCCTAAGCCCTAAGCCCTAAGCCTGACCCAAGGCATGCTCAGATGCACAGCGTCTTGTCAGGCTGCCAGGGAGGCCAAGGAGGCATTCAAAGCAAAGCAGGCCGCAGAGGATGCGAAGGTCGGGCGAACTTTTGCTACTAACAGTTCTGAATAGGGTTTAGGGTTTAGGGTTTAGGGTTTAGGGTTTAGGGTTTCTGAATAGGGATTTCAGGTACCTCCTATTGCAAGCCCCTGTTATTGACTGCTAGTATAAGGGGGAACATCCTTCTTAGATGATGGGGCCCTTTTGCAGTACCCTACATACAAGGCTCCGTAGTAAAATCGAACCCGGACCATAGTTCAGGGAACCTCCCATGTGCTTCGGTCGGGTTTCTGGCTGCATTTCCTCTATGGGTAGGGAGCTTCTGTAACCCGGGGATGACGAGGCAGACAAGAAGTATGCCCTTGCAGATGCTGCAGAAGCCAAGACGCTCGAATAAGCTTCGAGGTTTGCCCCAAGGGCTGCTGAGCGTGGGTAGAAGCGGAGCTCTTCTGGTGTGCCCTGCCTGGCTAAGGAAAGCAGCCGAAAAGGCCACACAGGAAGCCATCAATGCTGCTGACCAGGCCATTCTCTTCAAAACACCAGAAACAGAAGTGGTGTCTCCCATCGCGTCTGTCCAAGGCCATAGCGGCAGCGGATGCAAAGGTGCAGGAGCAGGTGTCTGCCGCCAAAGCCGCGCACCAGGCCAAAGAACAGGCCGAGGCCGAAGACGCTGCTCTCTTACGCCTGGGTGCTTTTGTTGAGGGCCTGGCATGCGGACTCGTTGAAGTGCCAGGCCGCCAAGGCGAAAGCCTTGGAGGACGCAGCACGAGAATCTAGAGAAAGTAGAGCAGCGGCATGCGGTGGCAATGGGATTGGTTCGTGTTGTTGTTTGTGTTTCATGCGAAGCTATGGTCTCAACTTCTCATTTCTGGACTGTGGAGGAAGCCCTGTCCGCACGACGAATAGCTGAACAGGCGACTCCGGGCAAACGTGAAGCCATCGCGTTTGGAATGACATGTTGTGCTCGTGCTCTTTTGAAGGCAAAGCTAGCAGAGCATGAGGCTCTCTCCGAGATGAGGCCTGGGAACATACGGGGCCCCGACATGTCCTGCCCGGATCGCAGAAGATCGGGTGACCGCAAGAGGGCAAGGAAAGGGGGGGGAAGGGGGGGAGGGGAACTGAAAGGACCCTTTTTTTTCCCTGACTTTTTGCCCTTCACTCCCTTCGATTCCTTCAACCTGCAGGGAATTGACCGAGAAGCAGGCGGCGGACTTGCATGCCAAGGTGCATCCCGCCAGTCCTTCTTTGGTGCTTCTAATGGTACAAGAATGCAAGAATACGAGAATACAAGAATACAAGAGTACAATAATGCAAGCAGCCAAGAATACAAGGATACAAGAAGAGAAATCATGCAATCTGCAATCACATAAAGTGCTAATACTATAGTAGCAATGTAGGAGAAATATAGGAAGTGTATAGCAGCAGTATAGTAGTACCATACTAGTAATATAGTAGTAGTGTAGTAGTAAGTAGTATAGTAGTAGTATAGTAGCAGTCTTGTAGTGGTATAGTAGTAGTATAGTAGTAAGATAGTCGTAATTTAGAAAATATAGTAGTTTAAGAACACATTGATATGCAATCATACAAAACAATGTATAATAGTCTAAGAATACATAGTTCTTTTTTTACAACATATTTTTTCAAATACTTCAAGAACATGGTACTCTCGTCGTGTGAGGATACAAGAAGACTAGGAGTTTCTCATGGATTTGTGTCTCTCCTGTTTGCACCTTCAGGCTGCCGCTGCCAAGAAAGCAGTGGAAGAAGCACAGGCACCTGTGAGATGTCACGTCGTTCGTGTTTAAACCTTTGTTAAGGGTTATAGAGACTTACAGAAGGGGCGGTGCTGGGTGCTAGTCTGCACCCAAGGTTGCCCCAGTAGCTGTCCTACAATATTGGTTGGTTTATCTTTGTTGTAACTCAGCTACTATCAGTTAATGTTCAAGCTGGCTTGTCAGCAAAGGGATTTGCTTGTAAGCAACACGGCTTGCTTATCAGCTTGTCTGTAAAAGGGGAGGGGCAGGGAAGGGGAGGGGGCGAGTGGGGTAGGGGGTTTTTGGTTGTTGGCTTTTTCTTGCGCAAACCCCGCCCCTCACCCTTTTGAGGCTATTACTGTAGTGTTTAGGATGTGTTTTTTGGAGAACGACGTTTAGTGTTGAATGCTTAGGGAAACTATTTAGGAAGAATCTTCAATGTTCAGAGATGCTGTTTCATGCTTTGAGCAATTGGTTAGGGAACTTCTGTACTTGTAGACGCTTGCACGCGCCACTTCGGCAGCCGGGCCGGCCCAACGTCGGGTGCAGCGTGCGCGTCGCAGGCGAAGGAAGCCACAGTCAAATGTCGTTTGGTGCTGGCTAGGGGGGGGGGGCAAGGCCTCATAAGGCATCGGAGGATTCCCAGAAGCTAGAGGGTTGGAGGGTGTTTGCTGGCACTCCCAGGCAAGGGGGGTTTCGGGAAAAGTCAAGGAGCACTGTGTTTTGTGTTTCTTGGCGCGCCTGCTGAGGGAGGCGGGAGAGGGGGCCAGGGAAGGAGACGAGATCCTGTGTGCTTATTCTAGACGCCCCTGGGCCGGAAGCCGAGGTGAACATTTAGGGACTTCATTTCACATTACACAAGAGCGCCCAAGACTGTCCCTCCCGACCCTGAGGGTAGAAACCCTCAACCCTAAACCCTAAACCCTAAACCCTAAACCCTAAACCGTGGCTGGAACCGAGGCTGCGCAGGCCAAGCTCACGGCACAGGCTGAGAAGGCACGTGCGGCTGCCCAGGACACGAGAGCCACACAGAGCCCTGAAGAGCTCCCCTTGCAACCCTTGCAACCCTTGCAACCCTTGCAACCCTTGCAACCCTTGCAACCCTTGCAACCCTTGCAACCCTTGCAACCCTTGCAACCCATCAACCCTTGCAACCCTAAACCCTAAACCCTAAACCCTGAACCCTAAACCCTAAAACCCTGGACCCCAACCCCAAGCTCGAAGCCCTAGACCCGATTATGCGAGCCGTGAGAATCCCTGTGTGAGCTCCGGCGCGAAGGTATCGGTGAAAGCATCCTCTGAATGTGTCCTATGAATGTGCTTCAGTTCTAGCCTTGCTTTGAGATGAAGGAGAAAGCCCAGCTTGCCGCAGATCTGAAGAGACTTGGATAGTGAGCTTAGTTCTCGTGTGCGCCTCTTTACGCACCATCCCACATGCTTCGGGCAACTGCAGTCTTTAGCAATCAAGGACGTCAAGTGGCGCCCCTCGCTGAGAGTTGAGGCCACCAAGACTGGAACTTGCCGCTTGTTCAAATTGTTCAAAAATAGGGTCTCTCTTGGGGATGCCCTGTTACGCGGGTCTCAGTAGGAGAGTTGTCCAAAAGGCCTGTTTCGAGACCACCACAGCGTCGCCCTCTAGCACCCGCCACCACAAAAAAGGGAACATATTCCGCCACTTGAAGTCGCATCCATTTGGTGCATTCCCCAGTGCATGACATGCAGTATTGCGAGCAATCCGACTTCTAGATGCCGTTTATTTTGCCGACAGCTTATCGCTGCGCTACAAGTAGCAGAAATCGAGTTTCCAGCATGTGCAATGACAGACAACGGGTCAGATGACCACGAACCCCAAAACTCAAAACCCTTCGAAGATAGGGTCCTGGGCGATGCACAGCAACTGTGGCTATAAGTCCAGGCGATCTTGAGTGCTGATCTGTTGCTGGCACCAACTCTGCGGTTCATTATTCCACTGCTAGAGCCGGCGAGCGAAAAAGACTTTTGAAGAGTTCAGCCGCTGCAACGTCCGAAGGTCCGCGTCTGAGGCCACCACTTCGGCGCCTGATGCGTGGAGCGTGGACAATAGACGTAGACCTCAAAGTGCCAGAGGCTGCATTGAGCTGAACCTTGAACTCACTTTATTAGGGTGACCTAAACCCTAAACCCTAAACCCTAAACCCTAAACCCTCAAATGCTTGCCCCTTTACTTCGCGGGGAGCCACACGCGAAGGCACACCGCCTGCCGCTCAGGATGGTCTTTCAACGCGGTCCCAGGCACTTTGTGCAAGATCCGTTCTAATTCTAGCTTCTTTAATTCCGCTGTGTTCTCCAGAGACAGCTGACGGTTGGTAGTCGCCGCCCTACAGTCGCCGCCCTATAGTCGCAGCAAACCAGCAGAAGGTCCGTTCCTTGCGGTGTCTCAAGAGAATGCGACCAAGCGCAAAATCTTAAAGCACTCAGGGGCAAAATCTTAAAGCACTCAGGGGCATACTGCCGCATGACAGCCTTTCCCCACTTCGACTAGATTTCCTCGAAGAATCTTGGAGAGTCAGGCGGCCATTGAAGCTAAGTACTCGTTGTGCTTTGAGTGGCTTTGGAGCTCGCAGGGTGCAGGTAGTTTTCCATGGACAGAGGCCACCTTCTGCAAAGACAAGATTGGGCCGTAGCATCACCGATTACTGTTACGTGTGTGTTGCCAGATGCTCAGTTTTTGTGCAGTCCGTTCTATCTCCATATACGTGATCCGGCCGCAAAAAGAGCCATCGAAAGCTGCACTACAGTCTGGTTTTTGGCGGTGGTCGTGATTACGGTTGTTGGGTTTGGTTGTTGGGTTTGGTGGTGAGCATAACAAGAAAACCATCGGCCACGCTTCCAGGAGGTGGCAGGCAACTTTTCCATGTCATGTCGAACATGCGGAGGCAGCGCCCAGCCAAGTGGGATGTCGTGCCGACAATGCCGTGATTTTGCATGAAGCTCTCGGAAGACCGTCGTAGACGTGCTGGAAGTCGGACAGCATTGCCTCCTCAGCCACTTTTCTTCTAGTCTCGATAGGCTCGTTCTTACTGCGCTTAAAGTGCGGTTGAGTCTGAACCTGGCTGCTAGGCTGCAGGAGACGAAGGAGTAGGGAGACATCTTGGTACGCCCAGGGGAGATAGGTGACTTGCCTCCTGCGGTGCCCAGGTTTTCGTTATCTCTTGCTTGGAGTTCTCCGCTTCCGCGCGCGAAAAAGTCATCCGTTGTGGATTGCGGACTTTCCACCGGTCTCCCCATGCTCTAGCACCCAGCACCGACAGGTTCTTCCAATGTGCCAGTCCGCACGAAAGAGAGGCTGCTTTTGGCACATGGTGCACCCGAAAGGTCTCCCAGGCTGTAAAACCATGTTGCGAACAGCGCTCTCGATGATCTGCGGGCCCCGTACTTTTGATCTCCGCCGACTTGGCCCGTGGGTCTGAAAGCAGAGCCGGCGCATGCTGAGCCATGGCGAGGGCATGCTGCTCCCTGAGTTGATGGTCTCGAGAATGTGTCCTGCTCGTATACCAGCAAGCCGCAGGTTTTTCAATAACGATGAACGATTCTGAAGGATTGCCCTGCCACGGCTTTCACTGAGAATGCAAGGCCTTGTGCTCCTGCTCTGCGTGGTATCCCTTGCGCATAAGGCACGCCAGTTCATATTCCAAGCACACGTCCCTGGCGGTGCATCCTAGCGCCGAAAGCATTCTCTTCTCAGAACAAGATGCATGGAGAAGCAGCTCCTGTTGCCAGGTTCAGAGAAATGTAGTTTTGCTCGGAACTGAGACTTTCATTGTGGGCTCTAGGATTGCGGTGGGCAGTGATTTTTGGCACGATGCTGGCTAAGCAGCAAAGCAGACAAATGTGCTGTGAACTCTTTGACTCTTTGACCATCGTCTCAACAACTGCTTGCTGTAGCTTGTTGAGCAGTGCTTTGGAGGCGCAGCCGGCTGCATGGTGTTGTAGCGACACAGCAGAAGCAGCAGCAGCTGCGCTTGTGGCTGGCCTGTTTTGGGCTCCTTTTCGAAAGCCTGGGTGCAGGGAAACAATCCTGTGAACCTCGTGTTCAATGCGCGTCGGATTGCGAAGCACTCTTCTTCCCCATATTCACCAAGCGCATTGCAAGCTTCCTGTGCCAGGTGCAATGCCTATCCATACGAAGCTGCCATTGCAGCTAGGCCGCAGCCAGAAGGTTCCGCTAATCCGCTAGGAGTTGGCACACATCACTCACATCACGCCTACGCAAAGCCTGCACACAGCCATGGCCTGGGCCCAGGATGTCTTTCAAGGAAAGGAGAAGCTGACGACAGACAAGCCGCCGCCTCGCAGACTGAGAACCGTGTACCGTGTTTGTGCACCGTACAGCGTGCACGCGGGTGCACGCGGGTGCACACGACGTGCTCCAGGCAGCTTCCGTACCGGCAATGCCGTGATTTTGACGTTTCACTCAAGGCCACCTTTAAGGGCAGGGTCCTGCCATGACCTGCTGGTAACACTTCAAAGTTTGATGGATGGCAGGCCAATGACAAATTGGACATCAAGATCGGCAATGTCACCACTGGAACTTTTTCTGTGCCTGAAGCTCATTAAATAGCTGAAACAGCTCCTGATGACATCATATGCTGTCATGCGATGACAGATACTGGCATCATGTACTGTCTTGGACTCTTGGTGACCCTGTGGGAGTCTATGATGGGCAACATGCGAGGTCGGAAGTGCCCGAATCCACCGCGCTCCTGTTGCTGGTGGTTTATCGCTTGGGCCTTCGAGAGTGTTGCTTCTCCCTTGGATGCAGCTCATGTGACTCACGTGACTACAATGTGGCCTTCAAGGCCACGATGTTGAGAGCACAGCCGTGTCGTTCGAGTCCCACATGTTCATGGCGGACGATCCCAACCCACAGGCCACGTCGTGAGTAACATCTACTTCACTTCTGAGTTGACAATGTGACAGACAAAGCGATTGTCTCTTGGAGAGCTGAGCTCAGACGTAGCTTAGCTCTTCCAATCACCGTGTGCACGTGGACATGTGTGTGACAGGTTGCGATCATCGACGCTTTTCTTGGCACTACTGAATTCAGGCAGGAGTGCTTCAGCCAGCATTTGTATCTTGCTGCTCGTCGCCATCTTGCTGGATGTTCTGCTCTTTCACTTTGTGGTTTCCTTCATCCTTTTGTTTTGTTTCTGCTTCTTTTGTCGTGTTCGAAGCCAGGAAATACAGACAGAAATACGGAAAACAAAGAGAACGAACGAAAGAATGCAACAGAAACAAAGAAAAAAGAACCAAAGAAAGAAGTAATAACAAACGGCGGGAAGACATGGCTAGGGAAATCAGGAACAAGACGACACACCGAAAGAAACAAGAAACATTCATGAAAAAAGGAATCAACAGGGTGCAGATGCACAAGGAACTCCATGGAACAGGCAGAAAAATGGAACAGGTACAGCGACAGAAGCGCATAACAACAAGGTACTACTACTACTACTACTACTACTACTACTACTACTACTACTGCTACTACTGCTACTACTGCTACTACTGCTACTACTGCTACTACTGCTACTACTGCTACTACTGCTACTACTGCTACTACTGCTACTACTGCTACTACTGCTACTACTGCTGCTACTGCTGCTACTGCTACTACTGCTACTAGTGCTACTACTGCTTCTACTGCTACTACTGCTACTACTGCTACTACTGCTACTACTGCTACTACTGCTACTACTGCTACTACTGCTACTACTGCTACTACTGCTACTACTGCTACTACTGCTACTACTGCTACTACTGCTACTACTGCTACTACTGCTTCTACTGCTACTACTGCTACTACTGCTACTACTGCTACTACTGCTACTACTGCTACTACTGCTACTACTGCTACTACTGCTATTACTGCTACTACTGCTACTACTGCTACTATTACAACAACAACAACTACTAGGCTAGCGCGCCTCAGGGCGCCTGGTCGTTTTGCTGCGGCTGAACGTCCGGACATTGGTGTTTTGCGTCATTTCCGGTAGAGGCCGAAAATGTAACTAAAAAAAAACTACTCGCGGGCAAGGGAAAGGAAGGTTTCAGGGTTTGGAAGCGATGTGTTGCTGTGTGCCGGTCCCTGTTCTAAAGGTCAAGTCTGCAGCCCGTAGAGAAACAAAAACACTGTAAATACCAGTGTTTTGGGCATGGTCGCCAAAGGCAAGGACGCTTGTGAATGCATTTCTTGTTCCACATCCTTATGCAGTATGTTGTACAAAGTGGCGGAAATGCTGTAAATACCAGTGTTTTGGGCGTGAACACCAGTGTTTTGGGCATGGTCGCAAAAGGCAGGGACGCTTGTGACAACGTGTCTTGTTCCACAACCTTGCGCGGTATGTTGTACAAACTGGCGAAAACGCTGTAAATACCAGTGTTTTGGGCATGGATGCAATATGAATGATGTTCTTATCCCCCCCCCCCCAACCCCCCCACCCCCCCACCCCCCCACCCCCCCACCCCCCCCCCAACAAGAGCAAAAAACGCACCAAAACGCACCAAACTGCCTGGGGGCGCGCTTTGCAACTACTACTACTACTACTACCACTACTACTACTGCTACTAGTACTACTACTACTACTAACTACTACTAACTACTACTACTACTACTACTACTACTATACTACTACTACTACTACTACTACTACTACTACTACTACTGCTACTGCTACTGCTACTGCTACTGCTACTACTGCTACTGCTACTGCTACTGCTACTGCTACTGCTACTGCTACTGCTACTGCTACTGCTACTGCTACTGCTACTGCTACTGCTACTGCTACTGCTACTCCTTCTGCTGCTACTACTACTACTACGACGACCTACTACGACTACTACGATTATTACGACACGACTACTACTACTACTACTACTACTACTACTACTACTACTACTACTACTACTACTACTACTACTACTACTACTACTACTACTACTACTACTACTACTGCTACTACTACTACTACTACTGCGCCTCCTTCGTGTACATAATGTGCTTCCTTGGTTTTGATTGACCGTGTTCTGGAAGTGGACGACGCTAGTCTTTGGACTGAATGAACTCACTTCCCTCGCCTGTGGATCTGTGCATGGGCGCCTGGTGAGCATTTGCGCTGGGACAAATATAGCAGCAATAATGGGGACAAACCGCAACATAGGACCAACAAAGCAACAGTGAGCGATAGTCGCAAGTTTCCGCTATCGCAAAGTACAGCAGAAACACAGAACAGCATCGCTCCCCCCGAAATGTATGAACTTTCACGCCAGATGCCGAGACATGCGGCCTGTCATTTGACATTGCCTCGGCAACACAATTTTGGCCATTGTTGGGATTTTTGGGAGTATTGCAGATGACCGTTCAATCACCTTCTTCAATGAGCTCCTTCTGTTGATGTGCTTGGCAGGCCGATAATCTACGCTGGAAACTTGTCGGAGACGCTTCGGTTTGGCAGAGTGCAGCAGCTCAGTGACGTATTCTTCTCGTGCTGTGACTCCTGATTGCGGAGCGTGACTGGTGGAGTTTCGATTTAGCATGTTTGCATGTGCCTTTGGAGCCGTTGATCTCCGGTAGCTTCGTATGCTGCTCAGGTCATCTCCTTGAACCCAGGGGACTACACCATTCGCCTCCAGAATGATGCAAACGTGACTCAGGCGCCCGTGGTGGATGCAGCAAAGTTTCCCTAGTCTCTTGACCCTGCAGGATGTGGTCCCGGCCCAGGACCAAGTCACTATGCCGGAATCTCCTGACCCTCCTGAAGCTTCAGTTCGTTGTTCATCATCTGCGAAGACCCTCCTCGTGTCAGGTGCGAGCGCGCAAAGGGGACAAGTACGTGGTGCTTGTCTCAAAGCAACGTTATCGACATGTGTGGAAGGCAAGTTAGGCATGTCGAACCGTCGTAGGTGCTGCGCTCTGGCATCCAGGCCCAGCGCGGGCCCAGTTTCCAGCAGGACCTACACATCTTCTCTTGAGCGAACATTGCCTGAACACGATTGCTTGAACCTGCTTTTTGTGGCAGCAGTGTCCACGAGACCTCACGGGCCCTGTTCTGCGCAGCCGGACAGTTTCAGCCCGTAGAGTCTCGAACTCCAACGGGGGGTTCTGGTACCTTGGCAGTGGACTTGGCCGAGCCATGAAGATCAGTGCCTTGCGCGCGGCAATGCAGAAGGACCGGCGGTGGCCAACATGCTTAGAGGGAGGCAGCAGAACGGATCCCCAGAAGCTTCCAAGCTAGGCAGCCTTGGGCCCTAGTCACGAGTGTAGTCACGTGGTCGCTTCCTGTGATTCTGAGACGTTGTCCTTTCTGTCCGCCTTTTTCCAGGGTCTCTCCGCCATGAGAATGAACACCAAGAAGCCTCAGAGCTGTCCGCGACCGTTCACCAATGTTGCTCCAGTACCTGCTGGGGCATGGGAAGGCGCGGCGAGCAGCAGCGATAGGCAGAGAGAGAGAGGGAGGGAACGGCTGGGCCGGCGACAAAGAGGAGAAGGAGAAGGAGAAGGAGAAGGAGAAGGAGAAGGAGAAGGAGAAGGAGAAGGAGAAGAAGAAGAAGAAGAAGAAGAAGAAGAAGAAGAAGAAGAAGAAGAAGAAGAAGAAAAGGAGGAGGAGAAAGACGACTGCCCGTCAAACCTCAAATGGGACTTCCGAACAAGTGAACAATAGCGAAGAGACTACTACTGGCAAATTCCTCCATCATAAGCTGCGTCTTGGTGCTCGCTAAAAGACCCAGCGAAATACAGTAGTTTTAGTGGGTCTTTTGCAGCATACAATACAATCTTATTAACGGGCTATTTTAATGGACGTGCGATTTTATTTTCAATTTACTACGAAAACTCCCAAGACAAGGCTCCCAGATTCTTTTTGGCTCCTGTCGCCAGCCCCAGCACATGGGCGCCAGAGAGACCACAAGCACACCGGGAGTTCCAGATTAATTAAGGGTGGGAGGGGAAGAAGTGCTTGTACCATTTTGTACCACATTGAGCACAGAGCAGTGGGAAATGGCGGAGGAGTATGCAGAGCACGCAGAAGTGGGATGCAACGGAATCATGAGCATGCTGATGCTCAAGAGGCAATTCCACAAAGTGGGATCCGGCTGCTGAGCAAAGAAGTCGGCAACCAGGGGCAACTAAAAGTGCCTCACGCAATGCGGTCGCCCACCTCCTTTCTTTGCGATCTGCAGATGCAGGCTCTTAATGGGGGGCAGTTGGCTGCGGACTTTCACACGGAAGACCTTGCGGAGCTTGTAAACATCCTGCACCACGTCCGAGCTCCCCACAAATACTTGAAGAGGGCCACGCTGAGTCAGAAACCACCAACCCTTGTCGCCAAGGCAGGTGAGCAAGCACCCTGACCTTGGTTCCCGCCCCTGCGCATTGCAATTGGCAAGTCCAGAAAGTCCAGACTTGAAAGCCTGTAATTTCAGGGAATTGGAAAACTGACTGTGCGAACGTACATGCTGAAGAACGTTCAGTGGTTCATGGATGTTCATGGCGTGGCACAGCGCCTACGCAGAGGCATCGGCTTGAAGGGCAGCCGCGGCAGGGCCAACCAAAACTGCCAAAACGCGCAGCAGCCGCCGGTTCTGAGGTCCACTTTGGCTCCCAAAAGGATCCCAAGCGCTTGATCGCACTGTTGAGGATCTAAGCGCAAGAAAGGCAACAAAACCCGGACGCTGCACCTGATGTGGCCAGGGCATCGGAGGCTCCTGCGCGGTGGTTTGTTGTGGCCTTGCATGGGCCAAGCGGTTTCGCTTGTTCCTATTGTCCGCGGGACGGAAGAAGGAAGAGAGACGGGTTCGTCATCCCTGTATCCTTTTCTGGAAAAATGAGAGGAGGCAAACTGCGATAAAGAGGGAAGGTTTGCCTCGGGGAGTGGATTGGTGATGCATGCAAAGAAAGAGTCACATGCATGTGTTTCTTCGAGCTCTTCCTCTTATTTGCGTCTGCAGATGTTGATGACGATGCTTCAACTTCCGCCATCTGCCTGGCGCAGCTGCTGAAGGTGATGACCTCAGAGATTGGGGCACACAGCGACTGCACTTGTGCGCAAGTGCCGGTAGGGCACGCCGGTCCACCTATAGGGGTCTGCGATAGTTGGGGATACCTTATTCGGGGCACCCGTTTCTGTAAGGGGATCCTAGAATTCCCTTCTCTTCGTACACGCCCCCCCCCCCACCTTGCAAAAGTTTCGGGGCAAGCCAAGGACTCCTCACGATCAAGGGGCCTGGAGCACACAGCATCGACGGACGATGTCTTCGAGGGATGCCTCCATCTTCCAGGTGTCAATAAACCCTAAACCCCAAACCCCAAACCCCAAACCCCAAACCCCAAACCCCAAACCCCAAACCCTAAACCCTAAACCCTAAACCCTAAACCCTAAACCCAGTAGAAATCTGTCGAAGGTCGAAAGCCGGAAGCGCGAGTCCAGTTTCGTGTTAGAGATCCGAAAGTAGGTGGGGTACCCTTTTTGGTCCCTTAAAGGGGATTCTTATCTATTTGGGGTATAAAAGGGGTACCCCTCGTACCAATGTTTTAGGAAATACACATCTGTGTGAAGCCACGAGGTGGCCCGGAGGAAGATGAGGCAGGGCATCACATGACGGGTTCACCTGTCGGACGCTTGGCCATAATTGGCCGTTGTTGCCGATTTTCCAACATTCAGGACCCGACCAGAGAGTTCCAAGAATGCCTGATCAAACGGGTCAACTGCCTGGAAGAGCACGAGTTTGAAGCACTGCGACATCGGGCGCTGCACATCGCTGCTTGGGATGCGATGTCGAGCGCCTGAGAAGCTGACTGCAACGCGTCGTGGAAGCTCCTCGGCTTCGGCTTGAAAGTTACTGTTGCAGTCCTGGATGAAGAGTGCCGTGGCCATGCGAAGCCCATAGTCATGTCTGCGCAAGGGGTATTTCATGGAGGGTGGACGACAAAGGCTCCACTCACCGCGACGTGGTACGTGGCATGGGTCACGTAAGTCATGCCTGAGCCTTAGATCCGAGGTGTGGAGGATGGCCGGCGATAGGGTGTGTTGTCAAGTAAAGAGCCTTGATGCTGTTGCGTGGAGAAGGCTGAAGACTCCTCTGAGCCAGGCATTTTCGCTTTCCTATTTTTTGCAAAGCTACAGTTATGCAAAGAGGCTGGCATGCTGGCATACGCTCTGGAGAGCGTCATACAATGGCTCATTTGGAGCTGTTGAGACGCAACGGATTGCGTGTGTTTCGACCGGCATTGCGTTGCTTTGATTTGCCGAAACTTGTTTACCAAGCACTGCCACGAAAGCATCTGCTCTCCTTGGAGCTAAGTACAGAAAGTGCACAAAGCTCTCAACTCCCCCTCCCGCCCTAGGCACATGCTAGTTGATGCTAAGGCAGGGGAGCCTTTACCCTGACATGTCACAGTATTCAACTTGCTTTCGCAGCATTCAAAACGTGGGCAGCGGCGTTGCTTTTTGACATCAGCCCGACGAGCCTGAGGTCCCCTTTGGGCACCAATGCTGTAACCTTCAACCCTATAGCCTGCATGCGCGAAGACACTAGCGAGCCGTCCAGCTTTCGTGGCCCCCGTTCTCAAAGTTTAGCTTTGTTTCCAAAGTTCTGCTTTTTGTTCCCACCGCATCAGACAGTGCCAACTGTCCTTGGTACAAAATCCCTATGCGATTTGCCTTTTGGACATTCGGCATCCTGTTTGTCGGATCAGGGATGCATCTCTCCAAGAGCTGATGAAGCCAGGGTAGTACCGGGTAGTACAATGGGTAGTGCCTGTGCGACTTTGGAGTCGCATCCTGATCCGTTTGCGTCATGTGGTGTAATGTGGGACACGCCATGGGTGTCCACGGTGTTTGGCGTAGCTTGAAAGGGCACAGGCTGCTCGCCCAATAACTCTTTTCCCTTGGGCGATATTTATGACTGGGTTGCTTGTGACATGGATGCAGCTGCAGATGCTAGAAGCACCGGCTGCTCACAAAGCAAACTGCTTCAGCAATGCACAGCCACTACGGCTATGCTGTCCGCGGCGTTCTGGACTTCGCCATGAACAGGCGGCGTGCGGTGCAGAGAAACCTCGGGCCAAACAGTTTCCAAATAAAGCAATGAAAAGGCCAGTCCGACGGCTGTCCTGCATTGTCGCAATAGCTCGCAGTGTGTGACCAGTCATGAGTTTTCAGATGCACCAGCGATGCAAGACGTTGTTGTTGTATGGAGATGAGGGAAGCGGTGCTGCTGCTGATGATGATGAGGGTGAAGATGCGAATGAACGTTGGTTGAGGTGAGGATTGGGTCCAGTGCTCCCCATCAGCCCCGAATGGTGAGTGGTCTTCAGCTGCACACGACGGTGCCCAGAGGCGACTCACATCAACCGCAGGCAAGCTTACACGGGCTTGGGGAGGCAGGTTGTCGTTGACTGGGATGCCCTCCCCTCCTCCTGGTCCCCTGCTGATGACCTGCGTGACAGAAAGGTGTGGACCCCATGTACACAAACACACATGGATCCCATCAGCTTTGGGCTTGCTCGTGTACAGGAACAAGTCAATGGAGAGTAAGAGAAGGCTGATGTAGAAGAAGGGTTCATGATATGCTATACGGAAGTTATGCGAATAAGATTTGGAACTTCGAAGAATGCCGGACAATCTTGTTGATGCTCAATGCTTGCAAGGAGACGGACTGCAAGCTGACAGTGCTTCACAACGGTTGCTACGCCACCTGCAATATGGTCAGATGCCCAAAATGGCAGAAACCAGCACCAACAGCAAGTCCGGCGCAAACGCGTCCACAGCCAGCAACACACCCACAAGCACCGCCTCCAGCATCACAAGATCGAAGCGCACGTCCATGACCAGTAGCACTTCACATGCACATAGACCGGCAGCTTCCACGCCCAACTCCAAAGCGGGCAACAAATTCACAAGCACCACACGCTGGAGCTGGATGAGCATGATGTTGAGTGTTGCCGGTGTTCCTTGGAGATGCCATTGGATGTGCTAGCTCTGGATGTGCCTGTGTGATGTGTTGGTGCTGGCTGAAGTTGAACGGCTGCTTGACACACTGCTGCTCGGTCACGCGCTCCTTGCCAACCTTGCTGTGGGTACATCAATATATCAAATATCAATGTATCTGTTCTGTTCGGCATGTCAGGTCGTGCTAAGGGACGTCGCCCAATCAAATCAGTATGTCATCAATGTAATGATATCATCAATATATCATCAATATCATATCATCAATATATCATCAATATATCATCAATATATCATCAATATATCATCAATATATCATCAATATATCATCAATATATCATCAGTATATCATCAATACATCATCAAGATATCATCACCATATCATCAATAGATCAATAATCATTGCATACGTACATCAGTATATCTATGTATCACTCACTGTATCAATATATCAATATATAAATATATCAATATATAAATATATCAATATATCAATATATCAATATATCAATATATCAATATATCAATATATCAATATATCAATATATCAATATCTCAATATATCAATATATCAATATATCAATATATCAATATATCAATATACATATATATATATGTTGATATATTCATATATCAATGTATCAGTATATATCAATATATCAATATACCAATATACCATTATATCAATATATCAGTTTATCAATATAACAATGTATCCGTGTATCAATGAGTCAATGTATCAATGTGTCAATATATGAACATATCAACATACCAATATATCAATATTCCAAAATGTCTGTCTATCAGTAGCTTAACATACTACTATATTTACAGTCTCACCTACAATATGTTCACATATTGAAATGTGAGTTTTTGACCTGTGAATATGTCATCACATTGTTAATCTACTTGTCCTGCCGCGGCTTACAGCTTCGGCCTGCTGTGCGGGGTTCCGAAGCCATGGGGTCATTCTCGCAGCCATATGATCTCAGGAAGGCAAGCCGTCGCTTCAAATTGCTCTCTGTTGTCTCTTGCAGTCTTGTGGATGTTTCTTGAGTGATGTCCACTTGGGCTGTTGATCACTACTTCTGCAGACTTGGATGTTCTTGCGGCGCCTCGTCATGAAGCCGAAGAGACCGCAACACGTTGAAAAGCTGGACGCCATCATTCTTTCGGAAGGCCTTTGACTGAGAGCAGAGCCTTTCAGTTTGAGCTTTGCAAGTCAACCCTGTCCCGAGGTGTTACAGCAGACCGAGACCGCATCGCAAACGCGGGAGCTGCAGAACCTTTCGTGATGTTGGCATGTTGGTACAAGAGATCAAGCTACATGCTGATGGAAGCTTTTAGTGTTGCATGTTCAAAGGAGGCTGTCATGCGAAGTAGTTGCCGATCTTGGCTTATCCACACATTGTAGCGTGGAAGTGTAATTCCATCATGTCAGCTTCTCACCAGAAGCCGTGCTCAGACATGCAGCCATCCGTGCCAGCCGACTGACCAAGGACATGCGCAGAGACCCGGGGAAAGCTGGACATCGCGAGGGCAAATCAAGGTCCCCCTCGAAAGAAGAACGTCGCAAGATGACCTATTGCCTGCGCAGCGACGAGTTTGCCGAATGCCTTGCGGCCATAGTCTTGAACGAAGAAAGCGACCTTGACGCAGACGAGATCGAAGGCCAGATCGATCTGCCAGGTGTGATGAAGGAGGCAACGCCGCCAAAGTCAACAAGCGAAGCAGTGCAAGAGGACCGGACTTGTGATCTTGTTGCAACCCTCCTATTGCCATGCATTGCCTCAACATGCCTCAATATGCTCTGGCCGGCTGAAATCACCTGCCCAAACGTCAGTGCTGGACGCTGCGGCGCTTTTGACTGGTAGTGGCGATGTTAGTAAGCTGGTCAGGAGCTTTCGGCTTCCATGAGCTTTCCCTTCATGGAGGAGGATGGGCTTTAGTATGGCAGGCTCTTTAGCCCTGAATTTTCGTGCCCTTTCGGGCAGAGCACGAGCCCAGCTATGTACCTGTTTTACCAGGACTTGTCAGATTGTTGAGGGTGAGCACGACGACGCTTGGCAGGCACCAACAGTTGAACTGGAGTGCGGGACCGATTCTAAATCGCGATGCGCTTCTGTCCATGCTTGTGATTCGCACATGTCCAGGTGAACACCGAGCCTGTTCTAGCACCAAGCACACTTGATTGCATGACTGAGTCCTTGTTTATTGACTTGCCAGCCTTCTGGTCGGTTAATAGTAGTTTAAAGTCTTGCCGAAGCAGGCCAGGGGTGATTCTCCAGGAATACGGGTCCTACTCGCTGAGGGTTGATTTTTTGGCACTAGGGAGGTGGATCTGGGACACTTTTCGAGCTTTCACCAAGGGCCTGCACAGCTTGAGACGTATTGTCTGAAATGCCTTGAAGACCGCGTATGGCTGCCCGTCCGCTGCACTGTTTCTTCGCTTATTTGGGGAGGTATTCCCAGGCTCGGACGAATACGTGCAGGTATCAAGCTACCAATATTGCAGTGAAGTAGGAGAGAGCATCGCTTTGTCCGACCTTGGGCGATGAAATCCCGGTTCCCTGATTTTCGAGCGAGAAGATGCAGTGAGACCGGTGGCCAACGCTGGAAGGTAGAAGTTGAAGTCCCCGTACCAAAGGCGTTCTATGTCATTGTTCTTTTGCTCAAGCAGAGCACCGGCGCATTGCTGGAGCCAGGAATCTGGTGCACCAGTTCTCATTTCCTCGATAATTTGCCTGAAGCAATGCACTTTGGCATTGCTTGTTGACAGCGTGGGCACAAGTGCAGAGTCAACAACCCCTTGCTATGGAGCAGGCTTCGTCATCACTTCGATCAGGCTCTGACTTGCCACGTTGGATGTGATTTTAACCAGTGCAGAGGAGTGTTTCGAAACTCAGCAGAATCTGTCGAGCTCCTCCCGCTACTGATGCGGGTCTTCAATACTCGGCCTGAAGGGCCTACTGTAAAGCCTGGCTTGGAACGCGGCTCTTACGCACCTGGATGTCGGGCATCAGAAAATGGGCAACATGAAGTTTGACACCAAGAAGAAGCAGAAGTTAAATTCTCATGTCCTGTCAGATGCCTTGCAGGAGCTGATTACATATCCCGAACCGGAGAAGGCGGCACCCCGGGAAGAGAGCTTGCAATCTGGAGGCATAGCGTCTTTTGTTCAGGATCTGCTGCCAAGCTTGAAGAGCAGCGCGCGCTCCGCTCGCGCGTGCTCCTCACGTGCACTCCCAGGGGTGAACACCTTCACTCGAGGCTTGCGAGTATAGCGATGCTGTCGCAGCAGTGATAGAATCTGGTAGAAAACAGTGCATCGTTCTGTATCTGAGGCCAGTGCTCTGCTGATTCCTGCGATCATGATCGCTTTTCAGCAGGCACTCTGCCAAGTGTACCTTCATGTGACATCCAACCGGCCTCTCACAAAGAGCTGCCCATCTCTTTCTCAGCGCCTTGGCGGCCTCGCGCTGCTGGCCGCGCTGCTGGCCCCAGCGTGTGGAGCCCCGGGACTGTGCAGGGCAGGAATGTGGCAAGGTCAGTGCGGGAGAAGCTCTTAGGTGCTTTTTCAGTACACAGGGACATGCACCATTTCGAAGCATTCGAGCGGGAACTGGCACGAGTCGGAATTTTGAATTTCACTTCGTGCTAGGCCACAGGCAGGATTCGACCGCAATTCCTGTTCAGCAAACCAGAGTTCAGGAAACTTTGGCGATTCATGAAAGTGCGGCTCTAGAAGCGGTGGGGGGGGGGGGTGGATGATAGCGTTCGTGTCACCGGTGTGCTTCTCGAACCCGCGGTTTCCCGAATCTGCATTTTCCAGTATTCTGCTATATCTTTTTGGCTGTTGCATGTTGTAGTGCAACATTCTTAGGTCATGATGTTATTAGGTTATGGTTCTAGCATATTTCGATATAAGCAGTGTTATGATCTTCTTGCCAACATGTATTCTATCTTTGCTCTTCTTCCACGCTTATCTTCTTATCTTCTTGCCTCTTATATTGTTGTATTGTCATTTTGGATTTTATTACATTGCTATATGTCTATAGTGCTATGCTGCTAGAGAGCGATATTGCTATGTTTTGTGTAGTGTTCTATTGGTCCAGTGTTCTGTTGTCTTTTTGTTAGATTAGCAATATGTTGTTGTCTTGTTATACGGTTATATTACAACATTACAGTAGTGTAGTACTACACTGCTATATTGTTGTATGTATATATCTTTATACCGTTGTATTGTTATTCGATTACATGGTTATAGTTTTATGCTGTTGTCTTTGAATATTGTCATATTGTTGTACTGTTATATTGTTATATTGTTCTATTGTTGTATTGTTACATTGCTGTATTGCAATCTTGTGTCATTGTTATATTGTTATATTGTCATATTGTTGCATTGTTCTATTGTTCTATTGTTCTATTGTTGTATTGTTGTATTGTTGTATTGTTGTATTGTTGTAGTGTTATAATGCTTTATTGTGATATTGCTATATTGTTATATCGTTGTATCGTTATATTGTTATACTGTTATATTGTTATATTGTTATATTGTTATATTGTTATATTGTTGTATTGTTGTATTGTTGTATTGTTATATTGTTATATTGTTATATTTTTATATTGTTATATTGTTATATTGTTATATTGTTATATTGTTATATTGTTATACTGTTATATTGTTATATTGTTATATTGTTATATGGTTATATGGTTTTATGGTTTTATGGTTTCATGGTTTTACTGTTTTATTGTTTTATTGTTTTATTGTTTTATTGTTTTATTGTTTTATTGTTTTATTGTTTTATTGTTTTATTGTTTTATTGTTTTATTGTTTTATTGTTTTATTGTTTTATTGTTTTATTTGTGTTATTGTTTTATTGTGTTATTGTTTTATTGTTATATCTTCATATCGTTATATTGCTATATTGGTATACTGTCATGTTGTTATATTGTTATATTGTCATTTTGTCTTATCTTTGTATTGTCGTACCTTGCGTTGCTTTATAGGATTGTATTCATACATTCGTTTACGAATATACTGTCCAACCCATACTTTGCCATATGATTACATGTTCAAAACCACATGATTCTATGAGTCTATTTTTTGAGTCTATTTTTCCATTGTTCTCGGGCAGTCGGGCAGGCACGCCTGGCTTTCAGGGAGAAGCTTCGTCGAACACCGAAGAGTTCGAAGGGGGGGATGAGGGTCTTTTTCGTGTTTCGGCGGGTGCCTCCGCGCGGCTTGGCTGTCGCGCAAATCTTTTTCAGAGTACAGCGGGCGGTTGTTCAGTGGTTCAGAGTTTTCCGTTGTGCAGGCAGGCGATGCAGCTCTCGCCTGCGACCCCGCGCAAAGCTTTCGAGGCACCCTGCATTAGTGGAGCTTTTCCTGAAGGCCGGCCCCAGGACAGGAAGGAGGAAAGAGGGAGGAAGGGCAGAGCGGTTGGGGGGGGGGGGGGGGGGGGGGGGGTGAGGGGTGGGGGGGGGGGGTGGGGGGGGGGTGGGGGGTGGGGGGGGGGTGGGGGGGGGGGGGGGGGGTGGGGGGGGTGGGGAGGGGGTGCGGGGAGTTTTTGAGGCACTCCCCCTGTCGGAGCCACCGACAAGCGGGACCCTCCACGGCATCGGTTTGCAGCTCCTCCAAGGGATTGGGGGGTTCCACAGGGCGGGGGGGGGGGGGGGTGGCGTCAGAAAATTTGGCATGGGGAAGGGTTGGGTTAGGGGGAAGGAGGCCCGATCCGGGTCTGCTTGTTCCAGACGTCGGCAGGAAGCCGAGGCGAACTTTCTCTTACCATGTCTCTGTGTGTGTGTGTGTGTGTGTGTGTGTGTGTGTGTGTGTGTGTGTGTGTGTGTGTGTGTGTGTGTGTGTGTGTGTGTGTGTGTGTGTGTGTGTCCGCGTTCGCGTGGCCATAGTTCTGAGCAACGTGGTTTGCCACCAGCACAGTTCAGCTTGCAGATGGATTGAGCTGCAAGCGTTGTGAGTGAGCCCAGCTGCATTTTGCACGATGAACAGTGAACGTAGGCTGTGCATCCCTCTCTTGCCACCTTGAGCGTACGATTCCGATAGAAGCTCATCATCAAGTCGTCACGTAGGTGTGCAGATGCTTGGCTAATATCATTCCTACATCCTTCAGTTTCCACAGGCGGCCATTTTCGCAGCGCTTTGCCACCTGTAGTGGTATATCGTCGGTGGGGTTTGCAGAAGAAGTGGTTGTTGCCCAACCTGGGTGTGGGGGTTGGGGGTTGTCGGATTTTGTGTCAGCCGTTCTCCTCGCCCGTGCTCCTCGTCCGATTTGCCATCCTGCTGAGTCTCCTTAGAGTGCCCATCCACAAAAAGTCCCGGCGAGTATGGGGTGCCCACACCCAGACAGTCCCCTGGTTCAATCCCGGCGGTGTCCTATCCCGCAAAGTACCCTAGAGGCCCTTAGAGTGCCTGTCTCTGGGAAAGCAACCGTGACAGGATCCTGCACCAAGGTATTGCAGTATCCTTGACTATCCAAAAAACCGGCAGGATGGCTCCCTCAGCGGATACGGTTCGTTGTAGGGTGTGGGGATGATCGAAGTAAAACATGTGGTTCCTTAGAGCTCTGAGCTCTGAGCTCTGGCTGCGGATCTTTGCCGCAACAAGTCGAGAGAAGTCGAGACGGTGGATGAAGTTCCACATTGTCTATATTGTCTCGAGCCTCTAGCAACAGCAGGCAGGTCGGTACACAAGAGTTCACAGCACTGGCATTCACAAGTTGTGCTCCGTGAGGCTGCGCCTCGGAACCAGATGCCGCAGCACGCGCCCGAGTACTGGCAGAACCCGCCTCGCCAAACTACGGCCATGTACGGCCCAGGCTGAGGGTCTGCAACGCCTTCCCATCCAGCGAGCCCCTGTCCGTGGCCTGGAGGGAGACTATCCTGACTGGCGACGAGCGGGGACACCCGGCATGACAACCCGGATCCTTTCATGCCTCCGAAGGACTCTTTCAGTCGCAAAGGATGCTCGCACCGAGGCCTTTATCGTACAAGGCATGTCGGGACGTGCCCCTGTCGAGCGCAATGAAGGCGCCCGGGGAGCTGTTCTGATGAGTCGTCTCGATGCTTCATCGGGCTCTCCAGTCTGTCTGGCTGTCTGTCCGCATGCACGTTTGAAAGTAGAGTTTTCAAGGCTGCAGTATTTCAGGCAAAGCAAGAACTGTCAACAGTAAATGTAGCAGCGCTTGTCATAGTGCTGCCTTGCGGATGCCCGGTGGGTGCAAGGCAGGTGAGAGGCTGCACATTGGATTGCGGAATGGCCCAAGCAACACCTTCCAACTCTCGGCTTCTTGTCGTCCATTGGCTTCCCGAAGCTGATGAATCTAATCATTGTCAGAAGATCCATGAACAGCCTCATATTGCCAGCATCTCCAGAGCCAAGGACCTTCCGAAGTCGGCATCGCTTCTGCTCCTGGTCTGTTTTCGTTTGAGTCTCAGAGTTTATTGAGTCTCACTGTTGGGGAGAATGCTCCAAAGAGATGCCCGAGCGTCTGCAGGCCAGGGCAAAAACTCCCTGGATCTTCAATTTCGTTCCCATGCATTCGAGCCTGTACAGAACGAGTCTGTCCCTGTTGTCGGGGTCTCAGCACCCCACCATAGCTCGCCTTCGTGGCACAAGGTGGCACAGACCCGATGCCTCCGTGTCGCTGAGGCCGTGTTGGACACTTACGATGCCAGACTGCCGCGCTTGCACGCTGCCCTATCTGACGCTACCCTGTCACACCCTGTCATGGACTACCCTAGCCTCCTGCCCTCCCCTGCGCTATGCAAGGGCTGGGCTGTGACTTCTCACTTCCATCTGCAGCCAGTTTTTGCGGGCATGTCAGCGCGTCCGTGCTGCCAGGGCCCTGAGAAGTCCGAAGTGCGAATCGGTCGGGACATGGAGGTGAACGCAGGTCTGACTCTCATGGGCGGCTTGTCTCGGCACTTGACGTTGTTCCAACTAACGGGAACCGAGGCGGTGGCGAGCAGCTGTGGTATGACTCAGTTGTTTCTGCCAGGCACTTCAACTCCACGTTTGTCAAAGGCGGACCCCACGCTTGTTTTTCGTTTGAGCTGCCGAGGTCAGTCCTGGCAGCTACCGGCTCTGGTTGCGCAGCGAGGATGCGACCAAGGAGCCATGAGCGAAGTGCTGCATGGGAGCTCAGCCATCTTCGTGCGGACTTCCGAAGGCATGATCTCATGCTTAAGCTGACCTTACTACCCTCAAACTCCTTACAGTCACCCAGTGCAGGATGATCTGCGATTTGCCGCTAGCACCTCCTCCACCTACGTGGCGGGGGTACTCAGTGCTCAGGGCTGCTCGGGGTACCGGTACTGTAGAGCACAGAGGGCAAGGGGGAAGGGGCGGGGGATGGGAAAGTTGCATTGACAATCTTGAGCATCCGTTTGTGAAAGATGTGCCACATGTTCCAGCGACCGACCAGGTCATTCGTGTGGGAGGGGAAGCTCACGAGTCCTCGGAGGGCATGGAGTTTCCACAGGTGAGCATGTGCGGCCAATTTCTGCCAGAATGTGCTTAGAGGAAGCTTAGCAGGCTTAGCAAGGGTGCACCCGGAGATTCATTCAAGTCTTCTGCACCAGGAGTTGATGATCTTTCCAAAGAGTGAGACAAGCAGGGAACCTCTACGAGACCGCTACGCGCACCAAAGGCAGGCTGCTTCAGAACTAAGTCTTCTTATGCCAGATGCATCCTTCTCTCACATGTCCGAGAACAAAGTGCATGATCTAGATTCGATGCCACATGGGTTGCTCAGCCGGCAATTGGCATGATGCTACGACATGATACAGCTTCCGGCAGTGGGAGCGCCCTCTGCGTGGGTCTGTGTGGTCAGGAGTAGCACGTCGTCTGCTGGCGCGCAGGACTCAGGAACGAACATGGGTGCACCCGCAAGTTCGGTTTTCTTGCATCAGACATGCAGCTGTGAACCCATCCAAGGCGAGCCTGCTGATTATGTGTGGGGCAGTGATGGCCCTCTTGTGGTGACCCTGAAAAGCGGTCCGGCAGTAGGCGCCAAAGCAAGCTAAGTAGGCGAAGAGCGACCCGTGACACCATCGCGTGTTGCAACAAGGATCATGATCGGGAGTGAATCAAAGAGTGAGCCTGACTTCTTCTTGGCTCTTTGTTACTCTCTTTCTTCTTGCCGCTGTCAAGCACCAAAGTAGTTTCTAGGTATGTGGAGTACAGAAGCACATGCGGAGGCACTCACCCCAGCACGACCTTTGAGCCTAGGCCTCCCCTAGCTCCGGGCACCCAGCAGTAGCCAGCAGGAGACGCAAACCCGAGGAACCCCCTTGCAACTTTTCAGCTCACTCCTGCAAGAAGCCTTGAGAAGCGGCAGTTGCCACGTAGCACTTCCATGTGCTCGGTGCGGCGCGCTCCACGTGCAGGGCCCCTGCCTCGCTTCCCATGCGTAGGTCGTTCTCGAAGTTGGGGTCCCTTTTGGTGAAGGTACCCTACATACTCGAGGCCGCCTTATAGTGGTATCCCCCCCCCCAAAGAAGGGACCACAGTTTAGAGAGAAGTCGCCATTTCTCAAGGTGGTCTCTTTTACAAAGCCTTGCAATCAGAAAGAGGTCGCAGCTCCTGGCCTGGCTGCTCTTGCTGCGTGTGCCGCTGGCTGCGGCTGGCGCGGGGCTCATGAAGGGAACATGCATATGATAGGGTTTCCGAAAGTACAGGGGTATCTTCTAGGGGTCCTTATGATAAGGGAATCCTATACTATTTGGGGGTTTATATTCGGGTCCCTTATGTTCGTAAACCCCCAATGAACGCGAGACGGGCAGCGCAAACCCCAGGCAGGCCCTCAATCCCAAGACATGAATCCCAGCCATGTTTGGCCACATCGGGGCGGTAAAGCCCAAACCAGAAAAAACCCGCAACAGCCAAGCTTCATTGACCGTCACCCCTCCCTGCCTTTGCAGGTCCTCTAGACCCTGAGTACTAGAGCCAGTAACACGCAGTCACGCGTGCGCAAGCGGAGTCTTCGCCTCGTTCAACTCATTGATCGCGGCCCTACTTTAGACTGACGCGGGAGGTTCTGAGCACCTGCGTAGTCCCGGCCATGGCCGCTGGTTGCAGCAGGCAAGCTGGAGCCGCAACATTCGCAGTCTACATTTCATGAATGGCGCTGGGCGTAGCCTACATCAGCTGTCCGTGGTTCCATGCCAGGATCAGGTGCAGGCGTGACATGCGATGTCGAGATATGTCTAGAGATATCATGTCTCTGTCAGCAGCTGGAAGGACGACAACCAGACTAGCACTACCACGCCGGAGCCTTGGGGCAAGGCTTTGGCAGTCCTGTTTTAGTGTCAGTTGCATGCCCATTTCGGCCATCTCGGCACAATCCGCTCTCAGGCAGACGGGACCTGTGATCTGCGCAGCGAAGCCGGCGGTGAGCTTTGCTGATCAGCACCACGGTGGAAACAAGTTTCCAAAAGACACAGCTAGCGGAGCCAGGTTTGAGTTTGGTCTTGCTTAAGCAGGTAGGGTCGGACAATGTCCGGAAAGCTGCGGGCTTTTGATTCTACTGGTCTCATAGGATGGGCGGGGGGAGGGAGGGAGCGGGGTCAATGTTAATGTTGTCAAGAGAGCCTCTCTCCGACCCTCCGATAGCGAACAGATTAATATGGATTTCGGGGGTGGGGGTTCAACCGTGAACAGAGCAATATGGATTCCAGCTGCAAGCAACAACAAGAACAACAGCAGCAGCGGCGGCGGCAGCAGCAGCAGCAGCAGCAGGAGGAGCAGGAGGAGGAGGAGGAGGAGGAGGAGGAGGAGGAGGAGGAGGAGGAGGAGGAGGAGGAGGAGGAGGAGGAGGAGGAGGAGGAGGAGGGAGCAGGAGGAGGAGCAGGAGGAGGAGGAGGAGCAGGAGGGAGGAGCAGGAGGAGGAGGAGCAGGAGGGAGGGAGGAGGAGCAGGAGGAGGAGGGAGCAGGAGGAGCAGGAGGAGTGAGCATGTGGCGGCGTGGTGGTGGTGGTGTGGGCTTGCGTGGGGTGGCGTGGGGTGGCGTGGGGTTGGCGTGGGGTGGCGTGGGGGTGGCGTGGGGTGGCGTGGGGTGGCGTGGGGTGGCGTGGGGTGGCGTGGGGTGGCGTGGGGTGGCGTGGGGTGGCGTGGGGTGGCGTGGGGTGGCGTGGGGTGGCGTGCGGTGGTACGGTGGTGGTGGCGTGTGGTGTGCGGTGGTACGGTGGTGGTGGTGGTGGTGGTGGTGGTGGTGGTGGTGGTGTGGGTGGGCGTGGTGAGGTGGGAGTGTTCGCTTTCAGCCCCAACAACAGTGCGTGGGGCCGGTGTGCTGGTGAGTGTGACGGTGAGGTCGGGTAGGGCGGAATTAGTCACTGTGGGGTCGGGTAGGGCGTAACGAATCACTGTATTTCATTCATGTTAGTTTGAAGGAATCTTAACAGCCCCGCGATATTCAGTGCTGGCTTTCATTGACCTCGGCTTGCCCCTCAAGTCCGTGTTATTCATCCGTCTGTGCCCCCTGGTGCTGAGGAAGCCCATGTGCCAGCCGTGCGCACCCGTCAGAATCGATGATCCCATGAAGAGGCTGGGGCCCGGTTGCTGGTGAATGCTTAGGACGGTTAGGAGTGACCACGCTCTCCCCTAGGCCCTAGGCAGCTTTGCTTTCACCACATTATCGCTGCGCTGCCAGGTGCATGTTCAACACCACCTCCTGCATGAATGTGGGTCCCGGCCAGACCTGTGAGATAGACTGCGCTGCGCCGTTTGTGCGAATTGGAAACACCAGCACTGGCATGTGCGCAGCCGGCAACAGTGTACCGAGCCTTGGGCAGTAACCATGTTGAGAACCGCAAGCATCTGACCAGACTTGAGGGAGAAGCCTTTGACCAAGGAACAGAATGCTGGTATGGGAAGAACCCGTCTGCACGTGCCCAGAGCCAGTGCCACAGCAAGGCTATGCAAAGGACACCATGCAGTCTCTTACGGGAGTTTTGCTGAGAGGTAGCGCAGTCCGCATGCAGGCACAACGAAGTTTCCCAAGAACCACTCAAAGCTTAAAAAAGAAAAGGAGAGAAGGTGCGTAGATGTTGGGAAAACAAGCAGAGACTCTCCGCCTGTCAGGACAGCGCTGGGATCTGGCGGTGCACTCAGGGCTTCGCCGGCATGCCGGAGATTGTTTGCCAGCCGCTCCCAGGTGCTACTGTAAGGGACGGAGGGCTTTAAGAGAGCTGTATGGTTCTGTGATGTTCTGTGACGTTCTGTGCGTTGCTGGAAGTTCCGACCCTGAGCAGGTTGCGCGGGAGTGCAGACTTTTCTGCGTGGCTGCGACAAGCTGCTGCCGTGTGCGATGCCCTCCGTTGACAACTGTAGGCCGATGCATCGACGGCGTTGAGTGGACATGCTGTGGCATTGTGAGCGTCAGCGGCAGCATCCACTAGTCTTTTTTGCCCCGCTTGCCCCACTTGCCAAGCCGGGCAAGCGGGGCAAGCAGAGGGGCAAATGGGGGTCAGCGCGGCAAGTGGGCAAGTGGGGCAATTTTGGGGGAGTGGTGGGGCAAGCGGGGCAGTCGGGCAAGTGGGGCAAGTGGGGCAATCGGGGCAAGTGGGGCAAGTGGCACATAGTATTGGTTTCCGCTTCCAGACCAGGCCCTACGCACACAGAACCCCAAGCTCTCCCTCTAAAACGTCAATGCAGGTTCGACGTCTCCCGCTGCACGCAAGTGCCACCTGGAGGCAGCTGCGAGGCGCGTAGCTGGCGCTTGCAAGTAGTTGTGATGGGCTTTTGGGTTTGTCATAGCCAAAGCCGCTGCGTGCAGCGTTTATGAAGCACATACGGACATAATCGCATCCCCCATTATTAAACGGGGGCCCCCCGCCCCCCCAATAGAAACTCGAAATGTGCTTTTAATAATTTAATATTAGGGGATGTTTTTATCCAAATTCATGTTTGGGGTCCAAAGGGTTTAGGGTCTAGGCTTCAGGGTTTGGAGGGCTTAAGTCAAGACTTAAACCCTGACAGCGTAAGCTGCGCAATGACTGGGAGGGAAGGGAGGGCTGGGAGGGAAGGGAGGCAAGGGAGGGAAGGGAGGGAAGGGAGCTTCAGGATGTTGGTTGGTATTCGGAATACGTTTTCAAAGGCGGGGTCGGTTTTGTCAGGATTTTCCGGAAAGTGCTTTGTAATTAGGGGTACGTTTAATACGAGGGGGAAGTGATTAGTAGGATTGCAGGCATCCAGCAATTTAAAGGACTCATTGTGCCAGTTGACTTTTGCTAGAATCATGCTCCGCAGTGAACCAGAGAAAGTTTGCACAATACCTGGCCGTGGCTTTGCCCGCTCAGATTCATTGCCAGCGGCCCTTGACTGGAAACCACACAGTGGCGGTGTGCAAGGTGGAGCCGTTGTGCTGTTTCGGAGCAGCTACTCGTAGCTGTGGAGCTTCTTAGATTCTTGCTTTCATGGGGGCCGTAAAGCCGTGAATGCACGTGACGACTGGGTTTTAGAGTGGTGAGAAACTGCTGGTGGCTGGTTTCCGCAAGCACAAGGGCCCCTACCAGGTGCAGACGGCTAGCTGTGGTTGGACTGCTCAAGCCACAAACGAGGGGTGCCACTGATTGAGGAACTTGGCCCAAACATCGGCAGGGTCGCTTCGGCAATGGTAGCAGTGACTCTCCCAAATCGAGTTGGGAGGTAAAAACGAAGTGGCAAGCTTCGCTTGCAAAAACCGCATCCTGTTTTTCACACTTTTGACTTCGCATGATGCCCGCTTGTTTTCGTAGGCTCTGGCTTTCATGCGACAGGCTCAGGGCTGATGCTTACAAGGCATGGAACTGAACAGAAACGGTGGCCACACAGGATGATGGTGCCCAAAACAGGCCCTCGAACCGATTCGAATGCGTCAAGTCAAGAGCGTGCTCTCGGTCTAGAATATGCACCCACGGCCCAGAATCAATCCTCTTCCTGCATGTTGGATGCTGTTGGATCCGCTGGCTTTGTTCGCTTTGTTCTTCCGCCAGGATCTCAACACCGATCCGTTGCAAGAGTTGGACTATTTCCCTCTCACCTGCCTTCTCGAGTCCTGTCCAGACCCATCCCCTTGGCCCATGGGCCTCAACCTGAGAAATGCAGTGAGGCGATTCCATACTGAAGAGCAGCACCGTGTTGACCTCAACAGTTTACATTTGAAGTGGCTGAGGTTACAATAAGACCCCTGAGGGCAAGTGGGCGTGTGCCAATGGCTACAATGGAACTGCCCGTAACCGGTGCGTGCTGAGCGATTCTTGGATTGACATGCGTGCCAACTTGTTATTTCTTCCAAGCTGTGTGGCAGCCTACTCAGTCTACTCCTCACATGTGGGGTTCTGTTCACCTTAGTAACAATAATAACCACAATAATAAAACAGTAATGAACATAACGTCCTGAAAGCCCGTTCACTCAGGATACGTGGACTTCGGACTGTTCTGCTGCGGCTGTTGCCCGGCACGCGCTCTGGGCCTTGGGGAAGTTGCGTCTGCGAACTTTCTCGCCTTGTAAGGGGGGCTTAGGCAGTTTTGGGGCACTTTTCACCTTCGCGAGTTTGTCATGGTCGCAGCCTGATGGGTGTGAACATCTTGCGGTGCTTTCGTGCCTGAGGCTCTGACTGGCTGTAGTCCTGTCGTCCCTTGCTTGGCTCCAACGGTTACGGGAACTGAGTTTTGCGCACTAGCCGCTCCGGCTGATATTGCCCTCGAGAGCACATGTCTGCTTCGGATTCTGTGGCATGTCTCCTGGTGACCGTCACTGTAACTGTGGCAGGATTTCTCTGCTTGCACCTCCGTGGATCCCGGCGAGATGTGCGAGGCACCTGCTGTTGAAGGGTGTTGTTTCTGTTGTTCTTTGCTCTGCCTTGGCGCTGCAGGTTCATTGCAAGAATCCTTTCACCGGGGCCAAGACCGAGGACAGCCGGTCATGGACAGTGTAGGGAAATGGTGGCCGGCAGTTGCCGGCGGCACGAAGTAACGGGAGCATGCAGATAGGGGTCCCTGTACGTGACATGTCGCACGCTGGCTGTTGCAGCACAATGGAGCACACGCAGCTGCACAAGTGACTGCTTGCATCATACTATGTCAGAAGATTTCTCTCATGTGTGAGACTGCGCAGCACCATCTGCAGGCCTACTGCCCTCATGGGAACACGAATCCCAACGGCTTGGCCGCGAAGCAAGAAGGGTTGTTTCTGGCATGGGTTGCACTTTTTCGGAGCCGTTTCGTGAATGCACAGCAAGTGCTTGTTCCTTTGTTTGTGCAAGCGTCCACGGGCATTCGCGAGTGTCACAAATCTGGAGAGATGAGTCGTGTTGGGGTCCAATCATACAAAAAGCTGGTTCCTCACTTTGGGGAATCGCTGTGACATGGGTTTTCGTGGCATGCAGACGTGCCATCCAGCCATGCCAAAGGTAACCTACCAGCCCACACCCCGTTCCTTGCGAAATGCCATCAGCATATCTCTGAGCAAGATGTATAGTGAAGTGTATTGGGGAATGTCGCGCGGGCACAGCAGCTCTGGTGATTGCCGTGGATTTCGAGTTCGTGGTCTCTGTCATGCTGTGTGTGCTGCTCTAGAACATGTGGCATGCTGCACGTTTTTTGCGCGTCTCCTGACTTGCCATGCCAATGTAAACATGGGAGCCTCCAAAGGTCTGGACACGACCTCCATGTGTCCTGGAGACCTGCGACGAACCGGGGACCATCCCTGCAGGCTTCAGACGACACCCGGCTTGGCAAGGGAAGCCCATGAAAGCTTATGGAAGCTCCATGTTCTTGGCATCTGAGTGCCTTGAGACTTGAAAGCCTCCAAGGTGTAAATGACAACTGGGAATGCGCCCAGAGCTACACCGGCTTCGCACAGAAGGTGGGGAGCCGTGCAGAGAGCATGATGGAAATAGTCTGGAAATACGAAATACGTTGGCCTCCACTCCGGCCTTGGCAATTGACAGGTCTGTGAGATGACAGACAGCTGCGAGGCTCCTTGGTCTAAAGCATCACTAGGTGGGAACCTTCGGCCTAGCGAAAGAAAGGCTGCGAAACGACCTTAGGTCAGGGCTGTCCTGGAGGGCTGTGCCCAGCTTGTGCCTTGCCAAGCACCGCAGTCTGACTGCCGCCTGGACCTTGGGCAGATCAGGCATTTTTCTGATCGTTCTGTTCGCCCAGCTTGTTGTGGTAGACTGGCTTACTGACAGTTACTGAACGAGGTTATGACATGTACGGCTGTGTCAGCGTACAGCCCGGATCTACATGTATGGTGCGGTGCCAGGCTTGTTCTTGTCTTGGAATCTGATGAATCTGTCTACATTCAGCAGATTGTCTTGTTATGTCGAGATCATTTGCTCTGAGCAGGTTCCCTTCGCCGGGACCGTCACAGTCGCAACATGCCTGGACGGCAACACAGCCACAGATGGCTTGGTGTCTTCGAGCAATAACTTGCTGTTGCACCCGCTGTAGAAATCTGCACCTTCTTTGCAGGATTACTTTATTTACGAAAGCCCTAGATTAGTTACTTACTTGCTTGTGCGGCTTCTTGGGGGTTGTGCGTATGTATGTGTACGTGCCTCTTGCCAGCCGAAAACTTCGAGGTGTGGACTCCGCCGGCCTGTACGATCGACACTTGTGCCGACCCACCTGATGGGGGCGGCTACCAGAAGGTTGAGGGCATGTGGGAGTGGCCTGGCTATGCCGATGTGGGAGAGCAGGGAGATGTGCTTTGTGCATTTCAAAATCCCCTGCAGTATCATCCCTCGGTCAAGGTGTGCGCCGGGCTTCTCGGGCATGGTCACGAAGACCTGCGAGTGGGCAGAGGCGATCACGGGCACAATTTGCCAGCTCATGGCGGATGCAGAGAGACCCGCCAGGGCGCATGCGAAGCCACGCCAGTCCTTTCTGGCTGCGTATCGGAATCGCCTTGCGCGCTCCCCGATCTCGGCGACCTACCCTGCATGCCAGTCGCTCAGGCGCATCACGTCTTGGTGGAGATTTTAGTGTAGGAAAGATGCCATCACACCTTCATGTTATCGCCTTCATTCGTGCCAATTTCCATGGACCAATGATTTTATTCCAATGCTGCACAGCAAAGGGCTCTTCTGTGTGTGCGGCCAATGGCCTTCAAAGCGTGGTTGTTGCCTTTGACTCTTGCATTAATTGTAAACGCTTGCGCGCGCCGCCTCGGTAGCCGGGCCGGGTCTTGCAAAAAAGGAGAGGAAGGGTCCAGGTCCGGGGGTCAAGGGAGGGTTCTCAGTTCGTTTTGTGGCGCTCCCTCTGTAGGAGCCGCCGACAGGCGGGACCCTCCACGGCATCGGTTTGCAGCTCCTCCAAGCGATGGGGGGGGGGGTGGGGGGTCCGCCACAAAATTTTGCATGGGGGGAAGGGTTGGGTTAGGGGGAAGAAGGCCCGATCGGGTCTGCTTGCTCCAGACGCTTCTCGGCAGGAAGCCGAGGCGAATATTCTCAGCTTCGAGGTGTGGTTGAAACAGGATAGCGGCTTGCCTTTTTGACAGCTTAAGACATCTGTGCCTCAGCACGAAGTTACTACGTGGTATAGTTGTAGCCGGGCCTGCCCAGCAGGCGAGGCGAAACCTTCGCCTGTTGTCAAGTGCTCGTGCGCTTGTTGCCAGCTGGAGCTGGGCTCGAGGGCAAGTGAAAGGGGTCCAAGAAAGGTTGGGCGGGGTCCTAGGGAAGGTCGCCCAAAGTCTGGGGAAGGTCCCAAGCTTTCCAGCCCAAAACGCTGGCCCCGCACAGCCTCGCATTGCAGCTCCCCCAAGCAAATTTGGCAGCTTTTGCAGTTCCAGATCCTGGTCTGCTTGTGAAAAACGTCCATCTCAACAGGAGGGTTGTTCCGAGAGTTTCGCCCCTCCTGAAATGGATGAGCGTGGTGAGCCACGCGAAGCTGGTACGATCATCGCTCAGTCACTTTGTGCATCAAACACAGACGGGTTTCTGCCAACAAAAGGCATGCCCGCAGATCAGAATGCATTTCCCCCCTGCTCTTCCCGGCAAAGCGCGCGAAAGCGCACACTGAGGTATGATACCTCCGGCTGTGCAAATGCCGGCATCCCTGAGTGCGGTGCAGTGCAGGGTTGGGGAGCATTTTTTTTCCTTCCTCATGCGGGGGGTATCTGAGTCGGGGCTTTTGATCCAGAATGAGGGCCCTCCTGATTCAGAAACCCCGGATGAGTGCAGAGATGCCCAGGTGGAGCCCGGACAGGTGTGCAGCATCAGGTGCCAGGCACCCTCAGTTCTGGTTTTCCTTTCTGCGGTGTCTCGGATTTTTCCTTTGTGAATTCGGTTCGTGGCCTTTGGATACTTTCTTGGCAGGCTCCCTACCTCGGGTCGCAGACGGATTTCACCTGCGCCTTCCCTAGTGCCAGTGCCACTCGAGGGCACTGTCTTTAGGCTCTTGCCCTGTTTTGTGTGGCCTAAGGTCCAGTGGCCAACACAGATCCCGAGACGCCACTGCAAGGTGTGTTGCCTGTCTGCGGCTGTGGGGGCCTTGGATCCGGCATACCGCAGCGTGGTGGTGAATTCCCAGCCTAACACGCTTCAACCCTACTCACTCGAGGAAAAAGTATCCTAGTTCAGCTTTTCGACCTTCGAACCCCGAGCACAAACATCCAGCTCCAGGCCCCATTGCTGTGGCTTAGGGCCTCGTGGCCTTGTGTGGCCTTGGGGCCTGAGGGCTCAAGGCTTTCAGGGGTAGCGATTGTGCTCGCAAATGTCTTGCGACACCCGCAGAGCAGCAGGGCCTTCCAAGCGCCAAAGGACTGGCAAACCCGAAACTCTGCAACCCAAAACTCTGAAACCCAGTGCCCTGGTTCAACACCCTGGTTCCCCAAGCCCGAAGCCCTGAAGCCCTGAAGCCCTTAACCCTTTAAGTCAGACTCTGAAGTTGCTAAGTCAGGTGCCGAGGCGAACCCCATCCCACCTGGCTACAATGTGCGTGGATCTGAGATCCAGGGTGGGGTTTAGGACTTACCGGGTGCAAGAGTTGAAAGGGTTAGAAGAGTTTGCGACGGTTTGAGAGGTTAGAGGACGTCTTGGGTATAAGAGTTGACAATGTTCAGAGGGTTCAAGCGTTTAGGTGGGGGGTTTAAGAGTTTCCAAGGTCTGGGGTCAAGGGCTCGAGGCCTGTCTATGGGTTTAGGTGTTTGAGGGAACAGGGTTGGAACCTTTGCGTCGCCCGGGGCGAGGGACAAAAAACAAAACAAAAAAGCGCACCCACTGCCACAGCCAAAACCAAACCCATGGGCCAGCGCGTGAGTGATTGAGCGCGCCCGCGGCCCGCAGCAACAGTCGCAAACAGAAGCGCACCGCTGTGTTGCAACAAAAAAACTCAGCGCGGACCACAGCAACGTCAAGAAACGCCCCGCTGTGTTGCAACAAAAAAAATTCAGCGCGGACCACAGCAACGTCAAGAAAAGAACACACCCTGCAGCAACGGCCCAAACAAAGACACACGCCCCACAGCAACAGCCAACATAACGCGCCAACAAATTTATCAGGACAAACACAGGTACCGCCCCCTGCAGAAGACAAAATCAGGCGCCCCACAGCACGACACAATGTGGCCCCTAATTGTTTAGGACTTTTGTCGTTGTTGCGTGTTTTGCGTTTTGGACATTTTTGTCTAGAGAGGTTCCTCTTCATACCAGAGGAAGTAGAGGTCTTCCAATAAATGCAGAGGAAGAGAGGGTTTCCTATTCAAGTATAGATGAGATAGAGGTTGTCCTATGAACATATGAAGGAAATAGAAGCTTTCCTATTAGAATATAGACATAAAGGAAATAGAGGTTTTGCTATGAATTATATATACATACATACATACATACATATATATATATGTATAGGGAAAAAGGTTTAGAGTGAGAGAAAGACATAAATTCAGAAAGGAAGAACACTGGTTAAAATAACAGTGGTTAAGACAAAGCATGAATCAAGATTTGGAGCCCTGCGAGCTTGCAGAAGATCATGCCATAAAGAGGACGTGCGCATGCGGACCCTTTCCAAACTCGTCATGCGAGCATTACAGCAAAACAAGAACAGTGCCCGCAGCAACGGCAAAAACAACAGCGCCCCGCAGCAACAGTAACGAAAGCGTGCCCTGCAGCAACAGCGAAACTACAAGCAAACTCTTCTACCGACGGGCCTTTAGTCCATTGGAGTGCAGAGAAGCCGATCCTTTGCTGAGCTGCGCAGAATGTCACGAGCGCCGAGGACCCGAGACCAGTTCGAAAACACGGTCACCTACTCCTGCGCCACCGGCTATGCAGGTGCTGATGATCTGATGACATGTTGAAGCAGAAAGCTAAGCCGCTTCTTGGACTTCAAGCATTGGTGAAGCCACACGGCCGCTTCAAGCGCCTGGCAGCCTAACTCAATCAGCGCCTCTTTGTGCTTCGCAGGAGTTGCGCAGAAGGTTTGCCTGCCCGGCTTGCAGCCCAGAGGGCTTTCTGGGCCTTTGAGGGCCTTGAAAGTTGGGTGTCTTGTATGAGCTTTGAAAGGGGCAAGGCGAGGATGTGTGTTGCAGAGTGATGTCAGGGCTTCTGGCATTCAAAGCCATGGAGTAAACCCTTTGACCCTGAAATTAGACTTTGAAGTCTTGTGCAACGACCCCCGCGTCACTCTCGTAAGCGTCGTCGCCTTGTCAAAAACTAGCATGTCGATGCCGAAGGTAGCGGCATCGAGTGCACGGTGGACCCGCTCATGACAGGCAGGTTCAGGGTCAGGGAGCTCTCTTTACGTCTTAGGGTTCTTTGGCAGTTTTTTTTTGGGGGGGGACTTCAGAGTTTAGGGGGTGCTCGGTTCAAGGTTTGGGATTTCAGGGTCAGGGCCGCGGCCGAAGGGGGTATTTGAGGGTTTTGGGCTTGAAGCTGCGGGGGTTAAGAGACGCACCAAGCCGCCTTTGTCTTTGGCAGGCTGTGCGATTCCCTTGGCCTGCGAGGCGGGGAACTTTGCTTACGGAGCTCGAAGTGAACAGAGATGTCTACTTGGAGGTTCATGGCTACGTACTTCTAACCGCAATTTGTACATCTACGTACACGCAACTTAGGGAACTCAGGGGGCTTATAGGTGCAGTTATACTTGGGGCTAATAAGTAGTGACCTGAACCTCCAAGTAGCCAATCAGAGCTCATGAACACAACCAGAAGAGAGAGCAGTTCAGACGGGCTCTGAGGCCATGTTCGTGGATGCTGGCTCTGGAGAGGCGCCTAATTTTTGACGGTTCCTGAGCATGGGAGTTCTCCTTCGGGTCCCTTGTTCAGGCGGGTCCTAAGCCCTAAGCCCTAAGCCCTGAACCCGAAGCCCTAAACCGTAAACCCTAAACTATTTTTTCTGGGGTCCTTCTCTTCCAGTAGCAAATCCAAGCCCGTGACCCGAAACATTTCGGGGGTCCCCCTTTTGCAGGGCCTGGCACGTGGGCACGTGCAATTCGGCCCGGCCCTGGTTGGCGCCGCCGTGGATGAGGCCCCAGACGGGAATTTGTGGGCCCCCTGAGGTGTGGTTGGGGGTTGGGGTTTAGGGTTTAAAGGTTTCAGATTTAGGGTTTAGGGTTTAAGGCTAGAAGGGGGGGGGGGGTTAGGGTTCAGGGGAGGGGGGGGGGAATTACCATGGAGGGGGCGGGGACCGCGAACCGCGATCATATTTGTACACACAAATACACAACAAGAATCCACATATGTATATGTACATATATATAAATAGACATGCGCAAAATATGCATATACATGTATCTGGATATATATATATATATACACACACGCACCTTCTGGCAGAGGCAGACGTCTTGGGCTACGAGGTCTACTGGGCAGACAGCTGCGAAGATCGGGTAGAGCAGCAGGCGTGGGCGGAAACGTTATGTGCTCCGATCGGCGCCAGTGACCTGGACAGTAGGTCATCACACTAAACAACAGCAAGCACTCGGCTTATTTCTGAGTCTATGCCTAATAATCCACAATGCCGTCTGATGTGCTGTGACTTGAGAAGGCAAGACTGAAGCAATTGAGAATCTACAGTTTCTGCTAAGTCTTGTGAGGCTCTGGGCAGTTCTGTGGCTGGCCTGGGTGATGCCTGCTGCAGGCCAGATCTTCGAAGACTTGTTGGCCCGTCCTTCAAAGCACCCTTTCAGGAGCGACGTCTACAGCATCGCAATCGACAGCCGGAGGCCGAGCAGTCCCGAGCTTAGCGGCGATGAGGCTTCGCTTGGCTTCGCTTGGCTTCGCTTGGCTGTCTTTTGTAGGGTTTAGGGTTTAGGGTTTAGGGTGTAGGGAGTGAAGGTGACTCAGTAGTGGCTTGTCGTCCAAGTTGCGACGGGCTTTGTGGTCTACGCGCTCTTGCAATCTGGCCTGGCTCCCGTTGGCGTCTTCGTACCGCTGAACGCGACACTCCTTGCCGGGCTCCCAGTCGCCGCAAGGCTCGTTCCGAAATTAGGCTGTTGAAGGCTGTTTTGAGAGAGGAGGGGGGGGGGAGCAAACAAAATGCAAGTAGTCAGTAGCAGACCTTTTTGGCAGAGCCCGTGAGAGCTTGTCGGTGAGGGCCTGTTTAAGGACCGTGCAATCGTGGACAGCAAGGCGACCGCCGATGCTCCAGTCGGATGCTCGGGACCACCCAGGGGACAAGCCCTCGCGCTCGGTCTACCATGGTCTACTCAATAGTTTGCCCTCCAGAGCCTGCCGACGTCAGCTTAACTTATGATGCCTGCGATGTTTTTGCGATGTCTCGTGCGATGATGGGCCGTTTGAGGCCCTTATTCTTCTTCTCCTAGCTGGCCTTCTGGCGCTGTCGGGAGCCCATCATCAAAAGCAGAAAGGGAACTCCCAGGACACAGTGGGTATACATCCGTCTTACCACCAAAAGCAAGAACCAGAACTTCCGGTTCTCGGAAGGGAATCGAAGCGACTGACTGGGTAACCTGGTGCACCTTGTAGTTTCCTCAGTCCACCTTTAACAAGTAAGAGAAGAGTGAGTTGCCATAGAAGGCAGCTAGAAGCCCAGGGGGCGAGAAACTTGGCACGTAGCGCGAGTGGGCTGGGTCGTTTTCACAGGAGTGCCAGCAGGCAGAGCGGCGTTTGCGTTGTGCGAATTGCTCAGGTGTTAACGACATTGTTTCATTTGACGAAAGTGAGGCTGTGTGTCCAAAGATGCTTGTTTGGACGGTAAGCTCTGTGTGAATGCTGATGGGTGCGTCGGTCTGTGCCAACATTTCCACATGGGGTTCATGCAAGCGTAGTCCTTTATCTGTGCTGTTGACTGTGCAACCGGCCAGTGTCAATTCAACAGAAGGGACATCGAAACTGCCTAGTGCTGCGATGATCCCTTTCAAAGAAATTCGCTTGCATGCGTCTCACCTGCACTTGATGCACTCCACCGTGAGCAATGTGGTCCATCCAAGTATACGCAACGCTGAGCCGGGCAGGCCAAGTTTTGCTGAAGCAGTCGGTTTGGTCATGTCCGCTCATCCGGAGCGCAGGTGCATGTTGCCAGGATCCGTCCTCAAGGGACTTGCCCAAGGGTCTTTATTCTCTTGCGTTCATTTTGTTTTTTGCGGTTGTTTTGGGTTCGACAGGGCAAACGTAGGTGGTGACAAACACCCTCGGCTGGAGCCACGGTGCTGCCGGCAATTTTCAGTGTGGAGTCTGCGTGAAGAAGCGCACCTGAAGCAGGCACGTTGTGTCATGCACTATACGCCGCTGAATGAGCGGAGCGGCACGGGAGTCGAGAGGCAGGGCTTTCTTGCCTCTATCCCAACCTTTATTCAATCTATTTGCAGGGTCCAGCTGTTTTGCCCGCGCCGTGCTTGGGACGCCTGTGGAGCTCCATCAGTGGGCTCCCGGAATTCAAAGACCAAAGGTCTACGCGGTTTCAGAGACCCTTCTTATGGCATTGTGACGGCCGCTCGCGACGTCAATGCGTGCGGCATCGCGCGCACCATCGAGATACTGTGAGCCAGCAAGTCCTCTGGACTTGTATGTGGCGTTGTTGTGCTGCTTCAGCTTTGAGGTGCTACTGTTAGACTTCCTTGAAAGCTGAAGGCTCCGTAACATGAGAGCGGGTTGTGCAAGCCTACGTAGGTGGAGAACAAGCCCCTGACCCTGACAAGCTGCCTTGCCATTTTTTGTTTTGACAGCACCACTTACCAGGCAGATTGATCCAGCAGTTGATCTTAGCTCTGCCCCGAGAGTCGCCATGTTCAAAAACCGCGGCCGGCCGAAGGGCTTGATCCTCAGCAAGCTTTGCATGGCTGATACCTGATACTAGATACCCAGCACCCTCAGCTTCCGAAGTTTCCTCGAACCCTGATTTGCAACTTCGGCAGCTGCCCCTAGAGTTTTTGCCCCTGAGCTGCCTTAGCTCCTTGCTCCTTTGACCCACGAGAGGTACGCGGCGAAAAGTGGATGAAGACGATGAAGACGAGGCGAGCACATGAGGTGATGCAGGTCAGCATGGTTGCATGATGATCTTACCACGATGTGGGGGATTTACGAAAAAAGGGGACCCCAAAATAGACCCCCAAATAGTAGGATTCCCTTATAAACAGGACCCCAAAAAGGTACCTCCCCCCCCCATTTTCGGAAACCACCATGTCTCCACAAGGAGTCTGCCCATTGCCAGGAGAGCGAGACCGCGGAGCAGCAAAAACTGCAGGAGGTGCCCCGCAGATGTTTGTGTCCGTCAATGGGAAGCCTCTAGATTGCTCTCATCGCAGGTTCGATTAGTTCAGAAGGAGCAGTGGGCAAAGCCACGAGGAGTCTGCCTGGCACGTCTTGGTCGTAGCTCGGTTGTGGTCCTTCATGTCGTTCGTGAAGAGACCGTTGTCTTCCCAAACTTGGGCATCGTGAACGGGTGTCGGCGCAGGTAGTGCCAGTCCCTGAGATGATGAAGCAGCCAGAGGAGGAGGAAGAGGAGGTTGGGGCCCCCGTGGCTTGAAGCTACATGACCCCGTTTTTTTCGGGGCCCCGAATTCGCTGAGGAGGACAAGGAGCAGTGGGGCCTACTGGAAAAGTCCTTCTCCGGCACGGCTGGTCAGAAGGGACCCGACCACCACCTCGAGGCGCTGTGGGGCTTCCATGTTCAAATTCTTGATTCTTCTACTCTTGTGTTCTTGTATTCTTGTATTCTTGTATTCTTGTATTCTTGTATTCTTGTATTCTTGTATTCTTGTATTCTTGTATGCTTGTATTCTTGTATTCTTGTATTCTTGTATTCTTGTATTCTTGTATTCTTGTATTCGTATATTCTCATATTCTCATATATTCTTATATGAACTATGATGCGTGATGTAGTGGCAAAAGGAGGCGAGGAAGAGATCTTTGGCTCACTTGTGCGTACGATCTGTGCTAGGTATGGCGAACTCAGAGTGGTGTGAGGTAGGATAGGGTTCTGAATCAAAGACCTGTGCCGTGCTGAACGTCAAGGGAGGAAGACCTGCCCTCTTCTGTCTTGTGATCAATTAAGCTTCCCTTCCGCGGCAGACGAGGCTTACCTCAACGAGCGCCTCTACAACAAGGGGAAGGTGGAGCCTCCAGAACACAGGTTTAGGGTTTAGGGTTTAGGGTCTAGCGGTTTCAACTTCCGCGCAAGGCTCAGGTGAAGTCGGCGAGCGAGAGAATGCAGTTCTTTGACCATGGGGGTTTCAACAAAAATCGGGGTACCTATACTGGGGTGCCAACAGTCGGGATCTTGATGCTTTGGGGTTTATTAAACTTATTACACCCTAAACCCTAAACCCTAAACCCTAAACCCTAAACCCTAAACCCTAAACCCTAAACCCTAAACCCTAAACCTCTCTTTCATATATAATTTCAATGTTAAGGAGTTACTGGGCAAGGTCGCCGTTTTACTGGGCAAGGTCGCCGTTTTACTGGGCAAGGTCGCCGTTTTACTGGGCAAGGTCAGTTCGGTCAAAAAAATCGACCTTGCCCAGTAAAACGGCGACCTTGCCCAGTAAAACGGCGACCTTGCCCAGTAAATCGGCGACCTTCCGCCCCTGAATGCGACCTTGGACGCCGAAGGTCGCCGTTTTACTGGGCAAGGTCGCCGTTTTACTGGGCAAGGTCGATTTTTTGACCAAAATCGACCTTGCCCAGTAAAGCGGCGACCTTGCCCAGTAAAACGGCGACCTTGCCCAGTAAAACGGCGACCTTGCCCAGTAAAACGGCGGAGTTACTGGGCAAGGTCGCCGTTTTATTGGGCAAGGTCGCCTTTTTACTGGGCAAGGTCGCCGTTTTACTGGGCAAGGTCAGTTCGGTCAAAAAATCGACCTTGCCCAGTAAAACGGCGACCTTGCCCAGTAAAACGGCGACCTTCCGCCCCTGCCCAGTAAAAATGCGACCTTGGACCCCGAAGGTCGCCGTTTTACTGGGCAAGGTCGCCGTTTTACTGGGCAAGGTCGCCGTTTTACTGGGCAAGGTCGATTTTTTGACCAAAATCGACCTTGCCCAGCCCAGTAAAAATGCTACCTTCCCCGAAGGTCGCCGTTTTACTGGGCAAGGTCGCCGTTTTACTGGGCAAGGTCGCCGTTTTACTGGGCAAGGTCGCCGTTTTACTGGGCAAGGTCGCCGTTTTACTGGGCAAGGTCGCTGTTTTACTGGGCAAGGTCGCCGTTTTATGGGCATGGGCAAGGTCGTTCTATAAGTAAAATATTTTCTTAATGTTGTGGGATTCTTTGGGCGGGTGGGTATTTTCCTGGAGTAATTGCTTGACTAGTGAATGCTTGGACTTGAGATGCTGAACCCTAAACCCTAAACCCTAAACCCTAAGCCCTAAACCCTAAACCCTAAGCCCTAAACCCCCCCTGCTCTGGTAACGTGCTCTCACGGATCGACTTGGATCTTGACCTTGATGCATGTGCCCGCGAACTCCTCAACCCCAAGCCCCACGATCCCTAAACCCTAAGCCCTAAACCCTAAACCCTAAGCCCTAAACCTTAAACACTAAACCCTAAACCCTAAACCGACCCTAAACCCTGCCAAAACGCCAGGAGGAGGAAGAGACGGTGAAGGAGAGGAGCCGTGAGGAGCGGCTGTATGAGGTGCCGGCGAATCTGCAGGCGGGCCTCTTTCATCTGGGGGTTTGCGATATTAGGGGTGCCTTTTTGGGGTCCTTAGTAAGGGGATCCTATTATTGGGGGTCTATATTCGGAGTCCCCTATTTGTGCAAAGCGGGAAGTCTGGCAATGCTCCCCCTATCCTCCTCTATCAACGGCCTGGTTTTACTCCTCCTGTTTTCCAAGTGCAGGTGCCCGATGCTGCAGAGAGCCAAGTGGACAAGCAGCTCTCCCTGCATATTCCCATTGATGGCTAGTAGGGCTTCCCGGGAAGTCAGTTCAATGGAACTTTGTGTGCTACACGCCCAAGTGCCAAGGATGAGCTGGGTAGCAGGCCTGGCAGAGGCGCATGTTGGACAGGGTTTTGCGTCAGCTGAGGGAAGGCCATGCGACATTGTGCTACATTGGGCTGTGCCGCTGCGTTTTGTTGGCTGGTTGGGGGAAGTGTTGGGCATTTTCAAGCTGCTTCTGCCAGGTTGCATTGCCGGTCGAATACAAGCTGAAGAACATTGAGGCCACCCAATCGAACTTTGCAGTTTAGGAAGCAGCTCTCTGCCTGCTTGGACAGGCCACTGAGAAGGCCAAGCGCGAGTACCTGTATGGGGAGCATGCAAATGCCAAACCGTGCTGCCGTGCACGCTTGACATGCCTTATACGTGCCCCATGTGCGTTTGCGAGACAATGTGACGCAGGCCTGCAGAGTTTTAGGGCCCAGTTTGACGGTTTCGTTGCATGTGGTCAGCTAGTGAGTTGACAGCAGTTGACAGGGGAGCGGTGATTGAGACAGACGCCGTCACCAGGAAGGCTTTTGGATCCAGGCGGGCATTCACAAAAGGGCAAAGAAGCTTGCTGCGTTCATGGGTTCATGCTCACGTGGGTGCTTGGGGAGTACAGTAATACGTGGTATGATTCAGCCTTTACGAGCACACTTCGGTTTTTCTCACTTCTTCTCATGGTGCTGGTTCAGGTTCATGAACGTCGACAAGAGAGACGACTCCAAGGCCACCAAGCTCCCTTGTGTGTTCCAAATCCTTTCTTGCCGATTTCGAGACTAGAGGGGTAAGAGAGACAGAAGGGAGACATATGAGAGTGAGAGAGAGGGAGAAAGGGGCCACCGTATCATGATTGGAGGTTTAAGAGGGGAAAGATCAACCAGTCGTCTGCGTGGAAGCTCGGGGAGGGGCAGAAGGACCACACGAGACTACGTGACGAGTTGGGACAACGTGGACTGCAAGCACCGGGGTATGCAGGTGATTCAAGAGCGGGGCTACTGGCATCTCTGTACATGCTGCATGCGCTGGTCACTTGGTCCTTATCGACGGGTCCGCTGGAATAGCATGCGCCGGGTTTGACACCGTGAGTGAAGAGGAAGCGGAAGAGACCAAAGTGTGGAGCACCACTGCGGGCCGCAATGAGGTGCTCGGATGTGCTTGGAGCGGTTGAGACTCCGCCGTGCACGGATTATGTCGTGGAAGAGGGCGATACACAACGGACGGAAGAGGGCTCGGACTCTACCGTAGCTAGCCGAAAGGAGGTTGGAAGTCGATGTAGGCCCGGGGGCCCGGAGTAGATGACCCGAACAGGGTGCTGTCCCAGACCGTGACTCAGCGTGCCCGCTTCCTTCAAGGGCGGGACAGGAGCGCAGAAGAAGAATAAGAGGAGGAGCAAAGAAAGAGGAAGAGGGACAAGAGCAGAGAATGATGGAAGGGCTCCAAAGAAAGAAAGAGGGGTTTCAAGGAATGTCGGCCGACTCCAGTCAGTTTGTCCCGTTGTCGGAGTCCTTGTGCAGAGCGCCACCGATGATGCCGCTCTCGAGCGCTTCCGGAAGCGGTTTCGCTTGAGGCTCAGAAAAACTCAGCAGTTCGTCGGCTGAACCTAGTGCCCCATGTTTTTTCGAGGCTGTCTGTCTTCAAGTTACTTGTAGAGATGAAGCTCAGGTGTGAAACCTTTGACAGTTTATGACTAATGCAGTCGGCGAAGCAAGTGCAGTATGTGTATGTTCGTGTTTGTTTGTGTACTTTTGCTGCGCTGCTCTCGTGCTCCGGATTTTGGCATGCGGGCTGCGCTCCTCTGCTTTCAGCAGCTTTGAGTTTGAGAGGGGTTTAGGGTTTAGGGCTTAGGGGGAGTTCACTTTGTTTGGCCCAAGGCCAGTGATGCAGACGTGCGACGTTCCGCAAGTTTCGCCGGCATCAAAAGGATCCGCGAGTCTCGCTTGTGACTGTGTGTGTTTGTACGTCAGAAGCAGCGGGCCTGGCATCTTTTAAAAGGGTACTTTTGCAGCCACGCTTGAGTCACCGTCAGCGAAAGGAGACCTTACTTTCCAACTACAGCCCCCCCCCCCCCCACCAAGCATGTCTCGAACTCCGCACATGTCACATGCACTCACAATCAAAACCTGTACTGGGAGTCTTTGCTGGCAGTGCAGCTTGCGACCCGCTGGCATCATGTCTTTGCAGAATGCCTGCTTACTCCGTGGACAAGAGCACCATTGAGCGACTGCTCTGAATTAGAGAGTGGTGAAGGAGGGAGCCAACTCAGTTGCTGATGTTACTGGCCGCCCCGAAGTCGGCTTCCGCTTGAGTAACGCATTCGGCTCTTCACGGCTGCGGTTTCCGAAGCTTACGCTCCATGATGCCGAAGCCAACTTTTCCAACTTTTTTCGGAGGCGATCCTGGTCACAGCTGTCCTTCTCCTTCAAGGCCTGAGAATTTGGGTCGCAATTCGCCTTCTAAATATAGAAGCCCCCTTAGGCTGTTCTGCAAGGTGCCACTCTCAAGACCATCAAGAGAAGAAGCCTTCCCCCGAAGTCGGATGTTGTCGCAGGAAGGGGGCGCCGTCACCTCCTGGAACAAGAGGGCAGAAGAGGCATGAACATGCTTATCGATCGTGACTCCTGCCGCCTGATTCGTGACGCCTGCCGCCTGATAGCCTTGCATGGCTGACACGTGTCTGCCGATGTCTCCAGCACATTGGGCCTGCGCGCCAGGTCCTTGGCCGAAAGTCGGAGGATGTTTTGGGTCAGGTTTTCTCCTCAAGTTGCAGCTCTTGGCCGAATGCAGACATGCAGTTGTGGCGCTTGTTCCTCGAGGCATGGACGTCGCTGGTCGTCGATGGCTGTGCTGCTGAGGCAGAAGCAGCCATCGAGGCCCCGACACAAATGTCTCTAGAAGTTGCCCGCAATAGCTCTGAGCGCAGCCTTGCAGATCTTGGACTGTTTGTCTGCATTCCAGGCAGTGCAGGTGCCCGGCCAGGAGGTGTCCATTCCCCTCCTCACAGGCCAGCTATTCGATCCTTGATTCAGACAGGCTTGGGCATTGTTTTTCCTTCAGCTGGGAAGGCCAGACGAAGACAGAGAATGCACTGCAACAGGCCTGCCATCAGTCACTTCCCCGGCACTGGGCACAGGTGAAAACAAGCGCTGCTGCATGCGCTTCGTGGTTCGCTGCTTGTCCGCATGAGCCTTCCGATCCAGTCGTGTGCTTTCCCTTTTTAGCCTGAATATTCGTGATCTTGAGGCAAGTTCGGGCGCAAGAGTTGCTTCCTCTTCAGCTGTGGCCACACGCTGCCGACGTCCACGGGTGTTCCGAAGTGGCCGTTGGAGATCCGTGAGGCCGAAGGCAGCTCGAATCCTGCGCTGCCAGCATTGCCTCTCTTTGCATGTTAGAGCTTCTTCCGCGGCTCGTGCCCGCGGATAGTGCAGGTCAGGGCAAGTCAGCATATGCCGTCGTGGACCTCCCGGCAAATCAGGTTCTCATCGAGGCAAGGGGGAAACTTGTATTGAATGACCTTTGAACCTTATAACCCTCGGTACTTCGATGGATAGAACTCAGTGGAGGAAGAGCCCTTCTATACCCGGACTCCACCCGGAGAGCTGCATGGCCGACCTGAGTGGGACGAGGCACTTGCGCCTGTTTTCAAAGCTTTGAGAAGCATGCGATTGCCCCCCTGCATTCCTGCCAGAACTGGAGCGCCGCCTTCACTCGCATCAAAGCACCGATGCGTCTGCCTGGTGGAGAGAGTGACAAGGAAAAGCCTCTACTGGCCGCTTGGCTCCGTCTGCAGCGTCTGCACTAGCGTGGATAGGGCGCAGGATGTATCAAGATGTGGAAGCACCCAGTGGCCTCATCGAATTGCTGTGATGCCTACAGTTTCTAAAGAGCGATTCCAATGCAACAGGCGATGCTCACCACTTATGTCGAACAAGGCCCCTAGTGCGAAGAACATAGTGCCTTAAGGCAAGCACCGCCCTCGTGCGGGACGTCCTCGGGTTTGTGAAAATGCCGGACAGCCTACGAGGCGCAGCATTTGTAGTTTCCACCACACGGTGCCTGTGCACCTTGCGATGACTCTTGAAGCATGATTGCTTCGCACTGCGTCGCATTGCTTCACACTGCTTCACGTTGCGCGACGCTGCTCCACAGCACAAGTCAAGCTGAGACACACACACACAGTTAGAAGTTATGCTGCGCTGCTGTCTTCTGAGCAAGCACATGCCAGCTGACACAGTGCCAAGGTGCGCTGTTGTCCTTCAGCTTCCCGCCCCTGAACTTGGACCACGGCCTTGTTGAGGTTGCGCTGCAGTTGGCCAAGCTCTGTAAAGAGCGGCTGCCCGAATGTCAGGCCCGGAATGACAGCGCCCACCCTATGCCCAGGGCCTTTGCACTGCCGACCCTCTGATCAACCCTTTGTCCCAGTAAACAAGCGTGGAGTAGACTTGCTGGTCGTGGAAGCTTCTTTTGTTTTCAAGTCCGTGAATGTGCAAAAATATGTCAGATATGTCGGCCCTTGCATCAAACAACAGATGAGCCATAAGAATCTTCGGGCGCCAGCATACAGTGATCGGATTTGCAAAGTGCAGTGGCATATAGGTTGTTCGGTACATTGTAGGCCATGCCCAATTTACAACCCATGATGTTGGCAGACTTTTGCTGATCTGCACAAGCTCGTAGCAGGAGGGTTGTCTTTGGTGCCCTGGACAACTTTTTGCGCAGATGTAGCGGGTGCGAGCTTACTACTAGACCCAGTTTGGAGGCATTCGAGGTGGAATGGTTGCAAACTGGAATCCTGGTCACAGAGATGCCGCTCGAGCTGGATGCAAGTTCTTATTTGCGCGGATTGCTGCTTGCCGCTGCCACACGACACTTGTTTGCACGCTTGGGTGCCCAGGAACATCTTTCCTGGGGGCAGGATCTTTTGGACGATGAGCTCCTTGGCCGTTGCGAAAGCAGCCGATAGGCGTAGCTGCAAGGTTTCGTTCGTTGTTGGTTGCTAGTGCTGCCCAGTAGTTACGTGCTGCAAGGCCGCATCAACCACAGTTGCTCCCCGAACTGCGTCTTCACCAACGCTCCTGGCCGCTGGGGGCTCCGAACCTTGAGACCTATTCGACAGGGGGAGGACACGAGATGCCTGAACCTTGAAGCAGCCCTCCTGCCTTGTCAACCATGAGAGCACACATCGCATGGTCGCAGCGCACCACTCCCAGCACTCTTGGCGCTCTCAACTCAACTCCAGGAGATCAGCATCTCTTACCTGGGAGAGGAGCTTCTGTTGCCCACGAGCCAGCGCAGGCCAGCGAGGGTTGAAACGTGAGAGAATGAGCTGTGCATCGTTCATGAAATACTGTAAGTTGTGACGCAGCCGATCTAAGCTTTGAGAACTTGACTCAAAAGAAGTTTTTTGCCAGCCGAGTCGGGGAAGTACAGGTGGGGTCAGGCGCTAGCTGACGGAGCCTCAAGAACGAATTTGGCATTACTTTGCCGCACACATCCGAAACCCGTGAAAACGCAGATGGCTTCTCTGGCGCTCGAAGTGCCTCTTGACATGGAAGTTTTGCGGGCTTCTGCAGTTTAAGCTTCGGATGCTTGGGATGCTTGAATATATGTATGTATATGCAACATGAACGCGTATGCTGCCGCCATGCCAATCAGCAGAACCACGTGCTAAGATGCGAAGCATACTGGGCGATGCATGTTGCTGACCATCAACAGTTTCTCTAGTTGGCAAGGAGAACTCTCTAGACGTGTAAGCCGAGAAGTACAGAGACCCTTCTTGTGCCTCCGGAGCTCTTTAGGTTTCATATGCCAATGCCCGCGCTGCACTAGCTCCGAGGCCCGCCTTGCTTAGTGAGCAGCGATAGTTCAGCATCCTCCGGTTAGGTGCTTCCGAGAAAGCAGCTAGAGTTGCGCATGCTTGCGGCGTTTTGATTTCCATCGTTCCTCTAGCCCTCGCTTAAAATTCCATGTTGCAAAGCCGACGCCGGATGGCAGGACCCATTGAGAGACCGAGCTTGTGCTTGCCTCGGCCGGGCTCCCTGCCGCTGGCGAGTGCCTAGGCTGAGGTTGCATGTGGTTTGGGGAATTGTGGTTTTTTTGGGACGACATCATGCAGTTGAGCCACGCGACCTGATCATGTTGAAGCTGATGGGGACTGCAGCCTCAAAGCAACGACCGGACCTGGGCTTTTTTCGTCTCTGACATGGCCAGTTCTTTAAATTGGGGTCTAAGTGCCCCAAAAGGGGCCATAATTGGGAGACCTGCCCACATGCTTTTGGAAATACCAGGCCCTAGATCCATTGCAATGAAGACTCGTACAGGTTGCAGGAGCTTTGGTTTGAGGTTTCGGTGGCTTCAGAAGCTCGGATTTGATTTCAGCGCCTGTGGCTGTCCTGTGGTGACCCTGGGATGTAGCGGTCGGGGGGGGGAGAGCGACGAAGCAAGGTTGTGAACAAGCCTGCAGTGTGGCAGCGTGCTGATCCCTCGACAAAGAGCCGTGCTGTGGCGTTGCTGAAGGCTCCTCCTTCGGGAGAATAGGCTGCAGTGCTAAGGCTCGTTAGAGTTCGGCATGCTAGTGTGATCTGATGTCCGATATCCTTCTCGAAGCAGCAAGGCTTCCCTTTCCCCCCGTCTGCGTGTCAGCCAGGCAGGCATCGAGCTCGACTCATCCGGCGAGCCTTTCGGAAGGGAACTCGGGGCTTAGAACGGTATGGGAAGGTGATGTGAAAAGCGGAGGGGCGCCTACAGGCGAACTCCACAGCCCCGAAGCCTGGAAAGCGTTGGCGGCAGATCCTAGACTACCTCAAATCACTCAGAATCCCAACCGTAGATCTGTGTTTTTTGAGTTTGCCCTTTGAAACCGTGAGCTAGTGGCAGTTGCCCAATGGTTTCAAGCCAGCCTCCTCTGGTTCACTGGGCACGGTTTGGTTTGTACTGCGGGCAGCGCTCTGAGGCTCAGGAGCACGCCGGAAGGCACCTGGGTGCAGGTCGAGAAGTCTGAGTTCAACGGGTGACTCGGCCCTTGGCCACGAGTGTCTTTCGCAGCCACTGAGTACAAGAATCCTAGAGCCCTTGGAGTCCGAAGTCCAATGCTGCTGTGTTCTGAGCGGCGTGTATTGCTGCTATTTTTTTTTGTCGTTTCTTGTGGTCTGCTTGGATTGGGACATCCGACGCTGACAAAGGCAAAGCTCGGGGTGGGTTCTGATTGATGGAGCGGCGCTGGGCATCTCGTCCCTGATTCAGTTCAGCTTGTGCCAGTTCAGCTTACCCTTTCGGCACCTTGCCTGGGACATGTTTCGTGGATCCTTGAGGATTGGGTCGCCTGGTTGAGCCCTGTGAGGGCAAGCTTCCTTCGCTGCGCACAAATGATGGAGTTCCTCCGGGGGAGCTGCCTGGACAGACTCAATGTTTTGTCTGCCTACATGCGGTTCTAGCACAGACCATTCGAGGCTCTCCACCTATGTTCTTGTTTTCTGCTTGCAGAAGGAATCTGTTCTGCTTGCCTAGACACCGTTGGCCCATCCTCACCAAAGCCCAGCCCAGGCTGCGTAACCGTCTCCAAAAGCGGGCGCTTGCATCGCGAAAAGGCGAGGCCCTGCAGAGGGCCTTGAGAAGATTGAAGGGGGGTGTTTTTTTTGTCTCTCTCGCCGTTGGGAGAGCTTTGAAGCCTTGTTGGTGCAGGTCTGAGCTTGAACTGGTACGACCGGCACAGCCTCGCAGACCACGTGCTGCCCGCGGCCAGCGCGGCTGAGCCCTGGAGACCTGGCCAGGAGGAGGACAAGGCTGGTTTGTCGTGGGTTATCGTGGGTTCATATGCTGCTTGTTCTTGCTGAATGCTGCTTTGTATTCATGTGCTGGGACACTGCTTGCAGGTCCAGGTTGTAGGATTTCGGGGTTGCATGGCTGATTTTATTCGACACGGCACATGTCATGACGTCCAGCACTGCTTGCGTCGGTGAGCAGCCTTTCATGCCCCCAGACAACCACAAGAGCAAGTGATGGTTCCTCTGAGCTCGTAAGCTCGGAGACGTGCCGCAGTGACGTCTGACGTTGCAAAAAGTACCCCTCCGAGTCAAACAGGCCGATTTGGATGGTTTGCCTTTTTGTGGCTTGCTCTCTGCTAAAGGTGTTAAAGTCTCTCGTGCGAGAACACTTGGCTAACGGACTTCAAAGAAGAAGCGGATGGACTCCTGCCAGGATGAGAGGGATGCAGAGTCTGGGGCTGAAGCCGAAGGCCCCGAAGGAATCTGCGCCGGCTGGGCCCGGCTCCGGGGCGAGAGCTGGCGGTGTAAGTGTGGATGCAGCACCGGAGCGATGTCCGTGGAACCTCGGCAAGAGGGAGGGAAAAGTTGCAGCAGGTGAGGTGCCTTGAGTCAGGGTACGATCACCTTGCAGAAAGCTGAGGAGAAGGAGCTGTCTGAGGTGGCCCAAAGAGTTTTTGTGCCAAACCTAGTCTGGTGATGTCTTCACGTAGATCTGCCGTCTGATGTTGACCTTTTCGTCCAGTGTTGCCGATTCGGCAGTTGTCGTTGTGGGTTACCGTGCTTGCCTCGCATGTCATGTCTGTATCTGCACAGACCTCTGTGCCAATCTTTCTCAGCAGCTTGACTTCGATGCGTTGGAAGAAGTGGGCTGTCTCGAAATGCGTCCCACCCAAGGCGCTGTCTCTGCCAGACCAGCCCAGGGCGTCGCAGGCTGGGGTGAAAGGTGCCTTGCTGGAGCCCAGTTCCTGCGCACATCTTGCCCAGTTTGTTGGTCGCAGCTTGACTACCCTGGGTTAGTCCTGAGTCTGAGCCCGAGCTTTGCCTTTGGAGGTCTTGCTCTGCCAGATGAGGGCTTCGTGCTGTCGGCGCTACGCCTTGCGGCTGCACTGGGTGAACCTCGTTGACACCACCCCTGTTTTTCAAAGTCATCCCAAGTTTACTTTCCTTCGATCTTTCTGGACGGTTGCTGATGAGCCTTGAGCCGGCAGGTTTGGCAGACGACGCAGGAAGTCTCTTCGGTCGACGACATTGGATTTGGCAGTGGGGTGCCTTTGCCGAGATCCAGACTTCTTGAGCTAAGTTCTGGGCCTTTCCTTTGTTGTCCCCATTGAAAGTCTAGCTCTTACGTATAGCGTAGGCTACAAAAGGACTCCATAGTTTAGAATTTGGATCAACCCCCCTCCCCCCCCCCCGTCAGCAAGCTTGGTTGTGCGGAGCTTGAGCTGCGTTTACCCAGGCCTCCTCTTCACCGTGGATTTGGATCTATCCCTCGTCAGGCCTTTGTGAGCTCACGGTCATCCTAATAGTCTCAAATATGCTACTTTCTGGCGAAGAAGCGCCGGATTGTCGCTTCATGCAGCCGAGTTGGCGAATTTTAGCAGCATGTTCAGCCCAGGATCCTCATAAAGTCCAGGAGGAATAGCTGCGAAAGCGTCCTCGATCGCAGCAGGAGGGTTTGGGTGGATGGGACTCAAAGACGCCCAGGGCCTGTGGCCTCGGCGGATCTGAGCCGAGCCCCTTTCTACTGGCGAACCTTTGTTGCCATGCCTGGCAGGTATACGTACATGCAGTGGGATGCAGCATTTGCAACCGAGACGGCAGCTATGCTGATCGAGGCCCCACAGCTTGGGTGGTCAGCGTCAGTGTTGCCGTAACTGCCATGATACGCTGCTGCTGTCTGCGCATTGCAGAGTCAGATGCCATGATGTCTTGGATGTATTGGCATCCGGCATTGTCCGAAGCACCGTCACTTCAGCGGCTCAGGTGTGGGATTGGCTCACTTCCCTTGGCCTCTCCCAGGCACAAGGGCCAAATGCTCTTGCAAAGCTCCTGTGGGTTTTCTCGAAGATCGGCGCCCGGTAAATCAGGGGGAAGGTCCCAGGTGCCTGGTCACCTCCCAAGCTCCAACTGGCAGGAGCCTTCTCTATTTCTGCACAGCCGCGCGCAGCGGCTTCTCAAAGAGCTGGACGGCGTGACTCGAAGAAGAATATTCTTTAACTTTGTTAAACGGGGTTCATCTCCGAGCCGAGAAGTACAAAAACACACGCGCCGTGGAGTCATGCGGGGGGTCGAGGTGACGCCGCCCAACGGCCACAAGGACCGTCGACCTGTCTGGGGGTTGGGGCTAGCAGGGCAGCATCCGAAACAGGCGAAAGGTTGGCATGCTTCGATACTCCATCCCCTGAGCCGTGAACCGGCGGAAAAAGGTTGTAACAACCGAAGAGGGTTTCTTCTGCTTACAAGAAGCCCTCTTCCCCCAGGACCGTTTCAGGGAGCTGCAATGGGAATTGCGACGACGTTTGGAGACCTCAACGCCCTCGGTGTCTGGGATTTCTTGCAGGGGGGGGGGGGGGAGGGGGTATAGCTTGTAGTCTCCACCAAATTAGGATTCCTGTTTCGGGAGCCCTTTCAGAAGACAGCCTCTTGCAAAGGCATTCATGGGTCCCCTCTTTGTTGTTTAAATCTGACGCTGCCGTACTTGAGGTTGTTGTGCCAGCCAGCCAAGGTCAGCTTGCTTCCGCCGCGTGAGTTCATCCCCGGAAGCCTTTTCATTGCGCATTAGGTTTAGGGTTTAGGGTTTAGGCCCTAAACTTTAGGGTTTAGGGTTTAGGGTTTAGGGGGTCCATGAGGCAAGGCATGCCAAGGCATGCGCCCTGCGCCAGCTCCTCCTCGGATCAGAGATCTATTTGTCATCTTTCTGTGGAACAGCTGCGGAAAGATCCATGGGCCCAAAGTGGCCCTGTCTTGAGAGGTTTTCCGTGAAAGGCTGGTCTGCATGTATTCTTGCGGTCTTCGTGGCATTCTTCCAGTGTTGCTCAGCCGATCACTTGAGCACCAGTAATACAATCAGCATGTCGCCATTCTTGCGAACTGTTCGTGTCGCTGCCACTGGACCTCTGAAGCAGTCGCTTTGACCAAGATTTGGTGCTGCTGCATGCGAGAGATCGTTGGTTACAGAGCGAACGGAATTTTGCCATCGGCGCCTAGTCCCGGAGCATCCCCGATCTCATCGCCCGTAGTCTCGCAGCGCAATGGCAGCGTTGAAGGCATTGAAGCGAACTTCGATGGTGGATTGACAGCTGCCCACCAAACAAGTACAGCCTCTCATGCTCTGTGCCATTTGCCACCTGCGGACCTGGCAGGCATTGCTTGGGGCCGCAGCTGCATTCCATGCAGCTGCTGTGGTGGAAGAGGTGCGCGGTCGCCATGTCTGTTTCAGTGGGACAGCTAGCGGGATCCTAGCCCTAAACCCCAAACCCTAAACCCTAAACCCGAAACCCGAAACCCTAAACCCTCCTTCCATGCCCATGATCTTCAGGGGCAGCCCTTTGCAGAAATGCACAAGCTCGTGGGGATCGAATGTGGGCAGGTGCGGCTCTTCCAGAAGTTGAGTTTCATTATTATCATCATTATTATTCTTACTACTATTATTATTCTTACTTTCATTATTCTGATTGTTTTTGTTATGATTATGATTTTGATATATGATTATGATTATGATTATGATTGTTATTATCATTATCATCATTATTAATCTGGGGGACGCGCTTGGTTTGCAGGTTCGCCTTGCCGCGTCCCAGGCAGACTGGGCCCAGGAGTTGGCTGGGCTTCAGGAGCTTGCTCAGCTTGCCAATGCAGACTCGGTAAGACTCCGGTGCATATATATATATAAGATACGTATATATATATATATATATATATATAATCTACTAGCAATAGTACTCATGATAGCACTAATCATAAAATTAAGAATCATGCCAAAAAACACATGCTTCTGGATGCTCGCGCCCGAGCGGTACGGCGTGAGAGTCCTTGGTGATCACGCGCTCCATAGGCTACACACACCAAAGAGGGCTGAAAGTTAATGCGCCTTCCGTGCATAGTTTGCAAGCTCCGGCGGCGAATTAGCAAGAACGCCAAGTTGTATTAGCTGGCGACAACCTTTTTCCGGCCAGACTGGTGCCAGCGGAAATCCTACAGGAAGAGCAACACTTGCTGTGCGTGGCCTACCTGATGCGGCTTGCGCAGAAGACTTGAAGGATGGAAAAGCACGACGAACTTGCGGCCTTCAAGCTCGCGTCACGGAGCTCATGCATTGTTGTTTGGGACTCTGCCCGTCCTTCGGAAAGTCCGCTGTGCATGTCCAGGCCAACGAAGCCGCACGTTCGTGTTCAACTGGTTCCACTCCGATGCTCTCGGGAAATGAGCAAACCGATGGGGAACGAAGTGGCCGCCACGACAATGCCGCAGCTGCTGCCGTAGAAGTATCCGGGAACATAATCCAGTTGAAGGGAAGCACAGGTGTCTGTGACGCAGCGCAACGAACCAGCCTCCAGCAGCATCAGAGCCTGGACATGCCCCCAGCTTGATGTTGAGGTCGCAACCAAAACCTGGATGGAGATGGCATAGAAGCCGAAGAAGACAACCAGAGCGAATGCGTCCTCCTTGGAGGGCATCGCCGAGTGCCTGCAGGATCTGAATCTTGCGCAGAAGACTTCCGCAGATATATCCAGAAGCAACATCGTGGAGAAGCCGAGCTCCATGGTGATTGCCCCATGATATCTGCCAGACACAGGTGCATGTTGTGCACAGCGGTACAATAAATTTCCTCCACCAGGTATTTGGCACACGTGCTTGAACATGTCCCATTTGCCACCGGCAGCCGCGCTCCATCCACAGCAGCGATGAGCGCATGCACTTATGTGCGGTCCTCTCCGGTTCAATAGTTACCAGTCTGGAGGTATTTGAGCCCAGACTAGAATCGTGCAAACCACAAGACTACTCCTCATCACCATGGTAGTGATACTAATTGTCATCGTAGTGACACTAGGGGACTCGGTGGCCAGGAGGGATCCTGCGAGTCCTTGGGCTTCACAGAGTCCCGTGGCACCAGAGAGGCCTTCACAAAGCCTCAAGGATGCAACTTCATGCAAGCCCCCCCCTCCTCCTCCCTAAACCCCTGAAAGACTTTTTTTTGAGTGGCTGCAGATCACCCTTCCTTGGATTGGGAGCTTGGGCCTGGGCATCTTCCGAAAGCGACGCCCTCGGAGTCTCAGGCCTTGTTTTGGTCTGTTTAGTGGGCCGGGGTTTGCGCCATGAAGGCGGAAAGGCCCTTGGTAGGCAATGGCCGGCAGCGAACTGAGTGAAGCTGAGTGAAATTGCCATACGTGTCAAGGCCAGATGTCCTGGGAATCGCGCAGCAAGTTAGTGCAGAACCCAGGGTTTCATTCCTTTGCAGTTTCTTGTCTAGAAGCATGTGTACCGAAATTGTCATTGATGATCTGCGCATTCCAAGGCGAGCAGCTGAGCGGAAAGCCTGCATCTCGAGGCAAGGTCATCATTCACTCACACTTGACCGCTCGTGACGGAACGGTTCTTGTCCATTCAATAGGATCGGCCTGCTGCACCACCTGTGCGGCGGGCGAAGAGAAGTATGTCGCTGAGTCCGATGACAGCTGCCAGGAGGCCAGGAATGGGTCAGGACATTTGTTAAGTTTTACATTGTATGACTCGTGAGGAGAAGCCCTTGCAGAAGTAACAATGCCAGTCCGCCGGTCTCTCCGAGGCATGCCTCAGCATGACGAAGCGGATGGTCCTCTCCTTGTCCGGGCTGCTGGACCCTCGCCAGAAGCTTCGGGCACAGTGAAAGGGAAGTCTCCTTTGCTCGTAGTCTAGATTGAGGGTTGTGTAGCCAGCAAGTTTACCCTCGGGGAAACTCTGGGGTTCTGGTACCACTGACCCACCATACTTGCGCAGAGACTTGCACACAAATACAGGGAATGCGGGCCAAACGAGTTGGTGTAAGAAGGGTATCAAAAAATTGGAGGTTTAGGTTTAGGACTTTGGACGGACTGTATGTCCAAAATTTTGTGAGATGCAGCAGTGCCAGCGCTTGCGACCAGGATTCGTCTTTCCAGCCGTCAAACGGCCGGGGATGCCTCGAGCGTAAGTTTCCTGTCCTGAACGCGACGCTCATGAAGGCGGCCATTGTAGAGCACGTTGTGGCACGTTCTGGCGCTGTGATAGCCCGAGAAATGCTCGAGTCTGCTTAAAAGGAAGAGTTGGAAACCACAGGTAAGGCCGCTCCTATATGTTTGCCTTGACTTCTCTGACATTTGCAGAGGGCGTGGATCCGGCGTCATTCAGTTGGGATGTCTACAGCCGTCCTCCGCCAAACACGGTGACGTTGCGCAAGGCACGGTCTTGATCAGGTCCATGGCAAAGTGCGCAAGTGCCCTACCCTGATTTTGCAACTGCCAGTGATGCTGCAGAGGTAGCCTTCGGTGTTTGCGGCGGCTTGGCCTGCAAAGGGAACATCAAATTAACTGATGATGTTTGTTCCCGGCAAGCCATGTGAAAGAAGGCTGGTTAATCTTGTTCGTGGACACGCAGGACTGTCGCGAATGGAATGCTGTTTCTGTCGTTGGCCACATCTCACTCTCACTCCCCCTCCCTCCTCTTCCCTTGCTCGCAGTTTCTATTGCTTTCTTTCTCTCCACCTGTCTCGCGCTTTCTCTCGCCTATCTCTCGCGCTCTCTCGCTCTCTCTCGTTCGCTCTCGCTCTCTCTCGCGCTCTCTCTCGCTCTCTCTCGCTCTCCCTCTCTCTCTCTCGCTCTCCCTCGCTCTCTCTCTCTCTCTCTCTCCCTCCCCCTCCCTCTCGTGCACTCTCTCGCAGTCACTTGCACTTTGTCGCCGTCAATCGCTAAGCCGCTAAGCCCTGACAATGAAGTGCCCGCACATCACTCATCTCTCAACCGGCTGCCGACGCTTCGCTGAGGTGAGCTGCCCTTGTCCAAGTCCGAAGCAGAGACTTCCTTGAAGCTTCCGCTGCTGGGCTGCCGAATGGTTGGCCTAATGGTTGCTCGTGATCCATGTTGCCAGGGTTTCTTTCGGGCACCCTTGCTGTGGCGCCGTGCAAACAAGATGAACCAATCAACCATAATGTTCCTCCCGTTTCGAATTGCAAGAGATTTCTTCTCCGAGTGATACATACGTTTAAAGCTTCATTTCCGTTTGGGGTCGACGGCGGCGCATGTTTACACTATCTTGCTGTGAACATTCCCCAATCCAAAAAACCAAGCTTTTGAGAGGCACTGCTCAATCGGGATCATTTGGGTTTGGGCACTCGAGGAATATTCTGTGGGATGGTATGTTGGGGACAGGCATGTGGAAATTCCAGAGAGAGCTGGTCTCAGCGGGCCACCCCGGAGGAAGCCAACTCCCAGCACGTGAAGATCTCAGTCCTCCATGGAAAAACCCAAACACGTAGTGCGATGGGGGCTGGGAACGACATGGGGTCCCAAAGGGAGGAGGTTCAATGGCCGAGGCCAACTAGGGTTCCCAAGTATCGGCGTACCCGAATAAACGTATAAGCAGTGCGATGCCCCAGCACTCTTTGCGTTACAGCCATTTTTTCGCAACAGGGTCTGTTTCTAGCCACACACTTCTTCTGAGCTGCCAAACGCGTGGCGTCTTCAGACAGTTTTGCTACTAATTGCTTAAGAACCCCGGAAAATAAGGAAGATTCTTCCTTATTAAGGGTAATATAGGTGTTATGATGGTAGTTTGTCGCAGTGTCAGGATTGGCCTCGAGGAGGGCACCTGTGCGGCAGCTGGATACACAGAGCACGCCGGGCGCCAGCAAACGCCTCAGCTGTCTTGAGTTCTTCAGACATAAGAAGACATGGGGGTCCCAGTATGTCCCAGTTATTCCATGGATTATCCCATAGATTATGTTTCATATACTGGAATGTGCTGTCATGGAGCCGAAGAAGCATGACTAGCCAGGGAGCTCCCCGGCCTGGAGGGCAAGGAGCTCGCCCTCTTCCGCAAGGCCGAACCTCTGTGAGCCTCTCCTCTCTAGCGCGTAGAGAGGGTTTAGGGTTTAGGGTTGATGTTCCCCTTGTACTAACAGTCCTTAGTGGGGAGTACAATGGGAACGTTGCGATAGTCCCTATTCAGGACTGCTAGTTTAAGGGGGAACATCCCAAGCACAGAGTTTGGGGCCTCTGCAAGGCATCGCCTGTGTCAAATGTCGTGTGGTGGAGCAGGCTGGAGACCTGGATGTCCTGGATGGCCTGCACATGATTTTCGCTGCCCTCACCCAGGCGCAGAGATGCGAGCATATCAATAGTATCCAGTAGTGTTAATATTTTGTATATTATGAATCTCAATAATAAAAGTATCATTACTAGTATTGTTACAAAAGCCTCTGCAGTTTCTTGGTCCAGCCTGGGTAGATTGCCGTGAGTGGGAGTGGTTGATTGTTGGGTTTGTTAAAGTCCTGAAGGACACGGTGACGATGTTCAAGGTGGTCGGCGCCCTTTGCTCGGAGGCGTCCATCGACAGGACTCTGGGCAAAAAGCCATAATTGGAAGATGGTTTTAGGATTTAATTAGGGTTTAGGGTTTAGGGTTTAGGGTTTGGGTTTAGGGTTTAGGGTCGTACTCCCTGCAGGCAAAAGTAGGCAGCTACATGGCCGATATGGGCCCTCCGTTCAGAGCACAAAGTAAGCAGGCAGAGCAGACATTGAAAGGGCGCGTACGGAGCGACAATTTGCTTTAGCCGCTGTTGTGGGAGCAAGAGCAGAGCAGATTGATCCACCCGTGAAAGGAAGTTTCAGGCCCCGCTGGAGAACATTGGCCAGTTTGAGCTGGGCTCATGCAAGGACTTTTGTGGCAGTGTTTTATGGGTTAACATTCGGGGGGAGGAGTTCCACAGTTCTCTGGGCGAAGGGCTTTTGCGATCGCAGCTTCTGAGGATCAGCCAGCAGACAAAAGTTTTATTTCGGGGATGAGTTACACCAGCGGCACATGTGTGAAGCCCAGCGCAGGAGCACGGCTACGAAGTGGCCGCTGGAAGCCAGTCCTTCAGCATTCCGCTGGTCACAGAGTTGGAGGTTGCACTCTACCGGAAGGCGTGGTAGGTTGGCAACTGTAAGTGCTGCGGATGAGACGGTCACACTTGGTATGTGCGGGTGATATGTGTGCTGCCTCAAGAAGCTGGAGCGGCAGCGGCACGCTTCCCCGTGCTCGAAGCTAATGCGATCAAGCCCTGCAGGACGTCGGGATCCTGGTATGAGGTTGACCCAGCTGTCAATTCGCCAGTGCTGCGGAACAAGCAAGTTCTCGCGCCAAACTTTGAACAAGCACCCTTCCGAACAGTCAGAGTTTGTGCCCTGAGCGATCACCAGAGAAACACAAAGCAGCTCTAGCTGCTAGTGTCGCTAAAGGTACGAGGGCAGCACTGACGTGGATGTTATTCTGGAAGTCCGAAGTCCTCAATGGAGTCCTGCTGGGAATACCAGAAATTTCAGTCATTTTGTTTCACGGAGCCTGTTGTTTTTGGGCAGCCCAGAAGAGTCTGCCCAGACCAGCGGAAATTAAAAAAAGAGCCAAGCCCGCCTTTGGCTTGGTGCAAAGTGCCCCCTTCTCCCGCGCTGCACAGTTCGTGCGACCCAGCCTCAAGCAGGCCTTTTCGGCTTCCTATGACGTTTTTCTGGCCAGCATGGCAACAATTCTTGCTTTCCCCGAGCAGTCTAGGAGCCTGTCCACCTTCCTGTACAAAGAGTTTCGAAGCCCAGCCACATATGGGTGTGATCGCTTTCCTCGCATTTTCAGGGGGGGGCGCAAACATCAGAGATGTGCCTGATGGCTGTCCTGACTAGCTGACGGTCGACCTGCAAGACCCCTCATGGCAACAGAGGGCGTGGCCCAGGCACAATAGACTGCGTTTAGCTAGCTTGTGGGTACAGATGCTAGTGACAGGGGATCGTCAGAGCCCAGGCGATGTGAAATCATCCGAGCGTATCTAAGCTGTGGCTTGTGCCCATCTACGCCCCTGCAAGGGCGGCAGCGGTGCTGCGCAAGCCCCTGCGCCTCCACGCACCAGGCTCTGGCAGTCCTATACTAGAAGTCTTGGAATTGAAATTCTGCGGGGCGATGCCATGGTATCACGAGAAAAACCACGGTTCGCACGGGGCCCCGCCCTGGGAGTTCCTGGCAGGTGGCTGGACGGCACAGCCAAGCCCGCCGACTCACAGGCCACGTTATCGTGCACCTTTCACACAAGAGCACAGCATCAGGAGCATCGTGCTTTGCAAAGCGTTTTTGGCACCAAACCCAAACCAAAACAACACACCAAGAGAAGCCGCCAAAATTGAAGCATCAGCATCCTGAGCCTCCAGAGCTGCGCAACACACCTGTGTATATGCAGCAAGCCAAGAGAAGCCACCAAAACGGCAGCCTCATGACGATAGGGTGTTCTTCCTACCACATTTTGACAATGTTTGCATGTTTCGGCATCCTCGGACACCTCGCGCGCGCGCGCGCGCGCGCGGGCCGGAGTTCATCTCCTCAACGACAAGCACGCACTTAGGACCCCTGCACTTGTCAAGTCTGCGCCTGATGTCAGATGGATGGGACGCCGCGCGAACGGGAAAAGGCCTTGGGGATAGCTGAATTTCTGCATGCTCTTGTGTGCCTCTTGGCAGTGCGATGTGCATGTCCAACAAAGTCCAGGACCCACACAGCGTGCCCGTGAAGGCGATGCCCAAAGGCCGTGATTGCGGCGGCACTTCCTGACGAGTCTAGGGAAGCTAGAAAAGAAGGAGTTTACTCCAGGATTGCGTTCAGAAAGCCTGGCTGTCAGGTCCACCTGAGACTCTTGGCCACAGTGAGCTAGATCCCTGGGAGGCCTTGTGCTTTTCGTAGCTGCTGTGATGGGGCATCAGAACAGAGTGACCAGGCATCTTGAAGGATGCGAACTTCAGGTGTTGAAGGGTTAGAGATAGAGCGCAAGGTTCACGGGGTTTGATCCATTGCGGCTCGGTGCAAGGGCAAGACTCTGCCGAGTGCAAAAGTGACGGATGCCACCACCGGCCCCAACCTTTGTGGAATGAGCGAGAGTGTGCATGAAGTTGCAAGTGTTTGCGGCTTTGCCTTGTTTTGCTCTTTCAAGACCCTCAACCCTAAACCCTAAACCCTAAGGGGCCTTTTTAGGTATCAGCTTGTTGTCTCTACGTAAAGCCATGCGCTGATGTAAGGCCACGAGTGGGACGACTTCTTCAATGCCCCAAGATCCAGGGAGGTGCCTCTTCTCAGAATCAGTCGTTGTCTAGCAAACGAAGGGTGGTTTAGGGTTTAGGGAGGGTTTAGGGAGGGTTTAGGGTTTAGGGTTTGCAGTAGGGTTTAGCTTGAGCTCTGAAAAATACTTCCTCCACTTCCTTCGAAAATGTAAGACGAGAATTGCGGTCCTTGTATTGCGTGGTGAGGTCTTAATGTGCGACGGCTAAATATGGGGAAGCATATTTTCCCACATCGAATGGAACATTTTTGTCCCTATAGTTGTTCGAGAAATTTTCCTTCACACTTCACACTCAGTAGATATTTGCCTCAAAATTGTTTGAGTTATTTGTCACCACGTTCAGTAGAGGTGGGTTTCGGGGGGGACCGCGGATTTTTCAGTGCCTGTCCGCAGGGCCCGGCGTCCAGAGGTCGGGAGCTGAGATTTATCATAGCTTGTTTAGGGTATGTATATATGCATGTATGTATGTATGTCTGTATGTACGTATGTATGTCTGTCTGTATGTCTGTATGTATGTGTGTATGTAAGTAATTCTGTTTGTAGGTATGTATGTATGCATGTATGTATGTCTGTATGTATGTATGTACGTCTGTCTGTATCTTCGTGCTCGTTGAGCTGTTCATATCTTTGTTTGCATATGGTTCTTAGAAAGTTTGCTGTTGCTTTGCAACGGTCTCTATGCTGTAGCAGAGATCCCAGCTTCGGTACACTAGTGTGCCTCCTTGTGGGGCCTTGAAGCAAGGTACCCATAAGGATGCTCTAAAGTAGAACACCCACGAGCCTTCCGTTGGAGAAATAAGGGGGCACCGTAACTCAGGGTCCCTCGCCGCCCCCTGCCGGGGGTCGGGGTCCGCATTCAGCACATTCACTCTGACATGGTGCTAAGCGAAAGAGCTTGGCTTGCCAAAGGCTTAGGAACTGTGGGGGTTTACCAGTATGTTGATGTTTTGTTACATGGTAGTAGCATGTATGTTTAGGTAGTCTTATGATGCCAAGTGCTCTTGGTATTGCCAGTACTGGCTAGATTGCTACTGCCATCATTGTTGTTCTAGTCTATGATAGTGATTGTGATGTTGATTGTTCAGGGTTTAGTCAGAACCTTCTTCCGAGCTAGGCAGATTGAGATTCGCTTGGGATCCATCCTGATCCTTGGATGTTAGAGAGCTGCTGGGCGTTTTGAGTCCATCTACTGACCGTGAGGTGCCCAAGCACCGGAGGCCCGGGTTGGCATCTTAGGGTTTAGGGGTTATGGGGTAGGGTTTAGGGTTTAGGGTTTAGGGTTTAGGGTTTAGGGTTTAGGGTAGAGGGTTTAGGGTTTAGGGTAGAGGGCTGGTTCTTCCATGGTTTGTTGGGGCTCGCGTGCTTTGGAAATGAGGGGCGGTACTTGAACGAACATGGACGAACATTACGGATATCTTCCATGGTCCTGATTGTTTCATGCAGGAGCCGGGCAGGCGGCAGGGTTCGAGCCCAAGTGCCTTTGCTCTGATGACGAGTGTGGCCACCCACAGATGAAGCTGCAAATGACTGCAAATTACCTGTGCAACTAAGGCGCGCGGATGCGGGAGGACCGTCGGTCATACGACAGGAGCTTCGGCGTGCGATGATGCAGCATGTGTGGGAATCTCTGAGAAACCAGTAGAGTTTGTTTGGGGGTCAAGCTTCATGACGGAAGCCATTCTCAAGGGGTCAGCAATAGGGGTGTGCCGTGAGTTCTGCACTCGTCACGGCAGCACGCCAAGATGATCACGGCAGGGTCCTCTTCTCGAACGGCTCCGGGCGGCGGGACCGGAACGGAGGCGCCAAGACATGCGTTTTTTCGCAGAATATTGTTGCTGTCTGTGAGTTTTTTCGATGTTGTTCGTATACAGTATGCACTGCTGAGAGGCTGTTTGTGCGCAGGTCCAGGCGATGATCGAATTTCGCATTGCTAGCGACTCGGGGGACCTGCCCGGAGCCGGAACTTCCCGCTTCTGTACCCCGACAGCTTCATCGTCGTGCCCAGCAGAACATTTCCCTGATTCTCTTGATTCTCTTGTGCGGCCCCGGCTGAGTTCTAGCAGCGTGGCTTCGATACCACTCGGTGTGGCTCCCTGGTCTCAGCAAGCTGTGCAAAACAGATGTCTCATAGCTGAGGTGGTTCTGCATTCTAAAGGCAGGCGTGACTCTAGAATACAAACAGCTCGGCGAAAGCGTCGCTAGTCAAGTCTGAACTCTACGCTTTTCGCTGCTTCATCCTGCAAGATTGACTTCCATATCAATTAATTAGAATAAGTAGAAAGCCTACATTGCCACGAAAGCAATGGAATCGTGGAGTCGCCGTTGTCCTTTCCTTTGGTCTCCGCTCAAGCACTCAAGGATGAAGCAGATGCCAACGATGGCTGGATCAGCCTGCCGCAGCCTCATGTTCCTCGAAACAAAGAAGCTGGGGCAAAGAAAGAACAACAGGAAAATCAGAAACTGGACCGCGAATCAGAAACTGCGCATCAGAAACTGCGCATCAGAAACCAGCCACGCACCTGACACTCCGCATCAGAAACTGGCGCGCATCAGCAACTGCGCATCAGAAACTGCGCGCATCAGCAACTGCGCATCAGAAACCACCGCGCATCAGAAACTGCACATCAGAAACCAGCACGAATCAGAAACTGCGCATCAGAAACCACCGCGAATCAGAAACTGCAAACATGCGCATCAGAAGCCCACGCGAATCAGAAACTGCGAGTCAGAAACTGCGCGTCTGAAACCCACACGAATCAGAAACTGCATTTGCAGAAACCGGGTGGGGGGGGGGGGGGGGGGGGTGGGGGGGGTGGGGGGGGGGGGCAGTCGCGCCCATGTCGAAACGGGGTATGGGGGGGGGGTGGGGGGGGGGGCATGTCAGAAACTGCTGACGGGTCGCGTGCAGGCGGCCAGCCCATAGAAACGGGGTGGGGGGGGGTGGGGGGGGGGGGGGCAGTCGCGTGCAGGCGGCCCGCCATGTCAGAAGCCTTTCGCAAACGGGTCAGAAAACAGGGTGGGGGGGGGGTGGGGGTGCAGTGGCCCAGCCCATGTCAGAATCTGGGGTGGTCGCGTGCAGGCGGCCAGCCCATGTCCGAAACTGCTTTTCAGAAACGGGGTGGGGGGGGGGGTGGGGGGGGGCAGTCGCGTGCAGGCGGCCAGCCATGTCAGAAACCGCCTTTCGCAAACGCGGTGGGGGGTCAGAAAACGGGTGGGGGGGGGTGGGGGGGTGGGGGGGGGGGGGCAGTCGCGTGCAGGCGGCCAGCCCATGTCAGAAACTGCTTTTCAGAAACGGGGTGGGGGGGGGTGGGGGGGGGGGGCAGTCGCGTACAGGTGGCCAGCCCATGTCAGAAATTGCCTTTCGCAAACGCGGTGGGGGGTCAGAAAACGGCGGCTGGGGGGGGTGGAACGCTGAACCATAAACCCTAAACCCCTTCGCGGGCCGCCGCGGCTCTTGGACCCGTAAAAAGCTTAGGTTTGATTTCCCGGTTGCTGAAGTTGCAAGAGCCCTGAGACCTAAACCTTAAACCCTGAACCTTAAACCCTAAACCCTAAACCCTGAACCCTTAACCCTAAAGCCTAAACCTTAAACCCTGAACCCTAAACCCTACACCCAACCCCCTGAACCCTAAACCCTCCGGTTTCCAAATCGGCCGTTCACCAGTTTCCGAATCAGGCGTTCACCAGTTTCCGAATCAGATGTTTGCCAGTTTCCGAATCAGCCGTTCACCAGTTTCCGAATCAGCCGTTTGCCAGTTTCCGAATCAGCCGTTCACCAGTTTCCGAATCAGCCGTTTGCCAGTTTCCGAATCAGCCGTTTGCCGGTTTCCGAATCAGCCGTTCGCTAGTTTCTGAAACATCCGTTTCCTGGTTTCCGAATTTCCCGTTTTCAGTTTCTGATTCAGCCGTCTGGGTTTCTGATTCAGCCGCCCTGGTTTCTGATTCAAGCTTGGTTTCTGATTTTTCCGTTTCGGTTTCTGATTCAGGTTCTGGTTTCTGATTCAACCGTTCTGGTTTCCGAAAATTCCGTCGACCAAGAAAGAAATGCTCCTCAGGGGGGCGGTGCTCTCTGAGCCGGAGCTTCAAGGGGCTACGGAGGAGGATCCGCGGATGTACTGGGAACTTGTCAGCCGCTTTTCAGGTTGTTGCGCAAGTCATTATCATCTTTTATGCGCAGGACGTGAAGCGGGTTGTGCTCTACAGCCGAAGCAGGCTGGGCAGGGCCACTCTTGCGCCGTAGACCTGCTTATGAGAGATCTTTCGTGAGCACCTGCCAAGGATAGGCCGGCGCTTTGAGCTGCGTGAGGTGGAGCCTTGGCTCAGCAGTGCAAGGTTTGTCTTCGTTGTGCCAGTGAAAAGATGTGACAAGCTTATCTGTGCTCCATCTTCAGATTCAGGAGACACCCGAAGGCAAAACGGAGGTGGACGTGCGGGCAACCTACAAGCATGTCGACAGTGCCGGACCCTCGAAACTTCAGAACTTTCAAGATACTTGAAGACCAGAGTCCAGACTGTGGCAAGCCAGAACCCGTACTTGGCAGGGAAGACAAAGTTCCTAGAAAGAAGATGACAGCGACAGCCGTGCCCAGGAGCCACGATCCTATCGCATGGGACGTCGAGGCCCAGGCTCCGACGTAAGAGGCTTCCTGGTGATCCACCGGGACCTATATGATGCTGATGCGCCAGGCCGTCGCGCGAATTACGCGGACTTTGACAGGCGAGCCCGGGATGAGATGTTGGGAGAGTAGCACTTTCTCATCTCTCCGAGTCAGGCCTCGCGATGACGGTTACCCGCGCTCCGGGCAAGGGGCTGAGCACATCGAAGGACTCAAAGAGCCTAACGAATTTAGGAAAAAAACGGCTTATTTCGAATCCCAAATCGACTCTCGGGACATGCACCGAACTTGTGCCCTGAAGCACAGTGCACAACTAAGAGCTACTGAGTAGCTGCTGCAAGCGCTGCATGTTTGGCTCCACATCCTTTCGTGTGGGTGCTGCCCCGTCCCCGCTAGAAGCAGAGCATTGTTTGCTCATTCAACGTTCGGCACCTCCAGGTTTTCGAACTCGCCGACGGAAGCAAATGACCAGGTGCCGTGGTGTCCGACTGTTGGCCGCCCACAGTCGGCGTTTGCTTTGCATGTCGTGACGCCGCTAGATTCTGAGAGCTGGCGACGCGCAGGTAGATGCTGATGGCCTCATTGAAATAAAGAGCTTCAGCGCAGAGGCGGGGAGTTTATCAGCTTCACAACCGGTGTTGCACGATGTGTTTTCGGTTCACGTATGTGCCATCCACATGGCAGGTGGCGCACACGTGCCACTTCAACCTGTCGCCGAGAACCTCTGAGAGGGAACAGGTGGGCCGGTCTTGCAGACAAGGCTTCATCCGTGCCCTAAACCCTAAACCCGAAACCCGAAACCCTAAACCCTAAACCCGAAACCCTAAACCCTAAACCCTCTTGGAAAAGGAGCGGTACGACATCGAGGCTGGGTGAGAGTGCAAGTCCGCGGCCCTGTACAAGTGCCCGGAGCTTGTGATGCCAATCGTAGAGATAGTGCTGCGAACGGTAGGGCCCGGTAGGGATAGTCAGGTTGTACTCGCGACTTCGGTAGTCAGACGGAGACTCGTTGCCAGGAAGAGTTTGCTGCTTTTCCTTCAGGTCGGCTGCTGAGTAGGCAGCGACGTCTTTTGTTGAGCCAGAGGGCTGCTAACCGAGGCAACTGCCAAACAGCGCCATCAGAAATGGAGGTCGCCCAGACGCTGTCACCTGCATGAGTGCATGACCCCAAAGCCTTTCCAGAGCCACAGGCGAACCGGGTGGATTTGGATGTTCTTCCTCTCAAGGAGGTTAACAGCTGAGAGCAAATGAATGCAAATGATGTGTCGGATGACGTGGCCGCAGAATGCAGCCAAGAGCTGGATTGATTTGTTAGCGAGGCCTCGAAGAACGAGGCCACGCCCATGGCCTCTGATGCGTGCGGGCCTTGCTGTGCGCACGGAAGTAGTTCTTGCACAGAAATCGTGGGCCTTCAGGTCAGCCTCCACGGTATCTACTGCTGCCTCTGCGCACGAGGAGGACACCGGTCATATTCGAAGACAGGGGTTGTGCATGAGGCACTTGGTTTCCAACAAGCTTGGTGGTCCACGAATAGGGCAAGTGTTCTGATGTTATGCTTTGTGGTTGCTCTTGTCCTGATGCGGCAGCTCTAGTATTGCTCAAGCTGCGCATTCCTTACCCAACACGCTAAGAGGGCCAGACTGCCAAACTCCAACGACTTTCATGTTGAAGCAGGATGAACATAGGCTCCGTATAATTTCGCTGTGAAATTAGCCGTGAGAGACACCTAAACCCTAAACCCTAAACCCTAAACCCTAAACCCTAAACCCTAAACCCTAAACCCTAAACCCTAAACCCTAAACCCTAAACCCTAAACCCTAAACCCTAAACCCTAAACCCTAAACCCTAAACCCTAAACCCTAACCCTAAAACCCTAAACCCTAAACCCTAAAAACCTAAACCCTAAACCCTAAACCCCCTAAACCCTAAACCCTAAACCCTAACCCTAAACCCCCTAAACCCTAACCTAAACCCTAAACCCTAAACCCTAAAACCCTAAACCCTAAACCCTAAACCCTAAACCCTAAACCCTAAAACCCTACAAACCCTGAACCCTGAACCCTGAACCCTGAACCCTGAACCCTGAACCCTGAACCCTGAACCCTGAACCCTGAACCCTGAACCCTGAACCCTGAACCCTGAACCCTGAGCCCTAAGCCCTAAGCCCGAAGCCCTACACCCTAAACCCTAAACCCTGCCTTTAATGGCGAGGTCTGGGAGCGCTGGTTGGAGCCGGACACCTTTCGTGTCTGGTTCTGGAATCCTTCAACGGAGGAGGTGGGTTCAGGGTTTAGGGTTCAAGGTCTGTTTTAATTTGGGGAATGATGAGTTCAGGGTTGAAGAGGGGCTTGCTCTTGAAGCGCACTCTGGGTGCAAGATTAAGATCTTGTTGCGAGCGTTGCTGCGACCTTGTTGCCAACAAGGCGCATGGCATGCGTGTCTGGAAGTTCTACGGCGATTCCTTGTGCTCAAGCTTTGGAAAGAGCATGGAGATTTCGGGCCACGCATTATGAAGCGCTACGCATCACAACTTGCTGGGCAGATGTAAAGAGTCCTGGAGAGGACCGTCAATTCCCCAAAGTTGGCTTTTGAGAAGATTTTGAACCACCCGCTGTAAAGGCCATCAAAGGCTGCTTGCTCGGCTCCGAAGTGCAGCAATCGCTGCGTCACGCGGAGCCATGGACAACGTGCCAAGCTGGGTGCTGAAGGCTTCCATGGGCTTTCTCCAAAACTTCTCGAATCTGCAGACAGTATGTGACAGCACATCACAGCATATCACAGAATTCTTAACGAAGGCATGTTTCATCAGAACTCCCCGCTGTGAGGCTGCCGTTGCCTCGTTGGGGGCTGTGGCTGTGCTCGCCCTGTTGAGGCGGCAGCAGCTGCAGGTGGGAGGACTTTACGGAGTTTTTACAGGGAGTTCTAAGAGGAGTTTTGAGGGATCAGTCTGAACTTTGAGGTTTGAGCGGTGTGGTCTCAAAGTGGAGGGTTGAAGCTTCGTCCTTCGTGCACATCTTCCGCGCGTGATGTTGCAAATGTGGCGTATTGGCATGGCACTCAGGCCAAGATTCAAGAGGCAGAGGTGGCGCTGAAGTGATTTGGCCGCACACGCGCGGGCGTGCGGGTGACGCGCGATGTCCGCTGAATTGTTCTGCTGAGGAAGGCCGAGCCGGCGCCAGCTCCCAAGGCCGCCAAGCCCAAGGCTCCCGGCTCCTTTTGCCAGATGAGTAAGGGTATATGAGGGCATAATTACTAATTTGGGGTCTACTGGGGGGTAGGTAGGGTATACTAGTTAGGGTATATTAGGGCATACGGTAGGTCGACATATTGGGGAGCAGGCTAGCAGTACGCCAGTTCTAGTGCAGCAGCCTGTTCAGGAGGAGGTGGCGCTGCAGATTGCGCAGGCGGGCTTTGGGGGGCTCGGAAGGTGAAAGTGGGAGTTGCTTTCAGCTGCGCTCAACTGCACTCCTTGGCAGCTTACGCCCCCTGAGGCAGCTGGGCTTCAGGGCATCTCGGCAGGGAAGTACTAGAAAGTTATACTTAAGTGTTAGAGAGCCCCCCAAAACTTAAAATTCGGAGGCCTCCAAGCTGCTCTTCATTCATTCGAGCTTGTCAGGCATCGCCGCCCAGAAAGCTGCGGCGATAGCCGTGAACGGCCAACAGCCTGGAGCCCCCGACCTGAGCAGCTCGGCCCGCAACACAAGCTTTTAGGGAAAAGAGGTGCCGAGACAAAGAGTTTCACTTTGCGTTGAACATTGAGGCATACCGCTGGAGAAGGCGCCTTGCAGGCCTTTTGAAGCTTGTTTCAAGACTGACAATTGGAAGCGGAGGACATTGAGCGGCGCCTGAAGGAGAAGTACGCTCCAACGTGCCCTGCCAAAAGCAATGCAATCGATTCCAGAAGCTTGCCCAGGGGGGCGCGTGCATCTGTGTGCTCCAGGTACCTGGACATCGAAAACCAAGGTGGCTTGCCCAGCAGCGGGTTTTGTAGACATGTGCTGCATTCACCTCGTGACACCATGCTGACCACATGTCATATCAACGAGCGTGCCATATGGGATTTGTCCAGCATTCGTCATTCCGTAGTGCACCATCTACATGGCCTTGCTCCTCAGGCAACTCTTGCGGAGCTTTGAAGGCTCTGTGCGACTGAAGGACTTCAAGCCAACATTTTGCATACCTGTGCCTCTCAGCACAGGTGGCCATAGTCATGGTGAGTCAGGCGCGGGGCCAGCTCCATTGTCCCAAGGGAGCGCCATCGTCACAATGGAGGGCACACCGGGTGCATGCGTGTTCCGGTGCGAGGCGTTCCACGGCAAGACCCGTGTGAATCGCCAGCGCGAGGTGCAAGCTCTTCTACGTAGGTGCCTTGTGATGGCCGAAAGCGGTCCTTCGTCCGAGTCAGTTCCGCAAGAGAGTCTCAAAATCTGAGGTGAAGACCTCGATACAGGTCGGCTGCATGCGTTGTCCCTGATGCTGAAGACGCCAGAGGAACGTTCTGGGCCCTGGGCATTCTGGGCAGCATCTATCGTGCTTAGTGTTACTGAACGCCATGCTTACCGAAGCTCTCCACAGGAGCACAAGAAGATGCTGGAAAACCAGGGCAGCTAAGTGGCTCGTCATGCTCAGACACTCACTGCGTCCAAGGCGGAATGCTCGTGCATCTGAGGCTGTCTCATGCACACCGCGATGAGTTCCTGAGACTTACGCGGTGATGTCCTTGTCTCTGATGAGTGCGGAGTTGCTGCGTGCATGTGGCGGCAGGTGCCAAATCATCAGAGGGGTTATCAGGATCAGAATGGGGGAGTCATGGCATCTGAGCATGCATGCAGATACCCAAAGCAGCGAGCGCGCTGAAAAGGTTGCTGTCTGCATTCTTTACGCGGCCGCGCTGTGTTTGAAAATGCGTCGTGCTTGCATGGCGCGCCAGGCGTAAGACATGTCATCGCCGTATCGAAGCGTGAGAGACCAGGTTCTTTGGGCGGATGACCTCGAGGACGGCTGGGAAATGTTCTTCACGGAAGAAGGTGCACGCCGGGACAATGGCGGGTGCGCTGAGAGTGTGTAGCTTGAGAACCGGCACGCCAGCCAGTGCCAGGCCAGCGATGGTTCTGGCAGGAGTCAACAGGGCGCTACTTTTTTGAGGAGGTGGGGGTGCCTTAGAGCAGCTTTCTGGACTCTGGCCGATTCAAGCAGCGTTCTGTAATGTTCTGTAAGCTTAAGTACAAGGTAATCGTAATAGCAAGCTGCAAGAAGGTTCTAAAGGGTTTTAATCGCGCTGTGCACTTCTTGAATGCATGCCGAGCATTGGGGTATCTCCCAGGTTGAGCAGAGCTGACTCCCGGTGCCAAGCCCTTCGCCCTTTCGGGCCAGATGTCGCGTGACATAAACGGTGCGCATGTCTTCTTGCACTGAAGCCCACAACTCCCTGGAGCTACTCGATTTCAAGGTTCACACCGAGATGCTGGGGTCGAGTTCATAAAGGGCTTGATCCCACATTGGTCCTACATCCTACCCCAGGATCCCAAGACAAATCTAGAGCCCATGGTGCGTTGCCACAGACATGCCAGCCACAGAACTCATTCGTTTGCCTTTCCATTTCATTTGCCACTTTCCTTGGCTTCAGCATTTCTCAGACATTGGAAGGGCAATTGCCCTTGCAGCTGCGAGCGCTCTGCGGTGTCCTTTCCTGACTGGTTGATGCGACTTGGCATCTGAGACCTTGGGAACCCTTGTTGGAAACGCGCTCGCAGCTGCTCTCGTTGCCATTTCCGAAACCTTCATTACACAGAAAGCCATGGCCGTGGTTACCCTGCGAGAGCTCATTGATCGTCTGGTGCCCGGCCGATGGGACCTGGATCAAAGTTCCTGTCTCAGACTTCTTGCTCTGCTTCTCAGGTTGGGAGGCGGGAGACCCCACCGCCTCCGAACTGATGGATCGCCCCTGGACGCAAGGCCTGAGCGCATGGGGTATCTGTTAACTTCGTTGTACGTGCCCACAAGTGGAATTTGATATGTGCGTAAGCAGCCATGAGGACTCAGCAGCGCGGACGACGACGAAGCAGCAGATGCATGTGCTGCGTCTTTAACGCCAGACGTACGCGGGGTGCTTAGTAGGCCACGTCATGTTAGGAAGTGAAGCGCGGAAAGGGAGATGCATAGAAAAGAAAGATGAAAAAGACACAACAATGTCCCCTGGACCCTAAACCCTAAACCCTAAACCCTAAACCCTAAACCCTAAACCCTAAACCCCACACGGCAGAATGTCGGAGCTGACGTGACAGAGGTCGGGGCTGTCGACTCAGCCGAGCTTGCAGTGAACAGGATGCGCGCATCTGGTCCTCCGCATGGGCCCCATACTTGCATCACTTGGTCTAAACCCTAAACCCTAAACCCTAAACCCTAAATCCTAAACCCTAAACCCCAAACCCCAAACCCTAAACCCTAAACCCTAAACCCTAAATCCTAAACCCTAAACCCTGGACCCTCGACCCTAAACTCTGCAAGTTGCCGTGAGGTCCTGGCCTCCTTGGCGACACCGCCAGACATGAATCCCACAGGGGCAGATCCGAGGCATGTTCAGCAGCGGAAGAACAGGAAGACATCTGAGGGTTTACGACAGGGGGCCCCTAAACAAGACCCCCAAATAGTAGCAAATAGTAGGGTCCCCCTTAAAAAAGGGCCCCAGTAAGGTACCCCGAATTTCGGATTCGGAAACTCCCATCTGGTTTGTTCCTGCATCGATGAGAGAGGATGTGTGGACTGGAGATCTCGACATCATCGGATGCTGGTGCCAGGTCGATGGTGCCTTCTCTGCTCCAACGCATGCTGATCCAGACAGCCTCGGATGACATACCGCTGTCACAGGAAGATGTTGAGTTTGCCAAGCTTTGCAAAAGTGGTGCCGGGGTCAATGTCAGGAGCTCGATGAAGCTTGTGCTGCAGTACTGCAGCGTTACTCCAAGTTTTTCGCTGGCGTCGTCCGTTATGGCCGCTTGTTCCTCAGATCCTGCGAGCATCACGACTGTTGGGCATCAGTGGCAAACCCCTAAACCCTGAACCCTAAACCCGAAACCCTAAACCCTAAACCTTAAACCCTAAAACTCCAAAACCCTACACTCAGAACCGGAACCCTCAAGGGAATGCTCAGGTCTGCTGGACTACGGCCTGCCCTTCGACATGGCCATCGCCCTCGCCCCACTTGATTTCGCTCTACGTTTCAGAGCGTAGGGTTTAGGGTTTAGGGTTTAGGGTTTAGGGTTTAGGGTTTAGGGTTTAGGGTTTAGGGTTCAGGATCGGAAGTTCAGACTGCCTAGCTTCCGCAGGGAACCTTCTTTTTGGTCACAGACCCCCACACCCTCAGCCCTTCAAGCCTGAGCCCGCCAGCACAGCACTCAGACAAGAGCAGCCTAAGGCTGCAGCCCACAGCTGTGCTACTTTGGACACAGGGATGGCCAAGGAGTGCCCAGAGTTGGGAGGGGTGTATAGGCCTACAGGGGTTCGCATGCTTCATTGCTGGTGTCACATGTGAAGCTTGGCGGCATTGAAGCCCACTTCGAACAACATGAGGTTGCATGATTAGATCCGGCTGAAGGCCCCACAGTCGGGGTGCGACATTTGACAACATTTAAGTATCAGCGTCTTTCTCACGCGTCGGTACTTCAGTCAGCCTTCAGCACCAAACCATCCTAAGCCATGCATACCGTAAGCCCCAAAAAGCCATAAAGTCTTGGCTACCTGGTGCCCGCGTATACCCATTTTCCCCAGCTGCAGGAGCCTCACGTGCACGAGCAGTTGTGCTCCGTTGCTGGAATGCCTTCGGCTCAGGGTTTGGGACTTTTTTTGTGGCCCATGCAGGGTCATACGAAAAAGCATCTACTGACAAAGCTACCCTAAAAACTTAAACCCTAAACTCTTAAAAGCCCTAAGCCCTGAACCCTAGAAACCTAAAACCTAAACCCGAAGCCCCCAAAAACCCTTAAGCCTACAAACCTCCACGATCGTTCTCATTTTCGACGATGCAACAGGCCGGACGTGCCTGGCCACGATCAGCAGGCAGGTCATGTTGGGGCAGCAGCGGCGGATGACGTGGCAGCATCGAACAACATATTCCAATGTGACGAAAGTGAGAGACTCCTTCAGTTCGACCTCATTTAAGCGACACCGCTGCCACCCTCTCGGTGCAAGAGCCATAAGTTAACCGCCGTGTTTACACGTGACCCGGCCGAAAAGACACTGCATCAGGGCTATCTGCTCCCAGTCCTGATAGATTCATTTCGCGAGCTAAAGCACACCTCGGAATGTTCTTGTTGTTCTCTCTCTCTCTCTCTCTCTCTCCCTCCCTCCCTCCTTCCACTCGAGTAGGTGGCCATATCTTGTTTGAATGTCTGTGCTGAACAAACACTAGTATCAGGTTGCTTGAGCACGGGCCCGTAGTGCGTCGTAGTGCGACGTTTTCTTGAAGGCGTCGCCATACGTGCGTGAGTGCACCGGCATGCTGCAAAGTATAGCCGAGCATGGCTATCAACATGTGCTCAATATTTCGTATACCTTGCATTGTCCGTCTGGCTCGGGACAGGAAGCCAGAGCAGGAGCTTCGGACTTCAAGGCCTGTGTTGTTCGCCTCAGTCTGCGCTTGAAAGATGTGGATAACTTGAGCGTGTCTTGAGTCCTCATTGGAGCTATTAGCAGCTTGAGGATCCATCAGCAGCTAGACGTGAATCTTCAGGAATAGGGCGAATCTCCACCATGGTCTTCTCTTCGCTGTTACTTTTGCTGCTGGTAAATAGTGCTGCTGGGGACGCTGCTGGTGGCGCTGCAGCTGACAATGCTACCGCAGCAACGACGAAGGAGACAGTGGATGCAGGTATTGGAGAGCCGAAGCCGGAGCAGACTGGCATCAAGGTTAAGGCAGCTGCTGCATATCCGAGCTGGTGCAGCACAATCCCATTTGGGAGCTTGCAGTATGTGCCTGAATGCCGAGGGTTTGCGGGGTCTGCCAGCGCAGGTAATCACCCCGCCTGTGCTGGTTGGTGCCAGTGGGTGCCGCAAGGATCTTTGCAGTACACGCCAGACTGCCATGGCTGCTCTGGACAGGTGCCAATCGAAACCCCTGCCGCACCTGTAGAGGGATGCCTGGAATGGTGTGGCTGGTCTCCGTCCTCATCCTGGCAGTACATCCCGCAGTGCCGAACATGCTCTGGACGCCAGCCGGGAGAAGCACCATTTCGAGCATGTGCTGAATGGTGCGGGTGGTCCCCAACGTCTTCGTGGCAGCACATCCCTGCATGTGGGGGCTGCTCAGGACAGCGTTCCGGCAGTGCAGTCACCTCTGTGGCAGCAACTGCGAAGGCTTCAGGGGATGCAGGTATTGGAGAGCCGAAGCCAGAGCAGATTGGCCTCAAGGTTAAGGCTGCTTCTGCATATCCGAGCTGGTGCAGTACAATCCCACTTGGGAGCTTGCAGTATGTGCCTGAATGCCGAGGGTTTGCTGGGTCTGCCAGCGCAGGTAATCACCCCGCCTGTGCTGGTTGGTGCCAGTGGGTGCCGCAAGGATCTTTGCAGTACACGCCAGACTGCCATGGCTGCTCTGGACAGGTGCCAATCGAAACCCCTGCCGCACCTGTAGAGGGATGCCTGGAATGGTGTGGCTGGTCTCCGTCCTCATCCTGGCAGTACATCCCGCAGTGCCGAACATGCTCTGGACGCCAGCCGGGAGAAGCACCATTTCGAGCATGTGCTGAATGGTGCGGGTGGTCCCCAACGTCTTCGTGGCAGCACATCCCTGCATGTGGGGGCTGCTCAGGACAGCGTTCCGGCAGTGCAGTCACCTCTGTGGCAGCAACTGCGAAGGCTTCAGGGGATGCAGGTATTGGAGAGCCGAAGCCAGAGCAGATTGGCCTCAAGGTTAAGGCTGCTTCTGCATATCCGAGCTGGTGCAGTACAATCCCACTTGGGAGCTTGCAGTATGTGCCTGAATGCCGAGGGTTTGCTGGGTCTGCCAGCGCAGGTAATCACCCCGCCTGTGCTGGTTGGTGCCAGTGGGTGCCGCAAGGATCTTTGCAGTACACGCCAGACTGCCATGGCTGCTCTGGACAGGTGCCAATCGAAACCCCTGCCGCACCTGTAGAGGGATGCCTGGAATGGTGTGGCTGGTCTCCGTCCTCATCCTGGCAGTACATCCCGCAGTGCCGAACATGCTCTGGACGCCAGCCGGGAGAAGCACCATTTCGAGCGTGTGCTGAATGGTGCGGGTGGTCCCCAACGTCTTCGTGGCAGCACATCCCTGCATGTGGGGGATGCTCAGGACAGCGCTCGGAACTTGGCCCCATCTAATTGCAGCTCCACCAAAGCAGGCGAAGGGTGTTTCTTTTGCCCCGCGTGAGCTCCACGCGCCATCATCCAAGAGGGTTGAAGGGATGACTCAGCAACTTTAGAAGCTCACGTGCACACCTATTGTTTTCAGCAATTCGGACACCTGTCCGAAAGAGAACAGCTGCTGATGAATAATAATGCACTCCAGTCGCCCCTGCCCGGCAGGCGATTCAGTTTTATGCTGTTATTCAGTTCAGCTGCCAAATGCGCAGTTCAGCATAGGTCAGCATAGTTCAGTATAGGTCAGAGATGCGCAGACGGCGCACCTCGACATGAACTTAATTAAATTTAAGGAGAGCGCTTAGCGGTGCCGGACATCGCAGCGGGCTTCACCAAACTATAGTGGGCACGGCACAGTGCTTGTGTGCAGCCTGGCTCATCTCTTTGTCAGGAGTATCCTAGGCAGCATAGCAGCATAGACACCAAATCTACGTTTGGGCTTGTCGCAGGCCTTTGCCCGGCTAACATCCTGCATCAAGCGACGCGCAGCGAAGGCGGGAGCTGGGTAAGCAACGATAAGCTCCAGGGGTGAGATAGCAGCCCGGTGTGCACCTTATCAGGGCTGGTTCAGGGCACTTTCAGCTCCTAGCTGAGTCGAGCCCACGCCCTTAGAATGCACACAGCCCGCCCACAGGCTGACTCCCTCGTTGTGTCTCTCTGGTGTGTGTGTGTGTGTGTGTGTGTGTGTGTGTGTGTGTGTGCCAACCCTGTTGCCAAGGGAGCAAGTGTGAAGAGCTGTTACCGTTTGGACAGAAAGTGCGAGATTAGGAGGAAGTGCGCCAATTCTGATGTCTGTTGTGCTCATAGAATGCCGCGTGACTGAGCAATCAACGCTTTAGAGAGCATGCAGGGGGATGTGGCATGAGATCAGGGACCACATCCAATGAAGCTACCTGATCTCATGGGATGCAGAACTTGGCCAGTTCTGTGTACCTGCGATTTTTTTCACTCTGACTGATCTTTTTAGCAAGATGGGAGCTTCAGGATTGTGAGGTGTAGACCAGGTAAACAGGACCCCAAGACTTGGTGTGGAGATTGCACAAGTGTGCTCCAGGCAGTATTCGTTTATCGCACTGTCTGCAGCAGGATTGCCTGCCTGACACTATGGTCTTGATTGACCACTCTGAGCTCCCTGATCGGAGCAACAGCCTGTCAGCATTCTTTCCCCCTCAACTGCTGCACCTTTGAGCGAGTGAAATTGACTGTGTCTACAGTCTGCTGATGTTCAAAACAGATACTGAACAGGTCCTACGCCGGTTGTCGATCCATTCTGTTTGAGACTTCAGCCAGGGTTATCTCCACCCAAGTGATGTTGCGTGAGTGTTGGTTGGTACCATTGTTTACGCAGCGTGTTGAGAGTGTTCAAGTTCCTGTAGTGCTGTAGTCTTCCGTGTTAGCAGCGCAGAGATGTGGAATGCAGAATCCAGCCGCTGGCAGAGTGGTGACAAGTGGAACAAGCCCACTTACAACCAGTGGGGTCGTGAGGGTCGCGAGTCAGGCAATTGGTGGCCGCAAGAAAGCACAGGAGCCAGCAGCTATGGGTCTGAGAGTGTGCCGGCTCCAAAGCCCAGTTTCCCTGCATCCTTTCGAAGCGACGCAACCCATTGATTCGACTGCAGTAGGTTCCGGCAATCACCAGTTTTATCGACTTGTGCAGCCTACGGATCGGTCAAGAAAGGCGAACCTTGCCGGTCGCCCAGTTGAGGATATCAGAGTGCACGAGATGTGTTTCAGAGGACTGAATGAGTTTTCTCTTCGAATGCTTTCTGAAGGGCGTTTTCAGTCCCTTGTGTGGACACGCAGTGCTGCTGAGAGTGTGCTCACTACACAGTTGCTTAAAGCCATTCGTGATGCCAAGATTGACATTGACAGCGTTGCAGTAGAGTGCTTGAAGCAGAGCGGTGTCGCCATTCCTGACAAGCACAAGCAATCCTCACAGTTCATGGCTGCTCTTGTGGACTTGCTTGTGAGTGAGATGAAGAGCAAAATGCCCAAGACTGCTACTTCCCACACAGAAGATGAGCTTGCGCGCGCCAAAGCTAAGTTGGCGCAAGCGGGACTTACGCTGACTCCGCAAAAGAGGAAAGCTGAAGAGGTTGATGCTTCTGCAGACGCAGCTGGATCCAGTCCGAGTACTAGGGTGATGAAAGCTGATGCGTCTGATGCTTCTCGGAAGAAGTGTAAGACAGCAGATGGCTCTTCGGCTGCTGAGGAAGTACGCTCCCTTCTCAAAGGTAAGCCGAAGGTTTCCCTCAAAGACTGCCGCCCGTCTGCCGTCACCAACGAGAGTGTAGACAAATGGCTTACGTCTCTCAAGCCTCAGTACAAGGGCAAGTACCGCGAGCTTACCAAGCATGTCAAGCATGTGGTTGAGATCTTGACTGAGCGTTCTGACAAGAATGAGATACGTGCAGCAGCCGTTGTGTTTGGTCTTAATCCGAACTTTGCTGCCCGCATGAACATTACTAATCTCAGCAAGTGCATCGCTGTTGCCAAGTTCCAAGCTGCGTGACTAGCTTGGTGTGTGGAGCGCACGCACACCTCATGGACTCTGACACGCCAGAAGCTTTTGCATGACATTTGTTTGCTTGGGCAAGCCCTTACCTTTTTCAAACATGAGTGCTTGCATCTTCCGAAAGCAGACGTGAATTGGTCGCAAGGTCTTTTGCATCTAGTTTTGCTGTTTCACTTTCAGCAGCCGGGGAAGTCGTCGTGGGGACAAGCTCTCAAAGCAAAGTTATTGTCCATGGACGTCACTCCTATGCGGTATTCGTGGCCTAAATTTCGCGAACTATGTGCAGTGTATATCAAGGTGGCAGTCGACTGGAGATGCTATGGCACTATTCAGCAGTATCGCCAGCCGTCAGCAATGATGTACATTGGTTCTACAGCAGTATCAGTGACTCTGCGCGAATCCAATCGTATGTCGGTTCTGCGTAAGTTGGAACAGGGACAGGAAGTGCAAGCAGAGTTGTCCATCAGATACTGGCATCAGAATCAATGTTTTCAGCAGTTTACACTTTTACAGATTGCTTCATGTTCAACATACAAACAGGCGTGGACATTGGAACATCTACTGATTTCGCAGTGGCAACCGAAGCTCAACTATCCATTTGTGCAGGTATTTCTCAAACGTACAGCTTTGGGATTTCGCCCGGCCAAACAACAGCGACATACAGCCTTCGGCAAATTTGGAGTTCGTCTCTGGCGTAAGTTCCGGAAGAGACTCCATGTTTCGTCGCAGCCGTTGTGCTTTGCTGTGACCCGTAGACATGCGTGGGAGTTGCTCTTTGACATTGCCAGTTTCACCAGAGCCAGCTTTGAAGCTTTGAAGTTGTTGCGCAGCGAGCGTTTTGTGGATGACGACGTATATGCCATCCTTCGTCTCAGTTTGAGTCTGGAAGAGCCGCTGAAGACCCGTGTACGGCAGTTGCTTAAAGGTGTGGTAAGGCACCGACTAATGACTTGGCCGAGTGGTCATTCATCTTTGAGAATTCCTTTTCTTGCTCACGCTGGATTTGCTCACAGTCTGGAGCGTTGGCTGAGTGCAACAGTTCAGAGATTCAAGCATGTGCTTGTGCCTTTTCATCTTCCTAGTCGGAAAATCCGTGAGACCAAGCATCAAGCCTGCAAGGATTTGCTTCACAATGTTCCCAAGTGGGATCAGTTCCTGCAGCAGAATGGAACTCAGCAGTTACCGTGCCCATGTGCTCAGTTCCGAGATCGCCTGTCTCCAGTGTGCTTTGTGCAGGGACATGTGGCCACTGGCGTTGAAATGCTCGGAGCAATTCATTCGGAGTTGCAGTTTTTGGGACAGGGTAGCGCTAATTCTACATTCTTTCCGTCGCTGCAGCAGTATCTGCGTGTCGCTTGCAAAGGGTTTGGTACTTGGAGAAAAGTGCATGGCTTACCCCTGTGCCTTGAGGACGACTTTGTTGAGTTTTTGAAACAGCAGTGGCACTTACATTCAGCTTCTGTTCAGCAACATCATCGGCTGGATTGGCGGCTGGTACAAAGATGTAAGCAGGCGTTGAACCCCTTTGTGGTTCACTGCGAGGATCACCACCCGAACCACCTGATGGTGTTCTGCCCACAATTTTACTTTGCTAGCGTTTTGCGCACGTGGTCTGATCCCCTAGTGTTTGAGCCGTTGAGCAGTAGTTCTGATGAGTTGCGGTCATGGCTGTTCGCGCAGATTCCAGCTGCTTTGAAGAGGCAGTATCCGTGGGGAGTTGACTTGAAAGGTTCTCTGCCTGTTGGATTTGTGCTTCTCAAACGGAAGAAACAGTTTCTCAAAGGACGCACCATTGTGTCCTACTTACATGCTCCTTTGCGAAAACTACTCAACGCAACTGCTTATGTCATCCAGCTGATGGTTCGCACTATTTGGCCCAGCATCGAAGAGTCACTTCCCGCCACATGGCGGAAACTTCATTTTCTGCTGCGGGATTTGCCGACTCATGTGCAGCTTCTTGAGTTCAATGATGATCTAGTTGGTTTTTTCAACAGTGTTCCTCGTGACATGATTGTGCATGCTTTGGAAGTGCTGATTCAGCAGTATGTGGAGTCTACAGGAACGGACATGTTTGCAATTGATCTGCGTGCAAACAAGCCCACTTCAGAGAGAGCGCTGCCGCATAGGCCAAGGGGTGGTGCTTCTGTGCACACACGTGTGCTGCATCTCAAGCATGTTGTCAGCGTTGTGCAGTTGTCGTTTCTGACTGGTGTCTTTGTAGCAAATCACCAGTGTTATCGGCAAATTCGTGGGACTTGCATTGGCAACCAGATATCTCCAGTGCTATCCAGTCTTCCGGTAATTCTTCGTGAAAGAGTATGGCAAAGGTCATTTCAGCTGCAGATTGCGCAGCAGGGTATTCTTCCGAACCACATCTTTATTTGCAGGTATGTGGACAACCGTCTCATGCTATGCGACGCATCGTGCAGTCAACTTGGTACAGTGCGGGAATTCCTTCACTCCGGCTTCTATGGATCGTCTATTGAGCTGGAAGCAGTTACAGATCATTCCTTTCTTGGATTTACGATATCAATGGAGCAGCGTACAGTGCAATACAATCAGCCAATCATGCCATGGCAGATTCGCCATTTTTGCAGCGCTGGTTCCATGCGAGTGCGGGTTGCTGGGTTTCATTCCAGGAAAGCTCTGATTCAGAAATATGCGTGGCCTCCTAGTGACCGCCGCCGTCAGGTAGACTTGCTGCGTCAGCTGTACCGACTTAAAGGTTTCGTGTTGTGACTATTGTAGAATTTCTGATCGTGCCAACATGTTTCACTCAAACAACGCTTCGGATTGGTCTTAGTCACGCACCTGTCCCCAAGTTGAAAAAGCTGCTGAGATGTGAGCGGTTTGCGCTATCGCTTGAACCCCTACAAGTCTTTGATGGAACACGTTTGCGCCTTGAGCTTGTGCTTCAGATCTGATTTGCTTTCACTTTCAATTTTGCTCAGAACGACGGTTGCTTCTAGCACAGGAGACGTGAGTCTTAGCGCGCTTGTACCTATAGTGCCTAGAGCTATGCCACGTGGTCGAAGCAGGTCGCGTGAGGGTCGGCGCAGAGTTAGGGAGCATTCGCCCTTGGACACACACCGAAATCGCGCACCTCCTGGTGCCTTTTTGCCACCTTTGCAGCGCCGACGTGTAGTTCGTGATGATGGGCATGGAGGTGCAGCGTCAGTGTCTGCGTCAGAGTCAGTGGTCAGCAGCAGACGTTCTGACTATCCAGTAGATGTACGCTTTCCAGTTTCTCGTGCCGCTTCTGATTGCGCATCTTCGGTTACTTCTGATGTCTCTCTGGCCCCACCCGTGGAGTGGGTTGGCAATGCTGCTAATGCTGCAGTAATGCAAGTGGATGCTGCACGTGCTTGCGAGTCTTCGCCGAGTGCATATCCTATTGCTCAGCAGCAGTATCCGCCCCAAACATGGTTGAGTCCGCCGATGGTCATTCAGCAAGGTGATGCCCCTGGTACTTGTCCACCAGCTAGTATGCCTGTGGTTGCACCTCCGCCGCCACCCCCGCCTCAGCCTGCGCCTTCGGTTCCACTGCCTTTTGACGCGGCAGGAATGTTGCCTGTGCAGCCAAACGTGGGCACACCAGTGCTTGTTTCTGCAAAGGTTCCGGGAGTGTTATCCAAGGCTTCAGGACCTCCGCTAGCGCTGTCTCAGTCACACACGCCTAGTCCTGCAGCGGCTGTAGCTGCTATTGTAGCTCGACATACAGCGGACTCTGCAGTTGCACCGGGTGATCCAGGGGCTGAACTTACATTGAGCCAAGCTGAGAGCACGCTTCTGGACGAGACTTCCATGTATCAGTTGTTGGTGCAAGATCAGATGATCAGTCCTATGTCTCACTTTTGGCAGCTTCCTTCGCCTGAACTCATCAAGTTTTCTGCGGGTAGAGCCAGATGGTTGCAAGTGCAAGTTTCTTCGTGGCAGCGAGTGATTCTCACTGACTTGCAGCGTTGCGTGCAGTACATGCTCAGTCTGTTGCCAGCAGATTTTCGCAATTCGGACCAGCAGAGATTGTGGCAGCTGCAACCTTCAGTCATGCTTTCATTCTGCAGAGCGATGGTAGCAGTGAATCTTCCGTATCAAAGTATGTTTCAGACGCCAGCACGCGTTTGGGCATGTGGTGACCGTGTAGTTTGGGAGTACTCTTCTGACAAGTTCCCCGGACCGTTGACTGCGCCCACCACTGCAAGCACGGGCTTTTACCGCTGGTACCACTGCGGAGCTGATGTGACTCTCATCGGTGTGTTCACCTGCGGTAGGCTGCTGCGTACGTGTGCTGAAACCGTGAACATGTCAGCAGCTGAGACGCCATATGCGTTTTTTGGTCGGGCTGGATATGAAGGCCAAGCAAGGGATGAGGCCAAGAAAGCTGCGGAACTTGTGATGCACCCCAAGAATCGGACTGGTGTGCTAGTGAGCGGACGCATCGTCACGTGTCACCACAAGATGACTTCTTCAAGCACCTATTGGGAAACCTTAGCCTGCAGAGAACATGAATTGGTGAAGAGCGCATCCAGTGACAAACGCTGGGCGATCCGTGAGAGCTCGGCTCGCATTGATAGATTCTACCTGGTCTGCGTTAGGCCGGCTTCCGAAGCGCAGATACCCAGTTGGGATGCCATTCAGGCACCAGAGCAGCAACACATGCTTAGATCCTTCATGAGCAACATGCCGGTAGAGGATTGGTCCTGAAGCTCGCCACTTTGCGCTGTCGTTTTTGCTTCTGTCTGCCGCTGTAGCGCGTAAGTCGCTAATGCTGAGCTTGACTGAGCCGCTCAAAATTCGCATGACATTTTCTGATTGCT